>JABWTJ010000073.1:1392019-1933912 GCA_016801875.1 Solanum sitiens | reverse complement strand
GATATGATAAATGATCGTTTTTCATGCATGTACTTATGTGTTATGTGTTATGTGCATATATCCATACTTAGTACATGTGGCGTACTAACCCCATTACTTTATTTTACTACAAATGTAGGTTCCGACCATTGAAGTTAAGCACGTCAATTTGAAGAAGCTTGGAACTCTTTCTCCAAGTCTTGGTAGGTCCTAATGTTCGGGACGCTATCATCTACATTCTATCGTTATGAAGACTTAGTAGTTATTAGATTTCCATTTATGTTCTTTTGATTCTTTTGTATTAAGGCCTATATGGCATATTGACTATTATTGGCTTTGCACTCTTTAGATGGTTTTATATATGTGAGACATGTTTTAGAATATCGTACGGTCTATATGAATCTTAAGTATGAAGTCTAAGTATACTTCAATTAGTATATTAAAAGTTTTTATTTTTCCGTAAACTTTAACTGTATAATTGTGATGAAAGCTAAGAAGAGGCTTGTCTGCGACCTCTCAAAGGTTAACGACGCCGGTATCATCTGGGGTCTAGATTCCGAGTGTGACAAAGTTGGTATCAGAGCCAGGATAAGACAAAATTGGTATCAGATCCAGGCTAAGCCAAACTTGGTAATCAGAGCATGAGGTTAAATATTGGAATCTTAAACTTAGTATTAGAGCATGAGGTTAAATATCCTTAGGATCAATGTCTCAATAAACCACATTACCTAGTGTCTTGTTCATGGTTGTGAAGCGCGCCACAATTGTGGATGAGAGACTATGTGATGATTACGAAACTTCTCTTTTCTTGATACTCTTATATCGTGCCTCTAGAGCTTTGACACGATGTGTCTTTTAGCATATAATTTCATTATTGATTGGTTCTTCCCAAGATAGCAAAGAGAAGGCTGAACTTGCTTTTTATCAACTCAAGGACGTGGCTCAGACATGGTACAATATGTGAATAATAGTAGGGCTTTAAGATATGGTCCCGTGATTTGGAGATCTTCAAGAAGGCCTTTCTTGACAGATTCTTTCCAAGGGAACAAAGAGAAGCTAAGGTAGAGGAGTTCATCAAACTTCGTCAAGGAGGTATGAGTGTTAAGTAATACTCCTTGAAGTTTATTAAGTTGTCCAAATATGATTCTTCTTTGGTTTCTAATGCTAGGGATGAAATGAGCCGTTATGTAACGGGCGTGTCCGAAGAGCTTGAAGAAGAATGCTGTGCAGCCATGCTTCATGACAATATCGATATTTCTAGGTTGATGGTTCATGCTTAACAAGGTGAGGAAAGTCGCCTAAGGGTGAGACATAGGGAAGCTAATAAGGCAAAGCCTTTTGAGAGTGGTTCTCCTAAAAGTAGGCTTGGTGTTCAAGACAAGTCTAAGTTTAAGAAGAGGTTTTCAAACCAAGTTCCTTCAAAGTTCTCCAAGAATCGCAATGATAGAGGTTCTAATCCTGAACCTCAAGAGGGGAGAAATGTTGATCCCCCAAGAGAAAGACCAACTTGTGGTAAGTTTGGTAAGAAGCATTGGGGCGAATGTCTTGTTGGAACTAATAGTTGTTATGGTTATGGCAGAAGTGGCCATATGGTGAAAGATTGTCCCAATATTAGAGGTCAAGGTAAGGGAAATAGCCAAGCTCAACCAAGCGGTCCTAATTCTGAAGCTCCAAAAAGGAACCGTTTCTATGCACTCAAGGCTAGGGGTGAACAAGAAATCTCTCCCGACGTTGCGACAGGTATGTTTGTAAGTGTTGGGAATACAATGTTTCTAAGAAGAAATAAGAATGAGAATCAAAGCTAGTTAATAAATCTTCTATGCCAAAACAACGTTATAGCATGGCCAAACTAAGCATTGAATTGTTCTTATAGGCTAATCAAAGGTTAAAAGTCGGCTTGCTTAAAATGATGTGATTACTATAGGATATATAAGAAGATAATTGACAAGGGTAGTGAAGTTTCGATTCCCTAATGAACCTATTCTAGAGTGGAAGGGGGAAATTCTACGCCAAAGGGTCAAATTATTTCGTGTTTAAAGGCTTGTAAGATGATAGCCAAGGGTTGTTTATACCATGTGGTGAGGATAAAAGAGGCTCTTCAAACGTATTGAATTCAAGAAAACTGAAACTAGGGTTGTTCCCAATGAAATAGTCGAATGTTATGAGGTTTTACAACGAATTGGGAAGGTTGCCTATGAGTTGAAACTACCTAGTGAACTAGCTTCGGTTCATCCGATGTTTCATGTTTCTATGCTCAAGAAATGCATAGGATACCCTCATCTATTTACTTTTTAAGGCTAGAAATTCATCGTAATAGAGAAAGTAATTCATAATCATGAAATTAAATTGTTTACTAAATAGGTGCATGTTTTGGTAAAAGATAGTACCAACTAGAGTTTTAAGAACATGTTGTCATAGTCTATTCTTGCACTTATGTGAAACTTGTATGCATATGTTTTTCTTGAGATATTGTTGTTTTGTTATTATCTTGAGAAGATTGATATCATGGTAACTCTTTGATGCATTTTTGAGCTTACGATAAGGTTGAGAAGGAAATTCCTCACTATGTGTTATGAATATGTAGCTCCTATATGTTTGTGCATCATGAATTGAGTGCTAAGTATAATGATATGTTATGTGCTGTTTGTGCTTCTAGTATTGAGTCTTTTCCTACCCTCCAAAAGATTTTAGTGTCATTCGGGGACGAATGTTCCTAAGGGGAGAATAATGTAACATTCCAAAAAAAAAACGTACTTGTCTAGTGAAGAATCTACTAGGTGCTAATAATATGTATTGAGGTACATAGGTATCCCAATGCCCAATATTGAGTAATATTGAGCATGTTGAAGAATATTGGCTTAAGGGTGTTAGCCAATTTTTATGTATACACAAGTAAATGAAAATATACCTTGATGTTCAAATGCTCCAATCCAAGCTAGTTTAGGAATTGTACCTACAATGAAGACCCTAAGCTAAAAATAATCAGATTCATCACGTATACACATTACGTACTAGGCATCCAAGTGTCAAGCCTAGGTACCATAGCACATGACCATTTAAAATGAGCATGTATATTAAACAGTGCCCAAGGATATAGTGAGAATCCTTGGACAAGAAGTGAACTTTCCAGAGTGCAAGGTTAGGGAAAGCACACGGCAACACATGTGCAAGTACATGTGCTACCAACGGCCGAGAGACAAGCCCCAACCGAATCGGTTAGGGTGGTTAGGGGGCAGGCGTGTCGGACCATGTGGGGCCGAGCTACCTAACTAATTTTAGGTCCTAACTAACGTCCCTAACTAACTAACTAACCTAGGACTAACTAAAATTAACTAACTAAGGTGCCCGAAAATCTAAGACCTAACCAGGTGACCTAACCGAATAACTAACTAAAGAAACATCCTAGTACCTAACCTAGGATGGTCCAAAGCGGTTGGTTATGGTCCACAAGAATTAGGGGTACTTTAGTAATTACCCTAGGTCACTTAATTAATTAAATTTACAACTTAATTAATTAATTTAATTCCTAGTCAAACCCAAGACCCTTAGTCAAACGTTCACCTAGTTGTAGTCAATTTAGGAGGGGCGTTTTAGGTAATTTAAGTGGAGGGTCTTTAGGGTAATTCTTGGGATGTCTATATATAGATATTAAGTCAGTTTTATACCACAATTACACATCCCAAATAAGAATCAAACGAAATTCTCTTAATCTCTCAAGAACGCTCTCTTTTCCAAACTCCATTGAAGAACAAGAAAAACTTAAGGAATAAGACGAAGGTTTCGAAGTTTCCAACCAAGATTTCGTGGATTCTAATATTCAAGATAGGGGGGGGGATTTTTAATTTAATCTTTAGTCGACTCTCTTTATCAGTTAGTCGAGTCACCTACAAACAAGTCAGTTAATATATAAGGTGTAATTTACGGAAAATAAAGAACACAGAGAATTTATATTGGTTCGGATCACCAATGATGTGCCTAGTCCAGTCCCCTTGTGTTTCAAGGGTTTTCTTTAGAGCTTGTGAATTTGGATCTTGTGTAGTACAATCTTTCAGTGGCTGATCCTGTCTGATATGCAAATCTGATGCTATCGTTGACGTTTCCTCAATTTGTAGGCCTATACTTAGAATCTCTCTCTCTCTTTTCGTTTCAATTGTTTTCACTCTTGTGATTACAAAGCTTTATGAAAGATAAAGAAGATTTTACTGATAAGCTTGATAGAAGTTTCGTGTCGTCATCAGGGATGGAGAGAGGCAATATATAGTTTCTGGAGAGGATGCTCTATTGAAAACCCAAGGGATTTTGTAAATCATGAATCTTTGGATGATTCCTTGATTTAGTTAAATTGATTTGCTGAATCATGTCCAAATCAGATATGTGCATGATTAAATCAATTTCTTCCTTTGTTGTATGATCTCTGGTGATCTTCTTGTCCATGAATTGTGATTTCCTTCTTTTGCCGATTTTCTTCCTTTGCCGGATGATTTCCTGATTTATTTTTTTCCATAATTTGTGGCGTGATCTTATTGTGTCTATTCATTCCTTCTTTAGTCTTTGTTTTGCTTGGTGTAAGATTTTTTGCCTTTTCCGGATGCTAGATGAATCCAGCGTGTTGTGCCTTTGATTTTCTTGTATTACGCTTTGTTGATTCCTGCAATTTTGTCATTGATCAGAATATAGTAAGTTATCAATCTCCCCCTTTTTGATAATGACAACAAAAATTGACAGAGGCGTAAGACAACTTCCGTTTTTAAGTATTATTAGAAAAGGCTTTGGTGCTCCCCCTGAGTTAATGCCGCTCCGCCTTTCTATGTGCCGATGATAAATATTCTCCCCCTTTGACATAATCAAAAAGGAAAATAGAAACAACGAGCAAGGTAGAGAGACAATAATGTAATTAAGCTGTTTAAGAAGTATGGGGTCAGAATCCCCAGATATATAGTCCAAAAGATAAGGAGAGAGCTCCGATAGAGCAAGAGTCTTAAACAAAAACAAGAGTGGCCAAGGCCTTAATGTTTCTTTGGAAAATATGTTAGAGTGTTGACGACATTCCTGCAGAAAGTTTTAAGTGATTTCTCAATATTCTTAGATAAAGAGCAGTACGAGGTGTTCATGGTAACATCCAGCTGGTTGTGAGCAGAGTCAACTCCTGTTTAGATGGAGTTGAATTCCTTCAGGATTGTGTTGACAGAGCAGAGGCCTCCTTCTTAAGTGCTCCTAGGTCAAGTCGGAGCTTTCCGATGTCGAAACTGGAGTCCTTGTGAAGTTGTAGTACCTTGCCAAGAATGTCCTGTAACACCTGCATGTTAGACTCAAGACAATCGATCTTTACCTTGATGTATTCAACTTCGTTGAGAATTAGTGCTGCAGAGTCGGTAGAGATTTGAGTGATTCGAGGTGATTCAGCCCTGGATTGAACAGACTCCTTCTTATACCATTTTTCATTGATTAACACATAGCCCATGCTAGAGAAAGTTTGAGTATCATATGTAGCATCAATTAAAATTGGCCTGTAGTTAGAGACATCAACAATTGAATCGATAATAATTTGAGAGATAAGAAGTCCATAAGTCAAACTCGCAGAGGAGTTTGGATCTTAAAGACTTTCAATAATGTACTCGCGTACCCATAAAGTCCAATTTATGGTTATCTTCTTTAACAGACAGTAAGCAACAAAGATATCCCTATTAGATATTTTGCTAAGAGAACCCTTCCGTGGAACCAGAGTAGTAGCAACGATGTGAGCGAGTATCCGGTTTTCAAAACCAAGAGATAGTGGTCCAAATTGAGACAAGTTAGCACTAGATTCAGCGATAAACACTTTAGCTTCTTCCAACGAGGTTTCAAAAGTGTCAGGCCACACGTTACCATGCATGAACGGTGTCTCACCAGTAAAATTAGATCCAAACACTTCTTTTAATAGAGAATCATTGAGAATAATATGGTGACCCAAAACTAGGGTTTCCCATTCACCAGTAATAGTAGAAATTCGGAGATTAGCATAGAAAAGTCTAACAGGTTCTTCAAAGAACTCATTACCACACAGTCAAAGTAGGAGAGAAAGTTTTTGAGCATGAAAGAACTTACTTACTGCGCAATGAGAGGTTTCAAGTTGTTCTAGATTGATGATTCGACCAGGAACAATTGCACATTTAGAGAATAGAGAAAATCTCGCCTTGTATTCCAAACTCCAAAAAAGCAAGGAGTCTTCTTCAGAGAACGAGTCTGGTACAACAGTTCGAGCTTTTTTTGAGGGACGGGGCTTAGAGGAAGATGGGCATTTCTTTGAGACAGGTGGGCGAACAACGGATTCTGATTCAGATGAGTCAGAGAAGAGAACTTCAACCGATTCGAAAGAGGAGATGGAAGGGCGTTTCTGGGAAGCCATGGAGTGAGTATGGGTCATGGTAAGAATGGTTTTGAAGAGAAAGAGAGGAAGTGAGAGAGGACAAGAAAAAGTGAAGATATTTAAAAAGGGGAAAAACGAAGGGTTTTGAGGGAAACGAGGGGACTTTTTAGAGAACCGAGGGGACTTTTTAGAGAGATGAGGGAGAGAATTGACGGGCAATTAATGAGGCGCTATTTATCTGCAAAAAAATAATTAGAGAAGGTAAATAAATTAGTGATCAATGTTATTAATGCCAAGGCTTTCTCGAAGGAAACCAAATCTTTCCTCAAGTAAGGGCTTAGTAAAAATATCTGCTAATTGATTTTCAGAATCAACAAATTCAAGTACGAAGTCACCATTTTCAACATGATCACGAATAAAATGATGTTTAATATCAATATGTTTAGCCGTTGAATGATGAACAATATATTTAGATAAACTTATAGCGCTAGTGTTATCACAAAAGATAGGTACTCCCTCGAATGTTAGATTGTAGTCAAGAAGTTGATGCATCATCCAAAGTAATTGAGTGCCACAACTACCTACTGCTAAGTATTCAGACTCAGTAGTTGAGAGAGCGACAGATGTTCATTTTTTACTATGCCAAGAGATGAGAGAATTTCCCAAAAGTTGACATGTTCCACTTGTACTTTTTCTGTCATTTTTGTCACCTGCAAAATCTGCATCTGAAAAACCAATCAAGTCAAAGTTTTTAGCATAAGGATACCATAAACCGAAGTCAGAGGTGCCAATAAGATAGCGAATAATTCGTTTCACGGCTGTGAGATGAGATTCCTTTGGTGCAGATTGAAAACGGGCACACTTGCAGATACTGAACATTATATCTGGTCGGCTGGCAGTAAGATATAGCAGCGAGCCGATCATTCCACGATATAATTTTTCGTCCACAGCTTTTCCTGTTGAATAAGATTCCAGACAAGTGGTTGGACTCATTGGAGTTCCAAAAGCTTTGCCCTTGTCCTTTCCAAATTTTTTTATCAACTCTTTTGCATATTTTCCTTGACTTATAAATATTCCTTTGTCTGATTGCTTAATTTGGAGTCCAAGAAAGAATGAAGGTTCGCCTATGAGACTCATTTCAAATTCACTTTTCATGAGATTAGCAAAAGTTTCACAAAGAGATAGATTAGAACATCCAAAAATGATATCGTCAACATAAATTTGAACAATAAGAATGCAAGAGTCAGATTTTTTTGTGAAAAGGGTAGTATCAAGTTTACCTCTTTGAAACTCATTTTTAATGAGAAAGGATCTTAGTCTTTCATACCAAGCTTTGGGAGCCTGCTTGAGGCCATAAAGAGCTTTTGATAGTTTAAATACATAATCAGGACAAAACGAATTTTCAAAATCGGGAGGCTGTTTGACGAAAACTTCTTCTTTAATGAAACCATTTAAAAAAGCGCTTTTAACATCCATTTGAAAAAGTTTGAAGCGATTGAATGATGCAAAGGCGAGAAGGATTCGAATGGATTCTAACCTTGCCACAGGGGCAAAGGTTTCATCATAGTCGACTCCTTCTTGCTGTGAGTAACCTTGAGCGACTAACCTTGCTTTATTTCTGATGACCTTACCATTTTCATCTAGTTTGTTTCAAAAAACCCATTTTGTTCCTATCACAGAGCAATGTTTTGGTCTTTTGGTAAGAGTCCACATCTGATTCTTTTCGAATTGATCAAGCTCCTCTTTCATTTCAAGCATCCATGATTCATCTTTTAAGGCTTCATTTATTCATTTTGGTTCCATCTGAGATATGAAGGCCAAAGAAGCTTGTTTTCTGAGCGATGATCTTGTCTGAATTTTATCATCTGGTTTTTCGAGAATAAAATTTTTAGGGTGGCTGGTATTGTGTCTCCATTCTCTTGGGATGTTGAATTTTTCAGTTGGAGTAGTTGACTCGAGTGTGTCATTAGCTGGCTCTTCAGGTAATGATTTTTGAGCCTCTTCTGCTGATGGTATAGCTTTTATTTCATCTTCAATAGTTTCACATTCCTGCATTCTTGGATTAGTATCATCAAATACCACATGAACAAATTCTTCAACACTTAAAGTTCTTTTATTAAATACTCAAAAGGCTCTGCTTATAGGTGCATAGCCTAAGAAAATACCTTCGTCGCTTCTTGGATCAAACTTTCCAAGATTGTTCTTACCGTTATTGTGGATAAAACATTTGCATCCGAAAGGATGAAAGTAGATGATATTAGGTTTCTTTCCTCTTAAGAGTACATACGGAGTCCTTTTCAGAATAGGTCTGATGAGACACCTATTAAGAATATGACATGCTGTGCTTACTGCTTCTGCCCAAAAATGATCAGGTAGATTTTGATCAAGCAGCATTGTCCTTGCTGTATCTTGTAGTGATCGGTTTTTTCTTTCCACCACTCCGTTTTGCTGAGGAGATCTGGGTGAAGAGAAATTTTGAGTGAATCCATTTTCAGCAAAAAATTCATCAAAAGATTTATTTTCGAATTCACCACCATGATCGCTGTGAATTATTGTGATGTAGTACCCTGCTTCTCTTTGAATGTTTCTACAAAATACTTCAAAGTTAGTAAAAGCTTCATTTTTATGAACCACAAAGATTACCCAAGTAAACCTCGAATAGTCATCAACAATTACAAAAGCATATCATTTACCTCCGATGTTGACAGTTCTAGTTGGACCAAATAGGTCCATATGGAGAAGCTGGAGGGGTTTAGAAGTATTTACAATGTCTTTTGTTTTAAAAGATGAACGAGTTTGTTTACCCAATTGGCATGCATCACAGAGGTGATCTTTTTCAAATTTTAGTTTTGGCAGACCTATTACCAAATCAAGTTTTGATAATTTCTCAAGTGCATGCATGCTTGCATGTCCAAGTTTTCTATGCCATAGCCATGGATCATTTGTTACTTCAGTAAGACATGTGAGTGATGGAAAATCAACATTATTGAAAATATAAATATTATTTACTCGATCTTCGAACAATGAAAGCTTCTTCTTAGGATGTTTGATAATGCAGCTAGCTGTATTGAAGGTGACTAGAAATCCAGCATCACAGAGTTGGCTAATGCCGAGGAGATTATGTTTGAGTCCTTCAACTAAGTATACTTCTACCAGATCACATCTTGAACTGAGTGTGATAGTTCCAACTCCAGTAACTTCTCCTTTAGCATTGTCACCGAATCTGACACATCTTTTATTTATTTCTTTTATGGTTTTGAAATTTTCTTTTTGTCCACACATGTGTCTGGAGCATCCACTGTCTAGTACCCACATTTCTTTTCTGTAGGTTTTCTTAGATTCTGCAAGACAATAAGATTAATTTCTTTTAGGTACCCAAATATTTTTGGGTCCTTGATGGTTAGTAACTTTTGGTTTCCACATCCAATTTCCGAAAGAATATTTTCTATAATTAAAAGATTTATGGCCAGCATTTCTACAAGTATAACAGATGATATTGGTAGATAATTGAGGAGAGTAAGAATTTGAAGTAGATCTAATTGATCTGTTAGTTTTATAACTAGGTGATTTCATTCTGTAATGAGTATTCTCATTTGATCGAACAGAACTGTGGCTTGGGGATTTTCTGAGGCTGTTGAGTTACATTTTTACTTTATCCAGCTCTTCTGTGAGTAAGTCGACTTCGATCTGACTAGCTTCAAGAAGTATTTGCCAGTTTTTCTTTTCTTGTGCGAGTTTGTTATATTCGTCGATAACTTTATGTAATTCATCAGTGACCATGTCGAGAGAATTTTGTAAGTTATCGCATTTAGAACAGTAATAAGGTCTTACCTAGCTCGATTCTCCTAGTTCCATGAAACACAGGTTTGCCATTTCGTCATAGTCATCATCTGTTGTTTCTTCCTTTTCCTATGCTCCGAGACTTTTTGGATCTTCATTTCTTCTATTTGATCTTCTTCTCCACTTTGGACAGTTTTGCTTGATGTGACCTGGTTCCCCGCAGTAGTAGCATCAGTCGTCATTTCTTTTGAATTCCTTATTTCTGAAATCTTATTGAGGTCTTTGTCTTCTTTGCCTGAGCATTTGTCTTACTCCACTATTTATAAGAGCCATGCCTTCATCTTGAATTTCACTGCTTTCTTCCTCAATTTCATGTGTCTCAGCAGTAAATGCCACTACTTTCTTTTTTTCACCTTTATTGTACCTGTTAGTATGATTCTGTTCATAAGCCATTAAATTACCTCGAAGTTCATCGTATGTCATATTATGTAGATCTCCATCTTCAAGAATAACAACTTTTGTTTCCAAGTCCTTGGGAAGACTTCTGACAAGTTTTCCTACTTGTAGTGCATTTGAATACACCATTCCAAGAGATTTAAGTTCACAAACGATTTTGCTGAATCTTGAGAACATGGATTCAACATTTTGATCTTTGACCATTTTGAATAGCTCATATTCATTTACGAGAGAACTTATCCGAGCTTCTTTTACTTTGGTGGTTCCTTCGTAGGTAACTTCTAGTTTGTCCCACATTTCTTTCGCAGTTTCACAGGTTGAAATTTTATCGTATTCTGCTCCACTGACTGCAAAATATAACAAACTTATAGCTCTAGCATTAGTTTGGATTACCTCTTGTTTTTCCTTGGTAATAAATGATTCATGATCAAATGGCTTTTCAGTGCCATCCTTCTCAGTTAGTCCTGGAATAGGTTTTGCACCCTTTTTGATCACTATCCACGCTTGATGATCATTTGATGAAACAAAAATTCTAAATCTATCTTTCCAGTGAGAGTAGTGTTGTCCATTGAAGTATGTTGGTCGGTGTGAAGAATGTCCATCTTGAAGGAACACACCGGGAATTTGATTGTGTGCCATCTTGATCTTTGCTCACGTGTGGTTAAACACTGATTTGTGAGACCTGCTCTGATACCAATTAATATTCAAAAAAAAGAGGGGGGGGGGGAATTTTAATTTAAGCTTTAGTCGACTCTCTGTATCAGTTAGTCGACTCACCTGCAAACAAGTCAGTTAATATATAAGGAGTAATTTATGGAAAATAAAGAACACAGAGAATTTATACTGGTTCGGATCACCAATGAGGTGCCTAGTCCAGTCCCCTTGGGTTTCAAGGGTTTTCTTTAGAGCTTGTGAATTTGGATCTTGTGTAGTACAATCTTTTAGTGGCTGATCCTGTATGATATGCAAATCAGATGCTATCGTTGACGTTTTCTCTATTTGTAGGCCTATACTTAGAATCTCTCTCTCTCTTTTCTTTTCAATTATTTTCACTCTTGTGATTACAAAGCTTTATGAAAGATAAAAGAAGATTTTACTGATAAGCTTGATAGAAGTCTCGTGTTTTCATCAGGGATGGAGAGAGGCAATATATAGTTTCTGGAGAGGATGCTCTATTGAAAACCCAAGGGATTTTGTAAATCATGAATCTTTGGATGATTCCTTGATTTAGTTAAATTGATTTGTTGAATCATGTCCAAATCAGATATATGCATGATTAAATCAATTTCTTCCTTTGTTGTATGATCTCCGGTGATCTTCCTGTCCATGAGTTGTGATTTCCTTCTTTTGCCGATTTCCTTCCTTTGCCGGATGGTTTCCTGATTTATTCTTTTCCATAATTTGTGGCGTGATCTTCATGTGTCTATTCATTCCTTATTTAGTATTTATTTTGCTTGGTGTAAGATTTTTTGCCTTTTCCGGATGCTAGATGAATCATGTAACAACTCTAAAAATGAATAAGATAAATGCTTAAGGTTTCAAGAATGCTTGCGATTAGACCAAGATTCACACAGATTGATACGCGTAGAACCAGACCTCAAAACCCTTACTACGGCCAAGCCAACTAACTTGGGGAGCTAGTTGAGCTTGGAAAAGTTGGAACAAACCATGTGGGGCTCTCAAAAATGAAGATTTAATCGAAGGAGTCTTTACCGGACTTAAAAAGAGGAAATCTTAAGTTTTGAGGGTCCAGGGGTAAAATGGTCTTTTCCAGGCCAAGGGTAATATTGTAATTACCCTAAGGAATTAATTAATTAATTAATTTAATTAAAGAACCGGTTAGGGTTGGGTCGACCCGAAACAACCCATTTCGTGGTGGTCACTCCACCCGACTTCGAGCCCCAATGGAAGCAACAAATTGGTGATTTAATTATTGTTTAAAATCTGATTTTTTGTAAGGGCATTATGGTCAGTTCACTAAACTAATTAAATCAGATTTTATTAATTTAATTAAACCCTATTTGACTAAGTCTTGAATTAGACTCCTAAACCTATGGTAACACTCTCTTATCACGCTTATCTCTCATTCACACACTTTCAAACTACACTGTTTCTCTCTGCCAATTAATGTGAAGAACAGAAACTATAGCAAATGTTCTTCACACTTGAAGAACTCACAAAAAAATCTAATAAAAGCAAGCTAATAAAAAACGTTAAGGCAAGGGGAGATTCCGTCGAGTTGGTGGTGAAACTTTAGGTGAGTTGGACGTGGTTTTGGAGAAAGATTTGGGCAGCAACTTCAACGTTTGATCAATCAAATAAGGTATGGGTTTCTTTTCTCTTGGTCCCTTTCCCAAGAGACCCCTTAAGATTCAGTTATTCAGTCCGAAAACTAGGGTTGTTTTCCCCGTTGCATGTCCCTGTCACTAGCTCCCAATGATTCATAGGTTGGGTTTGTTTGCTGGTAGATTTAGGTATGTGTGATGTTTTTGGTGCTGAATGTGAATATGTTTATGTACGTGAAATCACGAAATGACAACCAATGTGTGATCGAAATTATGTGCAAGTGTGTGCAAGCATGTCACTGTGACAAGGGTCTCGACTTGATGCTCAAAATTTGATAAGGTTGTAGTTGTTATTTTAAGTACATAAATTTATAAAATAATCGTGATGTTCATTTAAGGAAATGTGGCTGATTGAGTAACAATCTTGTAGCCAATTGAATCTATGAAAGATGTTCCTAAAAATGTGTTTAAAGGGTCTATAAACGTACCCTATGAATTAAGCAAAAATATTAATGAATATGAGCTGAAAAATGGCTAGAATTTCCGGCATCTTGTAAGTTTAATTTAGGTAAAATGTTGATTAACAAAATCTGAAAATTTAAGTAAAAGTTTAAGGGATGAGGTCACTAGGATTCGAACCCGTGACCTCCCCTAGTGACAATGGTATTTCGCAAAAAAGAAAAGAAAAAAAGGGGCTAGGGGAATCGAAATCGGATCATACTGGTTGGGTAAGAAGAGAACAAATAATTTAAGTAAATAAACTGGATGCGTGGGAATCGAATCCACGACCTCCAGGCTGCTAATGAGAAAAGAGAAATCAAAGAAAAAGAATATGTGAGGCGTGGGAATCGAACCCACGACCTCAGGGATAGAAGGGAGAAAAGCAAAATTAATTAATAAAACAAAGTGACGCTGTGGGGGCTCGATCCCACAACCTCACTGCCAAACGCCTGACTTAGGGAGTTTTAATTAAAAATAAAAATAGGAGGCTGTGGGGGTTCGAACCCATAACCTCACAGCCTTAGCGAATTTAAAACTTAAAGAAGGAGGCTGTGGGGGTTCGAACCCACAACCTCCCAATTCCCAGCGAATATAAAGAATAAAAATAAAAGAGGTTGTGGGGGTTTGATCCCACAACCTCTTGGTTTAGGCGAAATTGGGCAACAAGATGATAATGAAAAATAAAAAGGGGTTGTGGGGGTTCGAACCCACAACCCTTTGGCCAAATTAAGAGGAAACCAAGGGAGAAAAATAAAGATAGAATGTTGATGTTGGGGTTCGATCTAGAGTCCCAATGTCATGAAGATTAAAAATAAAATCATTGAAAATTGTAAATTTTGTCCAAGTGATTCGAACTTGGGTTCCCTTTCCTAAACTTCCGTATTGATACATAAGTCATACGTGAATTAAATATTCAAGAATAATGCCACCTACTTAGATCGAAATCAAGATCTTGGCATATATACAAGATACATAAGTCTTGTACTACACAATCTTAGGAATGTATGAATCACTTAACGAACTATGAATTAAGCCTCATGACTTGTATATATAGCCCCATAAGTCTAACATACGTTTAAAAGTAAGTGAACCTAAGATGTATGTAATGAAATGATGAAATGAACAATGAAATGATGAAACCCTAGAGGAGTTAAGTAAGGGTATGAAATACACAAATGGCCAAGTATATTGGCATATGATGAAATGAACTTTCACGTAAAAAAGGGTGAGTAATTATGAAGAGCAAATGTGCTAATGTTAATGAATGTGGTGACAACATGATATGAGGCTAATGTAAAAGATGAGAACAATCTCAAATGAGCCTAAGTAAATGTTACCAAAACGTACTCACCTATAAGAGTGTAAAGTTAATGAAGAGACCAGTCTCTATGAACACTCTAATGAAAGTATTGAGATTAACACCCTTAATACTAATGATGAGATGAGAAATCATCTAGTGAGCTATGATGTCCTCATACTAGAAACCAGCTTCCATGACGTATGAGTTGAATGTAATGGAACTTTATATACTGAGCACCGATAGACTAGCTATGAGCGGTGATGCCTTCTTTCGGGAAGGGCGGAGGTTCACGTAACTCTCATGAGATAAGTCTGTCCGGCTTTCCGGGTATGAGTCTCCTTATATCTCCTGGTCTTCGAACCTATACTGCCAATATAGGGATCTGGCGGGGTTAAATTCCCATGTACGCTAGCATGTTTTGGGTCACTTTGGCCGGTGATTCCACCTCTTTTCGGTGTGGGGGAGACACTGGATTTCATGATGCTCACATGATCTATGTCGGTTAAAGTTAAAGTTCCCAATGAATGAATAAGGCCAGCCTCAAATGAAGCACATAATGAAATGAATGATACCAAAGGTATTAGGATAGGATAATCAAGAGGTGAGCTAGACTCAGGTAATGACACTAGGTTATTCTTGATCATTGCACAGCAAACCCGATGAAAGTCTTAAACTACACCCTAGGTATAGCTGGTGTTTACACTGTCCTATGAACGAAATGAAATGAAGTACGTATGAATGAATGAAGCAAACTCTGTGTTTGCTAATGAAGACTCCCTAGTTGAGGTCCCATATGTTGAGCCCTCATTTTGGAAAGTCTTAATGTCAAGTCCATGATTCCAAGGTCTCATGGCATATGAATGAATGTTATGAAAGATGTTATGTACTGTATGCTATGTGATATGTGCTATGTGGATGATGTTATGTGCTGTGTGCAATATGATAATTATGATGATACATGTTACTCTCATGGCATGACTTTCCTAATCCAAATTTGGAAAGCTCACTGAGTTTCCTAATCCAAATTTGGAAAGCCCACTGACTTTCCTAATCCAAATTTGGAAAGTTCACTAACTTTCTAATCTCAATTTGGCAAGTCCACTGACTTGACTTTCCATAATCATGTTGTTAGGAAAGAGCTATCTTTTCTCATGCATTTCCTTGGTGTGTGCTTGCATATACCCATACTTAGTACAAGTGTGTACTAACCCTATACAACTCTACAATTTCTAGGTGCAGGCACAGGTGGACGCTAGAGCTACAGGTTGACGCTGAAGCTATCCGGACGTCTAGCATTCATCCAGACTTGGTAGGCCCTCATGCTTTTGAGGATGCTGCCGTTTATATTCTAGCTTAGTTTTAGAGTTGAGCTAGTGGAGCATGTTCCACTAGCGTTTCTTTCCTGTTTTATTCAGACATTGTATTGGTGCCATTTTGGCAAGTACATCTTTATTACTATATTAGACTATTTCTTTCATTTGATAATCTTAATGTTAGATGGTTGATGGTGAACAAATTATGAATGTATTAGAAATGATTAGTAAGTATATTAAGAAACAAAAAGTTTTAAATTTTCCGCTAAAATTAACCTAGATGAAGTAAGAATGACGTATTTAGGCTTGTCTGCGATCTCTAAGAGGTCAACCACGCCGGTCTCGTCTGGGGTCTAGATTTTGGTCGTGACAAAGGTTGTATCAGAGCACTAGGTTAAATTCTGAGGATAATAAGTTCACATCAACCACATTGAGTAGTTTCTAAGTCATGGTAGTGAAGTGCACCACTATCCTGGATTAGAGACTGCATGATGCGTAGGAAAATTTCCCTTCTTCTGATCTTATCGTGCTTTTCCTAATATCAATTTTTTGGTATTATGAGTGTGTCTAACATTAATTCTTATTGTTTTCAGAGAATGAATACTAGGAGAACCATTGGTCAAAGAGAGGAGGTGCAGCTACTGGGAACAATCAGGTTCCACCCCAGGCTCCAGCTGAAGGAATGGGTATGCCAGTTAACCCAGCTGGGTTGACTGATAGTGAGGTGAGGGCATGTCTGGCCCAGATGGCATAGGCCATTACGATGCTGGCCCAGGTTATGACTGCCCAGGTCAACCGGTAGGATGTTCATAGGTAGAACCCACTGGTTCGTAGCATGGCTGACAGGCTGAGAGACTTCACGAGGATGAATCCCCCTATTTTCACAGGGTCCAAGACTTCAGAGGATCCCCAGGAGTTTGTGGATGAAGTGCATAAGATTCTGGTGGCTATGGGGGCCATAGATACTGAGAAGGCTGAGCTGGCTTCATATCAGCTCAAGGATGTTGCACAGACTTGGTGCAAGATGTGGCAGGATAGCCGAGCTTTGGGCGGAGTTCCAGTCACTTGGGAGCTGTTTAAGACAGCCTCTCTGGAGGGATTCTTTCCCAGAGAGATGAGGGAAGCCAAGGTTGAGGAGTTTATCAACCTTAAGCAGGGATCTATGACAGTCAGGGAGTATTCCCTGAAATTTGTTAAACTATCCAGGTATGCTACTTTCCTTAATATCTAACAGCAAGGATGAGATGTGTACTGAAGTTTGTTAAATTATCCAGGTATGCTACTTCCCTTGTGTCTAACAGCAGGGATGAGATGAGCGGTTCCTCACAGGAATCAATGGAGATCTGGAGGAGGAGTGTCGGTCTGCGATGCTCCATGATAATATAGACCTCTCCAGGTTGATGGTGTATGTCCAACAGGTAGAGGACAGCCGCAAAAAGAGGGGTATTTGTGATACTAGGAGGCCTAAGCCTCAAGATCAGGCAGGTCCCAGCCATGGAGGCCACAGAAACAATTTTGGCGTCCGTGAGCAGCCCAAGTTCAAGAAGGGGCAACAGAGTTCTGGGAACTCTAATTTTCAGAGGAGTACAACACCAGAGGAGGCAGACCTGAGCCCAAGAAGGGCAATGGAGGTGAGATGCAGCGTCCTAAAAAGAACTGTGCTAAGTGTGGCCGAGCTCACAGCGGAGAGTGCAGAGAGGGCACTAATGCCTGCTTCGGTTGCGGTAAGAATGGGCACATGGTTAGAGACTGCCCACAGAATAGAGGTCAGGCTGGAGGTAATGCTTAGCCTAGGCCTAATCCAGAGGGTGCAGCAGCAGCCGAGCCTCCTAAGAGGAACAGGTTCTATGCCCTGAAGGGCAGGGAGGAGCAGGAGAAGTCCGCTGATGTGGTCACAGGTATGCTGCAAGTATTCTCAACTTCTGTTTATGCTTTACTTGATCCAGGGTCTACGCTTTCCTTTGTAACTCCTTTGCTTGCTCTCACTTTTGAGATATTGCCTAAAGTTCTGCATGATCCTATAGTGGTTAGTACACTTTTAGGAGAAAATGTAAGAACTGATAGAGTATACAAGGATTCCCCAATAGTGATAAGTGGTAAGACTATGTGTGCAGACTTGGTTGAGTTACCCATGCATTATTTTGATGTTATTCTTGGCATGGACTGGCTTCACAGTTGTTATGCTTGCTTCGACTGTCGTAGTAGAGTGGTGAGATTTTGTTTCTCTGATGAAGAGGAGCTAGTCTGGGAGGGGTACAACTCGAGTCGTCCTAACCTCTTGATTTCGAACCTTAAGGCCAATAAAATAATGTCCAAGGGGTTGTTGTGTCATCTTGTGAGTGTTAATGATTTAGATCATGACATTTCTTCCATAGACTCAGTTCCTGTAATGAATGAGTTCCTAGATGTATTTCCTGATGATTTGCCTAGAGTCCCTCCCCCTTGAGAGATTGATTTTGGTATCGACTTAGAACCCGATACTAAACCAATTTCAATTCCTCCTTACAGAATGGCTCCAGCTGAACTCAAAGAGTTGAAGCTGCAATTAAAAGATCTCATTGACAAGGGTTTCATTCAGCCGAGCATATCCTCTTGGGGCGCTCCAGTGTTGTTTGTGAAAAAGAAAGATGGAACCCTTAGAATGTGTATCGATTATCGACAGCTCAACAAAGTCACTATAAAGAATAAGTATCTACTTTCCAGAATAGATGATTTGTTCGATCAGCTCCAAGGGTCTAGTTTCTTCTCTAAGATTGATCTTCGTTCAGGGTATCATCAGCTTAGGGTTAGGGATGGAGATATCCCAAAGACAGCCTTTCGTACCCGTTATGGTCACTATGAGTTCTTAGTCATGTCATTTGGTCTTACGAATGCACCTGCTGCATTTATGGACCTCATGAACCGAGTTTTCTGTGAATACCTTGACTCTTTCATCATAGTATTCATTGATGACATTCTCATCTACTCTAGGACCAAGGAAGAGCATGAACAACATTTGAGACTAACCTTGCAGGTACTTAGACAACATCAGCTGTATGCCAAATCAGCAAGTGTGAATTTTAGCTTAGATCAGTGACCTTCCTGGGTCATGTTGTGTCCGATCAGGGCGTGGAGGTGGATCCCAGAAAGACTGAGGCTGTGAAGAAATGGCCAAAACCTCTTACTCCCACTGACATCCGTAGCTTTTTGGGATTGGCTAGTTACTACTGCAGGTTTGTGGAGGGCTTCTCTTCCATTGCTGCCCCATTGACAGCTTTGACTAAGAAGAAAGCCAAGTTTGAATGGACGGAGACTTGTGAGAATAGTTTCCAGTAGCTCAAGGACAGACTCACTTCAGCCCCGGTGCTTACTTTGCCTAAGTGTGGTGAGAATTACATTGTTTATTGTGATGCATCTAGGGTTGGTTTGGGTTGTGTTCTTATGCAGGTTGGTAAGGTGATAGCCTATGCGTCCAGACAGCTCAAGGTTCATGAGAAGAATTATCACACTCATGACCTGGAGTTGGCAGCTGTGGTGTTTGCACTGAAGCTGTGGAGGCACTACTTGTATGGAGTGCATGTGGATGTATTCATAGACCACAAGAGTCTCCAGTACATTTTCACACAGAGAGAGTTGAATCTACATCAGCAGAGATGGTTGGAGCTATTGAAGGATTACGAAATAAATGTTCACTACCATCCAGGTAAGGCTAATGTTGTAGCTGATGCTTTGAACAGGATGAGCATGGGAAGTACAGCCCACGTTAAGGATGAGAAGAAGGAGTTGGTGAAAGATATACACAGACTGGCCAGACTGGGTGTGCGATTTGTTGACTCTACTAGTGGGGGTGTTTCAGTTCATCCTAGTTCTGAATCATCCTTGGTAGTTGAAGTCAAGCAGGGTCAGCATCTAGATCCTGTGTTGATGGAGCTAAAGGACTCAGTGTTGATGAAGATGAATGAGTCTTTCGCTTTGGGAGGTGATGGCATACTTAGGTATCATGACAGGCTATGTGTACCAGATGTGGATGATTTACGGACCAGGATTGTTGCAGAGGCCCATGGTTCCAGATATTCCATACATCCAGGTTCCACCAAGATGTATCATGATCTTAAACAGATTTATTGGTGGGATGGCATAAAGAAGGACATTGCAGAATATGTGGCCAAGTGTCCTAATTGTCAGCAGGTTAAGGCAGAATATCTTAAGCCTGGCGGTCTGACTCAGATTATTAAGGTTCCGACTTGGAAGTGGGAGGCCATTAATATGGACTTCGTGGTTGGTCTTCCGAGGACAAGGAGGCAGCATGACTCCATATGGGTTATTGTGGACAGATTGACTAAGTCTGCCCACTTTATCCCTGTGAAGTCTACTTACAGAGCCGAGGATTATGCGAGACTCTACATTGATGAGATTGTGAGATGGCATGGGATTCCTTTGTCTATCATTTCAGATAGAGGAGCCCAGTTTACTTCACATTTCTGGAGATCTTTCCAGAAAAGCTTGGGCACGCAGGTAAAGCTTAGTACTGCCTTTCATCCTCAGACTGATGGGCAGGAAGAGTGCACCATTCAGACATTGGAGGACATGTTGAGAGCGTGTGTGATTGACTTCAGAGGTAGCTGGGATGACCATCTACCTTTGATAGAGTTCTCGTATAATAATAGCTATCACTTCAGCATTGGGAGGACACCGTTGAGGCAGTGTATGGTAGGAGGTATAGATCTCCAGTTGGGTGGTTCGAGGTTGGAGAGTCATCCATTTTGGGTCCAGAGATCATTCATGAGGCCTTAGAGAAGGTCAGAGTAATTAGGGACATGTTGGCTACTGCTTACAGTCGGCAGAAGTCATATGCAAATAACATAAAATGGCCCTTAGAATTTGATGTTGATGACCAGGTTTACTTGAAGATATCACCTATGAAAGGGGTGATGTTTTTGGTAGAAAAGGGAAGCTGAGTCCGAGGTATGTTGGGCCATATGAGATCCTACAGCGTGTGGGTGAGGTGGCCTATGAGTTAGCATTGCCTGCGGAGCTAGCTTCTGTTCATCTAGTCTTTCATGTCTTTATGTTGAAGAAGTGCCTAGGTGATTCAGCATCGATTTTACCTGTTGAAGGTTTGGGGGTTGATGAAGACTTGTCTTATGAGGAGGTACCTGTTGAGATCTTAGACAGACAGGTCAAGCGGCTGAGGAACAAGGAGATTGCCACAGTGAAGGTATTGTGGAGAAATCATCTTATTGAGGGTGCTACGTGGGAGGCTGAGGCCGATATGAGATCCCGCTACCCTCATCTTTTTAGCTCTTGAGGTTAGACTTCTTACTCTTAAGTCTAAGTTTCCTTATGTCTCCATATTTTGTTGCTATTGCTTAACTGTGCATAGTGTTTATGTTATGATATGACTGGCATTACACTATATAGTGGTAGTGTCATTTGGGTACGAATGTTCCTAAGGGGAGGATAATGTAACAACCCTAAAAATGAATAAGATAAATGCTTAAGGTGTCAAGAATGCTTGCGATTAGACCAAGGTTCACACAGATTGATACACATAGAACCAGACCCCAGAACCCTTACTACGGCCAAGCCAACTAACTTGGGGAGTTAGTTGAGCTTGGAAAGGTTGGAACCAACCATGTGGGGCTCTCGAAAACGAAGATTTAATCGAAGGAGTCTTTACCGGACTTAAAAAGAGGAAATCTTAAGTGTTGAGGGTCCAAGGGTAAAATGGTCTTTTCTAGGCCACGGGTAATATTGTAATTACCCTAAGGAATTAATTAATTAATTAATTCAATTAAAGAACCGGTTAGGGTTGGGTCGACCCGAATTAGCCCGTTTCGTGGTGGTCACTCCACCCGAGTTCGAGCCCCAATGGAAGCAACAAATTGGTGATTTAATTATTGTTTAAAATCTGATTTTTTGTAAGGGCATTATGGTCAGTTCACTAAACTAATTAAATCAGATTTTATTAATTTAATTAAACCCTATTTGACTAAGTCTTGAATGAGACTCCTAAACCTATGGTAACACTCTCCTATCACGCTTATCTCTCACTCACACGTTCAAACTACACTGTTTCCCTCTACCAATTAACGTGAAGAACAGAAACTATAACAAAAGTTCTTCACACTTGAAGAACTCACGAAAAAATCTAAGAAAAGCAAGCTAGTAAAAAATGTTTAGGCAAGGGGAGATTCCATCGAGTTGGTGGTAAAACTTTAGGTGAGTTGGACGTGGTTTTGGAGAAAGATTTGGGCAGCAACTTCAACGTTTGAACAATCAAATAAGGTATGGGTTTCTTCTCTCTTGGTCCCTTTCCCAAGAGACCCCTTATGATTCAGTTATTCAGTCCGAAAACTAGGGTTGTTTTCCCCGTTGCATGTCCCTGTCACTAGCTCCCAATGATTCGTAGGTTGGGTTTGTTTTCTGGTAGATTTAGGTATGTGTGATGTTTTTGGTGCTGAATGTGAATATGTTTATGTACGTGAAATCACAAAAATGACAACCAATGTGTGATCAAAATTATTTGCAACTGTGTGCAAGCATGTTACTGTGACAAGGGTCTCGACTTGATGCTCAAAATTTGATAAGGTTGTAGTTGTTATTTTAAGTACATAAATTTATAAAACAATCGTGATGTTCATTTAAAGAAATGTGGATGATTGAGTAACAATATTGTAGCCAATTGAATCTATGAAAGATGCACCTGAAAATGTGTTTAAAGGGTCTATAAACGTACCCTATGAATTAAGCAAAAATATCAATGAATATGAGCTGAAAAATGGCTACAATTTCTAGCATCTTGTAAGTTTAATTTAGGTAAAATGTTAATGAACAAAATCAGAAAATTGAAGTAAAAGTTTAAGGGATGAGGTCACTAGGATTCGAACCCGTGACCTCCCTAGTGACAATGGTATTTCGCGAAAAAGAAAAGAAAAAAAAGGGGCTAGGGGAATCGAAATCGGATCATACTGGTTGGGTAAGAAGAGAACAAATAATTTAAGTAAATAAATGGGATGCGTGGGAATCGAACCTACGACCTCCAGGCTGCTAATGAGAAAAGAGAAATCAAAGAAAAAGAAAATATGAGGCGAGGGAATCGAACCCACGACCTCAGGGATAGAAGGGAGAAAAGCGAAATTAATTAATAAAACAAAGTGAGGCTGTGGGGGCTCGATCCCACAACCTCACTGCCAAACGCCTGACTTAGGGAGTTTTAATTAAAAATAAAAATAGGAGGCTGTAGGGGTTCGAACCCACAACCTCACAGCCTTAGCGAATTTAAAACTTAAAGAAGGAGTCTGTGGGGGTTCGAACCCACAACCTCCAAATTCCCAGCGAATATAAAGAATAAAAATAAAAGAGGGTGTGGGGTTTTGATCCCACAACCTCTTGGTTTAGGCAAAATTGGGCAACAAGATGATAATGAAAAATAAAAAGGGGTTGTGGGGGTTCGAACCCATAACCCTTCGGCCAAATTAAGAGGAAACCCAAGGAGAAAAATAAAGATAGAATGTTGATGTTGGGGTTCGATCTAGAGTCCCAATGTCATGAAGATTAAAAATAAAATCAATGAAAATTGTAAATGTTGTCCAAGTGATTCGAACTTGGGTTCCCTTGCCCAAACTTCCGTATTTATACATAAGTCATACATGAATTAAATATTCAAGAATAATGCCACCTACTTAGATCGAAATCAAGATCTTGGTATATATACAAGATACATAAGTCTTGTACTGCATAATCTTAGGAATGTATGAATCACTTAAGGAACTATGAATGAAGCCTCATGGCTTGTATGTATAGCCCCATAAGTCTAACTTATGTTTAAAAGTAAGTGAACCTAAGATGTATGTAATGAAATGATGAAATGAACAATGAAATGATAAAACCCTAGAGGGGTTAAGTAAGGGTATGAAATACACAAATGGCCAAGTATATTGGCATATGATGAAATGAACTTTCACGTAAAAAAGGGTGAGTAATTATGAAGAGCAAATGTGCTAATGTTAATGAATGTGGTGACAACATGATATGAGGCTAATGTAAAAGATGAGAACAATCTCAAATGAGCCTAAGTAAATGTTACCAAAACGTACTCACCTATGAGAGTGTAAAGTTAATGAAGAGACCAGTCTCTATGAACACTCTAATGAAAGTATTGAGATTAACACACTTAATACTAATGATGAGATGAGAAATCATCTAGTGAGCTATGATGTCCTCATACTAGAAGCCATCTTCCATGACGTATGAGTTGAATGTAATGGAACATTATACTGAGCACCAATAGACTAGCTATGAGCGGTGATGCCTTCTTTCGGGAAGGGCGGAGGTTCACGTAACTCTCATGAGATGAGACTGTCCGGCATGCCGGGTATGGGTCTCCTTATATCTCCTGGTCTTCGAACCTATACTGCCAATATAGGGATCTAGCGGGGTTAAATTCCCATATACGCTAGCATGTTTTGGGTCACTTTGGCTGGTGATTCCACCTCTTTTCGGTGTGGGGGATACACTGGATTTCATGATGCTCACATGATCTATGTCGGTTAAAGTTAAAGTTCCCAATGAATGAATGAGGCCATCCTCAAATGAAGCAAATGAAATGAATGATACCAAAGGTGTTAGGATAGGATAATCAAGAGGTTAGCTAGACTCAGGTAATGACACTAGGTTATTCTTGATCATTGCACAGCAAACCCGATGAAAGTCTTAAACTACACCCTAGGTATAGCTGGTGTTTACACTGGCCTATGAACGAAATGAAATGAAGTACTTATGAATGAATGAAGCAGACTCTGTGTTTGCTAATGAAGACTCCCTAGTTGAGGTCCCATATGTTGAGCCCTCATTTTGAAAAGTCTTAATGTCAAGTCCATGATTCCAAGGTCTCATAGCATATGAATGAATGTTATGAAAGATGTTATGTACTGTATGCTATGTGATATGTGCTATGTGGATGATGTTATGTGCTGTGTGCAATATGATAATTATGATGATGCATGTTACTCTCATGGCATTACTTTCCTAATCCAAATTTGGAAAGATCACTGACTTTCCTAATCCAAATTTGGAAAGCCCACTGACTTTTCTAATTTAAATTTAGAAAGTTCACTAACATTCCTAATCTCAATTTGGCAAGTCCACTGACTTGACTTTCCATAATCATGTTGTTAGGAAAGAGATATCCTTTCTCATGCATGTCCTTGGTGTGTGCTTGCATATACCCATACTTAGTACAAGTGTGTACTAATCCCATACAACTCTATATTTTTAGGTGCAGGCACAGGTGGAAGCTAGAGCTTACAGGTTGACGTTGCAGCTATCTTGACGTGGATCTCTTATCCGGATTTGGTAGGCCCTCATGCTTTCGAGGATGTCTACCGTTACTATCTAGCTTAGATGTAGGCTTTAGCTAGTGGAGCATGTTCTACTAGTGTTTCTTTCCGTTTTTATTTCAGACATTGTATTGGTGCCATTTTGGCAAGTACATCTTTATTACTATATTAGACTATTTCTTTCGTTTGATAATCTTAATGTTAGATGGTTGATGGTGAACAAATTATGAATGTATTAGAAATGATTAGTAAGTATATTAAGAAACAAAAAGTTTCAAATTTTCCGCTAAAATTAACCTAGATGAAGTAAGAATGACGTATGTAGGCTTGTCTGCGACCTCTGAGCGGTCAACGACGCCGGTATCGTCTGGTGTCTAGATTCCGGTCGTGACAAATCCAGCGTGTTGTGCCTTTGATTTTCTTGTATTACACTTTGTTGATTCCTGCAATTTTGTCATTGATCAGAATATAGTAAGTTATCAGATTCTTCATCTATAAGGTATGGGTTTTAACTCTTGGTATTTCTTTCCCCAGGAGGTCCTTTCAACTAAGTTTTCAAGAACTTCAAATACTAGGGTTTTTACTCTACAAAACAGATTTTCTTTCTAACCCTAGATTTATGATTTTCAATAAAAAGTAAACATTTTCTATATCTAATTTCGCATGAATTGTTGAATAATTGATTGATAATGTTTGAATAACGTCTGATACATGATCTTTCTCTATGTGATGGTTTCGAATGGGTTGTTTGTAGTGTTTGGTAACGTGAAAACGTTAGGGTTAGAATTTAAGGTTTGAATGAACCCTTTAATGACCCGTTTACCCTCTCCTACGCTATGCATTGATCTTGTACATGATTTTATGAGTTGTTCTTGATTATGTCATTGAGTATTTCACTATGTATGAATATGAATATTGCATGATGAATAAGATTCTTGGAAGAAAGAGGTTACGTCTTCTAAAATTATAATTACTCTAAGATGTTTATGTTAGCTTATAAGTTATGATGCTATGTTATGAAAAGTATGTATGATGTTGCTATGTGAATATGTTGGCTATGAACATTTAAATTGTGAGATTATGATAAGAATACGAATATGCAAGTTTATGTTATCCCTTGTAAGGTTTTCACAAGGTGACTATGTTATGTTAATCTCACATAAGAAAAGATAGGTTACGATGAAAGGAAAATTCTCATCTAATATAAAAGAGCTCATGATCATGTTGTACAGGGAGATAATCTCCTATGAACTATGATAAGTTTTGTTTTTATAAAAGACAAATTAAAGGTTATTTTAAGAAAAAGGGATTTAAGCTAAGTACCGATGAACTAGATATGGAAAGTGTCCCTTCCCCAGCGGGAAGGTAGTTCACAAAGATTCTCATGAGGTTGAGGCTGCCATGTAATATGGAACTATGGGTCTCTAATACATCTCCTAGTTCTCGAACTATGCTGCCACCATAGGATACTAGCTAGTGGATCCACCTAGAAAGCTACGTCATGTTCGGTTCTACTTTGGTAGGTAGACCACCTCTTTTCGGTATGGGGAAGACACCGGATCCATGTTTAGCTCACATGGTCTATGTCGGTTAATGCATATGTTCCCTCATGTAAAACGAAAGACAAGAAACGAACATTGACTAGGGTGACTTGAGAAGTTTGCTTAGTTTAGGTGGTGGTATGGGACGCTACCTAGACATTGCACAAGTTGACTCTGAGGAAAATCCTAGGAGATTCTTCATAAGTAATATGATGATATGAAAGATATATGTTTATGATATATGATGTTACTTTTATATTAATGTTGGCTATTGTGATTGATTATGTTATTGAGTTATATGGCTATCTGAAGTGATGACTAACTATATTACAAGTTATATGAAGCAAAGCTTTACTTATGGTCTCCTATCTTATCTACTCGGTTATGTGGGGTTATGGGGCTTCACATGACCATTGCACTTGTAGGTTGGGGATGAGGTCATTGGTAAATGTTTTGCATGTTATGTTTATATGATCTATTGAGTATGAAATGTTAACATGATTCCATGAGAAGATGTCTTTGATTATGATCATGCTTTAAGTGTTAGAAAATATTTGGCTTGTATATGTTATATGGTATGTGCATTGAAGATTTTTATATGACTTAGCATGTTTTCTAATGATATGATAAATGATCGTTTTTCATGCATGTCCCTATGTGTTATGTGTTATGTGCATATACCCATACTTAGTACATGTGGCGTACTAACCCATTACTTTATTTTACTACAAATGTAGGTTCGTCCATTGAAGTTAAGCAGGTCGATTTGAAGAAGCTTGGAACTCTTTCTCCTAGTCTTTGTAGGTCCTCATTTTCGTGACGCTATCATCTACATTCCATCGTTATGAAGACGTAGTAGTTATTAGATTTCCATTTATGTTCTTTTGATTCTTTTGTATTAAGGCCTATATGGCATATTGAATATTATTGGATTTGCACTCTTTAGATGGTTTTATATATGTGAGACATGTTTTAGAATATCGTACGGTCTATATGAATCTTAAGTATGAAGTCTAAGTATACTTCAATTAGTATATTAAAAGTTTTTATTTTTCCGTAAACTTTAACTGTATAATTGTGATGAAAGCTAAGAAGAGGCTTGTCTGCGACCTCTCAAAGGTTAACGACGCCGGTATCATCTGGGGTCTAGATTCCAAGTGTGACAAACTTGGTATCAGAGCCAGGATAAGACAAAATTGGTTTCAGATCCAGGCTAAGCCAAACTTGATAATCAGAGCATGAGGTTAAATATTGGAATCTTAAACTTAGTATTAGAGCATGAGGTTAAATACCCTTAGGATCAATGTATCAATAAACCACATTACCTAGTGTCTTGTTCATGGTTGTGAAGCGCGCCACAATTGTGGACGAGAGACTATGTGATAATTACGAAACTTCTCTTTTCTTGATACTCTTATATCGTGCCTCTAGAGCTTTGACACGATGTGTCTTTTAGCATCTAATTCCATTATTGATTGGTTCTTCCCAAGATAGCAAAGAGAAGGCTGAACTTGCTTCTTATCAACTCAAGGACGTGGCTAAGACATGGTACAATATGTGGAATAATAGTAGGGCTTTAGGAGATGGTCCCGTGACTTGGGAGATCTTCAAGAAGGCCTTTCTTGACAGATTCTTTCCAAGGGAACAAAGAGAAGCTAAGGTAGAGGAGTTCATCAACCTTCGTCAAGGAGGTATGAGTGTTAAGGAATACTCCTTGAAGTTCATTAAGTTGTCCAAATATGCTTCTTCTTTGGTTTCTAATGCTAGGGATGAAATGAGCCGTTATGTAATGGGCATGTCCGAAGAGCTTGAAGAAGAATGTTGTGCAGCCATGCTTCATGACAATATGGATCTTTCTAGGTTGATGGTTCATGATCAACAAGTTGAGGAAAGTCGCCTAAGGAAGAGAAATAGGGAAGCTAATAAGGCAAAGTCTTTTTAGAGTGGTTCTCCTAAAAGTAGGCTTGGTGTTCAAGACAAGTCTAAGTTTAAGAAGAGGTTTTCAAACCAAGTTCCTTCAAAGTTCTCCAAGAATCACAATGATAGAGGTTCTAATCCCGAACCTCAAGAGGGGAGAAATGTTGATCCCCCAAGAGAAAGACCAACTTGTGGTAAGTGTGGTAAAAAGCATGGGGGAGAATGTCTTGTTGGAACTAATAGTTGCTATGGTTGTGGCAAAAGTGACCATATGGTGAAAGATTGTCCCAATATTAGAGGTCAAGGTAAGGGAAATAGCCAAGCTCAACCAAGCGGTCCTAATTCTGAAGCTCCAAAAAGGAACCGTTTTTATGCACTCAAGGCTAGGGGTGAACAAGAAAGCTCTTCGGACGTCGCAACAGGTATGTTTGTAAGTGTTGGGAATTCAATGTTTCCAAGAAGAAATAAGAATGAGAATCAAAGCTAGTTAATAAATCTTCTATGCCAAAACAACGTTATAGCTTGGCCAAACTAAGCATTGAATTATTCTTATAGGCTAATCAAAGGTTAAAAGTTGGCTTGCTTAAAAAGATGCGATGACTATAGGATATAAGAAGTTAATTGACAAGGGTAGTGAAGTTTCAATTCCCTAATAAACCTATTCTAGAGTGGAAGGGGGAAATTCTACGCCAAAGGGTCAAATTATTTCGTGTTTAAAGGCTTGTAAGATGATAGCCAAGGGTTGTTTATACCATGTTGTGAGGATAAAAGAGGCTTTTCAAACATATTGAATTCAAGAAAACCGGAACTAGGGTTGTCCCCAATGAAATAGTCGAATGTTATGAGGTTTTACAACGAATTGGGAAGGTTGCCTATGAGTTGAAACTACCTAGTGAACTAGCTTCGGTTCATCCGATGTTTCATATTTCTATGCTCAAGAAATGCATAGGATACCCTCTTCTATTTACTCCTTAAGTCTAGAAATTCATCGTAATAGAGAAAGTAATGCATAATCATGAAATTAACTTGTTTACTAAATAGGTGCATGTTTTGGTAAAAGATAGTACCAACTAGAGTTTTAAGAAGATGTTGTCATACTCTATTCTTGCACTTATGTGAAACTTGTATGCATATGTTTTTCTTGAGATATTGTTGTTTTGTTATCTTGAGAAGATTGATATCATGGTAACTCTTTGATGCATTTTTGAGCTTACGACAAGGTTGAGAAGGAAATTCCTCACTATGTGTTATGAATAAGTAGCTCGTATATGTTTGTGCATCATGAATTGAGTGCTAAGTATAATGATATGTTATGTGCTGTTTGTGCTTCTAGTATTGAGTCTTTTCCTACCCTCCAAAAGATTTTAGTGTCATTCGGGGATGAATGTTCCTAAGGGGAGAATAATGTAACATTCCAAGAAAAATGTACTTGTCTAGTGAAGAATCTATTAGGCATCAATAATATGTATTGAGGTACATAGGTATCCCAATGCCCAATATTGAGTAATATTGGGCATGTTGAAGAATATTGGCTTAATGGTGTTAGCCAATGTTTATGTATACACAAGTAAATGAAAATATACCTTGATGTTCAAATGCTCCAATCCAAGCTAGTTTAGTAATTGTACCTACAATGAAGACCCTAAGCTAAAAATAATCAAATTCATCACGTATACACATTAGGTACTAGGCATCCAAGTGTCAAGCCTATGTACCATAGCACATGAACATTTAAAATGAGCATGTATATTAAGCAGTGCCCAAGGACATAGTGAGGATCCTTGGACAAGAAGTGAACTTTACAGAGTGCAAGGTTAGGGAAAGCACACGGCAACACATGTGCAAGCACATGTGCTACCAACGGCTGAGAGACAAGCCCCAACCGAATCGGTTAGGGCGGTTAGGAGGCAGGCGTGTCGGCCCAAGTGGGGCCGAGCTACCTAACTAATTTTAGGTCCTACTAACGTCCCTAACTAACTAACTAACCTAGGACTAACTAAAATTAACTAACTAAGGTGCCCGAAAACCTAAGACCTAACCGGGTGACCTAATCGAATAACTAACTAAAGAAACATCCTAGTACCTAACCTAGGATGGTCCAAAGGGGTTGGTTATGGTCCACAAGATTTAGGGGAACTTTAGTAATTACCCTAGGTCACTTAATTAATTAAATTAACAACTTAATTAATTAATTTAATTCCTTGTCAAACCCAAGACCCTTAGTCAAACGTTCACCTAGTTGTAGTCAATTTAGGAGGGGCATTTTAGGTAATTTAAGTGGAGGGTCTTTAGGGTAATTCTTGGTACGTCTATATATAGATATTAAGTCAGTTTTAGACCACAATTACTCGTCCTAAATAAGAATCAAATGAAATTCTCTTAATCTCTCAAGAACGCTCTCTTTTCCAAACTCCATTGAAGAACAAGAAAAGATTAAGGAATAAGACAAAGGTTTCGAAGTTTCCAACCAAGATTTCGTGGATTCTTCATCTATAAGGTATGGGTTTTAACTCTTGGTATTCCTTTCCCCAAGAGGTCCTTTCAACTAAGTTTTCAAGAACTTCAAATACTAGGGTTTTTACTCTACAAAACGGATTTTCTTTCTAACCATAGATTTATGATTTTCAATGAAAAGTAAACGTTTTCTATATCTAATTTCGCATGAATTGTTGAATAATTGATTGATAATGTTTGAATAACGTGTGATACATGATCTTTCTCTATGTGATGGTTTCGAATGGGTTGTTTGTAGAGTTTGATAAAGTGAAAACGTTAGGGTTAGTATTTAAGGTTTGAATGAACCCTTTAATGACCCGTTTTCCCTCTCCTACGCTATGTATTGATCTTGTACATGATTTTATGAGTTGTTCTTGATTATGTCATTGAGTATTTCACTATGTATGAATATGAATATTGCATGATGAATAAGATTCTTGGAAGCCAGAGTTAAGTCTTCTAAAATTGTGATTACTCTAAGATGTTTATGTTAGCCTATAAGTTATGATGCTATGCTATGAAAAGTATGTATGATGTTGCTATGTGAATATGCTGGCTATGAACATGTAAATTGTGAGATTATGATAAGAATACAAATATGAAAGTTTATGTTATCCCTTGTAAGGTTTTCACAAGGTTACTATATTATGTTAATCTTACATAAGAAAAGATAGGTTACGATGAAAGGACATTTCTCATCTAATATAAAAGAGCTCATGATCATGTTATACAGGGAGATAATCTCCTATAACCTATGATAAGTTTTTTTTATAAAAGATAAATTAAAGGTTATTTCAAGAAAAGGGACTTAAGCTAAGCACCGATGAACTAGATATGGGAAGTGTCCCTTCCCTAGCGGGAAGGTAGGTTCACAAAGATTCTCATGAGATTGAGGCTTCCATGTAATGTGGAACTATGGGTCTCTAATACATCTCCTAGTTCTCGAACTATGCTTCCACCATAGGATACTAGCTAGTGGATCAACCTAGAAAGCTACGTCATGTTCGGTTCTACTTTGGCAGGTAGACCACCTCTTTTTGGTGTGGGGAAGACACCGGATTCCATGTTTATCTCACATGGTCTATGTTGGTTAATGCATATGTTCCCTCATGTAAAACGAAATACAAGAAACGAACGTTGACTAGGGTGACTTGAGGAGTTTGCTTAGTTTTGGTGGTGGTATGGGACGCTACCTAGACATTGCACAAGTTGACTCTGAGGGAAATCCTAGGAGATTGTTCATAAGTAATATGATGATATGAAAGATATATGTTTATGATATAAGATTTTACTTTTATATGAATGTTGGCTATTGTGATTGATTATGTTATTGAGTTATATGGCTATCTGAAGTGATGACTAACTATGTTACAAGTTATATGAAGCAAAGCTTTACTTATGGTCTCCTATCTTATCTACTCGGTTATGTGGGGTTATGGGGATTGACATGACCATTGCACTTGTAGGTTGGGGATGAGGTCATTGGTAAATGTTTTGCATGTTATGTTTATATGATCTATTGAGTATGAAATGTTAACATGATTCCATGAGAAGATGTCTTTGATTATGATCATGCTTTAAGTGTTAGAAAATATTTGGCTTGTATATGTTATATGGTATGTGCATTGAAGATTTTTATATGACTTAGCATGTTTTCTAAAGATATGATAAATGATCATTTTTCATGCATGTCCCTATGTGTTATGTGTTATGTGCATATAGCCATTCTTAGTACATGTGGCGTACTAACCCCATTACTTTATTTTACTACAAATGTAGGTTCTGGCCATTGAAGTTAAGCAGGTCGATTTGAAGAAGCTTGTAACTCTTTCTCCAAGTCTTGGTAGGTCCTCATGTTCGGGACGCTATCATCTATATTCAATCGTTATGAAGACTTAGTAGTTATTAGATTTCCGTTTATGTTCTTTTGATTCTTTTGTATTAAGGCCTATATAGCATATTGACTATTATTGGCTTTGCACTCTTTAGATGGTTTTATATATATGAGAGAAGTTTTAGAATATCGTATGGTCTATATGAATTTTAAATATGAAGTCTAAGCATACTTCAATTAGTATATTAAATTTTTTTTTTTCTGCAAAATTTGACTATTTTATTGTGATGAAAGCTAAGAAGAGGCTTATCTGCGACCTCTGAGAGGTTAACGACGCCGGTCTCATCCGTGGTCTAGATTCCGGGTGTGACAGGTTGTTCCCCGAGCCAATCCACAAGTCTCTACCATGGCGTCCCGTCTAAGGGACTTCACTAGGATGAATCGTCCTAATTTCTATGGGTTTAAGGTTGACGAAGACCCACAAGAGTTCATCGATGAAGTGTACAAGATACTCTTTGCTATGAGGTTGCCTACTAGTGAGAAGGCCGAGTTAGCCACTTACCAACTCAAAGATGTGGCCCAAACTTGGTATGTGCTATGGAGGGACAATAGGCCTCTAAGGGTGGACCGGTGACTTGGGACATCTTTAAGAAGGCTTTTCTTGATCGGTTCTTTCCTAGGGAGATGAGGGAAGCTAAAGTGGTGGAGTTCATCAACCTTCGTCAAGGAGGTATGAGTGTGATTGAATACTCTATAAAATTTAATCAATTGTCAAAATATGCTCCTTCTGTGGTTTTCGATCCTAGTGATGAAATGAGCCACTTTGTGACGGGGGTGTCGGAAGACTTGCAAGAGGAGTGTCATTTGGCTATGCTACATGACAACATGAACATCTCTCGTCTCATGGTTCATGCTATGCAAGTGGAGGAGGCAAGAGCTAAAAGGAAGAGTAGATATGCTAAGAGAGCAAGATCATTTGAAGGTGGTTCTTCCAAGAATAGGCTTGAGACCAAGACAAGCCTATGTTCAAAAAGAGGTTCTCTAATCAAGTTCCATCTAAGTTCCCTAAGGCTCGTGATGACAAGGTGGCTAATCCTATATTTCAAAAGGGAAGGAGTGGAAACTCACCAAATGACAAGCCTACATGTGCAGAGTGTGGAAAGGTTCATTTTGGTGAATGCTCGATTGGAACGGGCAATTGTTTTGGGTGTGGCAAGAGTGGCCACAAGGTTATAGAATGTCCTAACATGAAGGGTCAAGAAAAGAGTGGTCAAGCAAGTGGTTCTAGTGATGCTCCTAAGAAGAACCGCTTCTATGCTCTCTACATTAGGGGTGAGCAAGAGACGTCTCCCGATGTGGTGACCGGTATGTTAAAAGTAATTTCTATAAATGTTTATGCCTTACTTGATCCCGGTGCTACTTTGTCATTTGTTACACCTCTTGTAGCTAAAAAGTTTGATGTTTTACCCGATATTTTGCATGGACCTTTCATAGTGTCTACACCGGTGGGTGAGTTGCTTGTTGCAAAAAGGGTATATAGAAATTGTCCTATCATGTTGCCCAACGGAGTTTCTCATGTTGAATTAGTAGAACTCGATATGTTTGATTTTGATATCATTTTGGTTATGGATTGGTTGCATGCTTGCTTTGCCACTATTGATTGTAGAACGAGGGTGGTGAGGTTTAACTTCCCAAATGAACCCGTTGTTGAGTGGAATGGGGGAAATTCTATTCTTAGAGGTCGTATTATCTCTTGTTTAAAGCTTGCAAAATGATCTCTAATGGTTTCTTATATCATATAGTGAGAGTCCAAGATCTTGACTCCGAAATTTCTCCCATTGAGTCGGTCCCCGTAGTGAGTGAATTTCCGGAGGTCTTTCCTAATGACCTTCTCAGTATTCCTCCCGAACGGGAAATTGATTTTGGTATCGATTTGCTACCGGATACAAATCCCATTTCAGTTCCTCCTTATCGAATGGCTCCGGCCGAATTGAAGGAGGCTCAAGTCAAAGATTTACTAGACAAGGGCTTCATTAGGCCTAATATTTCTTCATGGGGTGCTCCAGTTTTGTTTGTGAATAAGAAGGATGAGTCCTTGAGAATGTGTGTTGATTATCGCCAACTCAAAAAAGTCACTATTAAGAACAAGTATCCTCTCCCTCAGATTGACAACTTGTTTGATCAACTCCAAGGGGCAAGCTAATTTTCAAAAATTGACTTGAGATCGGGGTATCACCAACTTAGGGTGAGAGGTGAGGATATACCAAAGACTTTCGGACTAGATATGCCACTATGAGTTCCTATTATTGTCCTTTGGTCTCACAAATGCTCCGGCGTCGTTTATGGACCTAATGAATAGGGTGTTTCAAAGTTCCCTAGATTCATTTGTCATTGTCTTCATTGACGATATCTTGGTATATTCGAAAAATGAAAGTGATCACATAGGTCATTTGAGAGCGGTGTTGCAAGTACTTAAAGAACACAAATTGTTTGCCAAGTATAGCAAATGTGAGTTTTGGTTGAGGTCGGTAGCGTTTCTTGGTCATATTATCTCTAGTGAGGGAGTTGAAGTTGATCCAAGGAAAACAGAGGCGGTAAGAAATTAGCCTAGACCATTGACTCCAACCGACATTAGGAGTTTCTTGGGTCTAGCGGGTTATTATCGGAGGTTTGTGGATAGTTTTGCATCCATTGCATCTCCCTTGACTACTTTGACCCCAATGAGTAAGAAGTTTGAGTGGTCGGAGGCATGTGAGAAGAGATTCCAAATCTTGAAAGATAGGATTACTTCTGCGCCAGTGTTGAATTTAACGGAGGGTACATAGGGCTTCATTGTGTATTGTGATACATTCCGTGTGGGTTTGGGGTGTCTGCTTATTCAATATGGCAACGTGATTGCCTATGCGTCTAGACAACTTAAGGTGCATGAGAAGAACTATCCTACTCATGATCTTGAGTTAGAGGCCGTGGTGTTTGCTTTAAATTTTGGAGGCATTATTTGTATGGTGTTCATGTTGATGTATTTACCGACCATAAGAGTCTTCAATATGTGTTTACTCAAAAGGAATTGAATCTCCGACAAAGAAGGTGGCTAGAATTGTTGAAAGATTATGACATAAGTGTTCGCTATCACCCCGGCAAGGCCAATATGGTGGCGGATGTTCTAAGTTGTCTGACCATGGGTAGTGCGTCTCATATAGAACAAGCCAAGAAAGATCCAGTGAAAGATGTTCATAGGTTGGCTTGATTGGGTGTTAGATTGGAAGGTTCTCCAAATGGTGGTGTAATGGTCCATCATAACTCCGAATCATCCTTGGTTGTTGAGGTGAAGTCCAAACAACACCTTGACCAACTATTGATGGAGTTGAAAGAATCAGTTCTTGGCAACTTAAATGAGTCATTCTCCTTAGTGGGGATGATATTTTGAGATATCAAGGGCGGTTGTGTGTTCCTAATGTTGATAATTTGAGGAACCGTATCCTTGAGGAATCTCATGGGTCCCGTTATTCAATTCATCTGGGGTCAACAAAGATGTATCATGACCTTAGGGAGGTGTATTGGAGGGAAGGTTTGAAAAGGGACATAGCGGAGTTTGTTGCTAAATGTCCAAATTGCCAACAAGTGAAGGCCCAACACCTAAAGCCGGGTGGCTTACTACAAGAAATCCAAATTTCTACTTAGAAGTGGGAATACATCAATATGGATTATATGGTAGGTTTGCCTAAGACCCAAAAGCAATATGACTCCATATGGGTGGTGGTTGATAGGTTGACCAAGTCAGCTCACTTTATTCCTCGTCAAGTCTACTTATTCGGCGGAAGATTATGCTAAGATCTTCATAAATGATATTGTGTGTCACCATGTTATTCCGTCATCTATCATATCGGATAGGGTTTCACAATTCACATCTAGGTTTTGGAGGTCGTTTAAAGAAGGGTTGGGTACTAAGGTGAAGTTGAGTACCGCTTTTCATCCCCAAACGGGTGGTCAAGCGGAACGTACTATTCAAACTCTTGAAGATATGCTTAGAGCTTGTGTCATCGATTTCAAGGGAAGTTTGGTATAATCACTTGCCTTTGGTAGAGTTTGCTTACAATAATAGTTTCCATTCATCCATTTCCATGGCTCCCTATGAAGCCTTGTATGGTAGGAGGGTGTAGGTCTCCTATTGGGTGGTTTGAAGTCAATGAGTCTTCAATTCTTGGTCCCATTTGATTTATAAGACCTTAGAAAAAGTTCATATTAAAAAAAATCGCTTGTAAACGGCCTATAGTCGGCAAGAGTCTTATGCCGATCATATTATAAGGGATCTAGAGTTTGAAGAAGGTGATAAGGTGTACTTAAAAATTTCACCTATGAAGGGGGTTGTTAGATTTGGCAAGAAAGGGAAGTTAAGTCCTCGTTATGTGGGTCCCTATGATATCTCGCAAAGGGTTGGTAAGGTTGCCTATGAGTTGAGGTTGCCTAGTGAATTGGCTTCGGTTCATTTGGTTTTCCATGTTTCTATGCTTAAGAAGTGTGTCGGTGATCCCGAGTTCATTCTTCTTATTGAGGGTCTTGGTGTCAAGGATAACCTCTCTTATGAGGAGGTTCCAGTTCAAATTCTTGATAGGCAAGTAGAGAGGTTGAGGAACAAAAAGGTGGTTTCCGTAAAAGTGTTATGGAAAAATCACCTAGTTGAGGGTGCAACATGGCAGGGCGAGGCCAACATAAAGTCCCGTTACCCTCATCTTTTTGATAATTATGGTTAGTCACTCTTTTTAATAATATAAATATGACTAGAAATTTAGGTTTCTTGATTTTGGGGTGATGTTTTGCAAAATATGCATTTTTGAATACTTCAAAGTGATGTTACACTGAACAATGCATTTGAATTGGAAAAAATTGACTTTTGGATTGTTTTGAGTTATTTTGTGCATTTTGACATGGTAAGTCCTTATGTAGTGATATGTGGCATGTTGATAAGTTGAACCTTGTCCTAATTGACTCATGTATAGCATGTTAAGCTCATGTTGTTGTTGTGAGAAGAAAAATGCCTCATGATGAAATGTTTAAGTCTTGTATGTGGTAATTGAAGTTTTAAATTGCCTTGATTGAAATGATATGAATTATGTTGTATGGAATTGATGTTGGTTGCGCTGCTAGTCTTGAGTCTATTCCTTCCTTCAAAAGAGTTTTAGTGTCATTCGGGGACGAATGTTCCTAAGGGGGGAATAATGTAACACTTCGAAATCCAAGACGTGTCGTAAAGCCTAAAATAGATGTCATGAGGTCTAGACACTGTTTTTAAGTCTATTTTAATGAATATAGGTCATTTAGGAAGTTTAGAAATCAAAACGTCCAAGAACGTCCATGACATCCGAAAGTTGGTTCAAAGAGGTAGTAGCGTGCCTTAGCCTATTTGACTAGCTTTTAAGAGTAGGAAATTCATGAAATTTAGTGAAAAGGTGTATAACATGTATTAATGTCGATTCATGGTCAAAATGTCCGGGTAAGACTCCCCAAGGACCAACCAAGGGCCCTTGAGGAGGACCCTTGCATGTTGGAGGCAACACTGTCTTGGCAGGGTGCACAACCGAAATCCAATCAATGGCTCGTGTGTGGATCGATGGGGTGTTGATGCCAACCGTCGTCCAACACTTAGCCAAATTTTTGGAGTCCTCGCCTGCACAAGTCTCTGACCAAAACTATGGATGTGCAGGACGGAGGGGGGTGTCTCATCGATTGATCCACGATCCGTCGATCGTGGTGTCGTCGATTGCACTGTGAATTTCCTGCACGTTTTAACTTAAACTCATTTAATTAATTTAGTGGTTAGGTGGTTAGTTGGGGGTTTAAGGGAGTCTCATTAAGTTAATTAACCCCCAATATAAAGACCCCAACCCCATTAGTTTAATTAGAACTCTCAAAACAATTCCTCTACCTTCTCTCTTCTTTCTCTCTCTATTGGAAAACACCATTGAAGACTTAGCTAAGGAAGGGTTTTGGTGGCTGGAAAGGGGAGATTTCGTCTCCAAATATTCATCAAAACATTGAGGTATGAGATCTATTCACCTTTGAGACCTTTTTCCTCAAAGGGTTCATTCAAAGTACTTGCAAAATTTGAGTTTTCAAGTGGGTTTCATCTAATATCGAAACTAACGTTATAAATTGAGTTTTTGATTATTTATTTAGGATATAATGAATAGATTAACATGTATTTTAACTTGAGTATGATAACTGTTGATGGTTTGGTTTAAATTGAAGAACATGATCCTAAATCCCTAACCATAAGTTGTAGTCTTGATATGTATTGAATAATGTTGGTTCAATTCACTTGTTTATTGATTAGATTACTATCCTATGATGTTATTATGAATAGGTTGAGATGGATTCTAGGTCTACCATGCTAGTTCTTGAAGATGTTGGTTTAGGTTATGAAGTAAGTTGTGAACTTGACCTAATTGCCTTATCTTAAGCTATGATCTAGTCTTGAATAGTGTTATAGTGATACAATTGGCCTTGTTATTATATTGGTTATCATTATGTGATGATGTTACTCCCCAAATTGGGTTGAGTTAAGGGTTGATGGTAAGACATTGATGATGAACTATGAAGGAGACTTGGTAAGTCTTGTGATCTCTATACTTTGCTTCAATTATGGTTAATTATGATTAAGTCATGATGTTGTGTTGGAGTATGCCTTGTTTAGGGTTTATAGGGTGGTATGATGTTGAATTGAAATGACTTGCTTATGGTTGTGAGGTTGATTAAGATGTAAAGTTATAAGGATGATGGTGATTACTAATGTGCCTTATTATGAAAGAATATGTAATGTGTTAATCTTACTTATATGAATTATGGTGAAAGGATTATACTCATGCAATTCCTATTGAGCTATGATGATGATTATTATACAAGGTCTAGACCCGATGACTTAAACTAAGCTATGATTGATAAATAAAGATATTAAAGACATTTCAAAAGGGACTTAGCTTAGCACCGATTGAACTTGACAATGGGAGGTGATGACTTCCCAATAGAGGAAGAGTTACCCTATACTTCTATATGTGATGTTGACTCCCCTTTTGAGGGATACTCATTTCATTGATTCCCATGAGATGAGGCCCCAATTGCCAAGTGGTATGTAGAGGTAAATACCTATCTTTTATTTCTTGAACTATGTTGCCCACATAAAAAGACTAGCTAGTGGATCCACATAAAAAGCAACGATATGTTTGGTTTTACTTTGGCCAGTAGAACCACCTTCCATCGGTGTAAGTTTTTACAACACCGGATTCCACACTTAGCTCATGTGGTCTATGTCGGTTAAGGCAAGTGTTCCCTAAACTAAAATGAAGTAATAATGTATAAACTAACTAAAGTGACTTGAGGGGTTTGACTTAGCCTAGGTAGGAGTATGGGACTCTACCTATGCCTTGCACTAGTTTTCCTTGATAGGAGCTTCAGGAAGTTAATATTATGTATGTATATGATGATAAATGCAAATGATATTAAATGATGATGATAATTCCTATGAACATGTAATTAGTCCTTATTTTTAAAGTATGAGGTTATGTGTATTTGAAAGTATGGTATGTGAAGTGGGTAAATAATTATGGTTCTTGTTGGGTTACTTGTTTGAGTAAGGTTATGGGGCTTTGCTTGGTCATTGCACTTGTTGACTTTATGAGGATTCATGATTAGTTGTATTTCTTTACTATTATATGATAATCTCTTATTCATGCTTGCGATGTCATTACACGATGATAGAGTTATATGAGATTATGTGTTCAAGTATGTTGATATGCATATAGCTTGCTTTGACTTGTTGAACATGTCTTAATGATTGATATGGTTTGCTTGATTGTGCATAAGACTTTCAAAAGGTAAAATGACATGTTTTAACTAATTTCCTTTTTATTATGATTTGATATAATATGTGCATATGGTCTCATACTTAGTACATGTGGCGTACTAACCCCATTTTCTCCCTTTTCCCAAATATTTTAGGTTCCGGTCGTTGAAGGTTCATTCAAGACGAGTTGAAGAAGGCTTGGATATTCTATACCATCCAAGTGGGTAGGTCCTCACTTTCCGAGGGCGATCCCAATATCTAGCTATGGATTTGCTTAGTTCTTAAGACTCTTATGTTCATTCTATTTTCATTTGAGTACGATTTGTATAAGCCTATATGTGGCTTCTTTATATTGTTGTAGGGCTATGCCCAAGTTGCTATTATCATTTCTAGATGGTTATGAGATGAGACAAACTTTATGACTATGTTCTACTTATATATGTATGCGCACTAAAAGTAGAATACTAAGTAATCTTCTTATATGAAGGGTCTATGTATAATCGATATTAATATTATTATGTGTATGTAGAGGTCTACGTTGTAACAACCTGAAAATGACTATGTTAAGTAATGCTTAAACGTACTTAGAATGCATGGATTAGACCGGGTTCACACGGCTTGTTGCGCGTAGAACCAGACCTCAGAACCTATGCACTAGCCAAGCCAACCAACTTGGTGAGTTATTTGAGCTAGGCAAGGTGAGAACCAACCATGTAGGGCACCCGAATTGAAGAGATTCACCCGGATAAGTTTTACCGGACTTAAAAGGAGTGATCTTAGGTTTGGAGGGTCTAAGGGTAAAATGGTCTTTTCCAAGCTAGGGGTAGTATCGTAATTACCCTAAATATTTAATTAATTAATTAATTTAAAGAGGAGGGGCAATTCGGGTAGGGTTGGCCAAAAATTGACCCTTTTTCGCAAGTTAGGCTTCACCCGGGTTCGAACCTTGGTGGAAGCGACATTTAGGTGGATTAAATTGATGATTTTAATCTGATTTTGTAGGGGCTTGGTGGTCATTTCGCTTACCCTTTGAAAAAAATCAGATTTTTAATCAATTAAGAGAAGTCCTAATTTGACTAAGTCTCCACCTAATCTCCTAATCCTAAGCAAACTCATTCTCACGTCTCTCTCTCTACTCTCACCTTATTTACACGCTCAACTTTATGTAAAACAAGAGAACATAACAAAAAAAATATAAAGTTCATCAAGAACTTAAACGCTCAAACTCAAAAAAAAAAAAAAAACTTCAAAACGAAAAGTAAAAACCAAGTTCTCTACGAATTGTGCTTGTGATTTCGGTGGTGAGACGTTGGCTTAGTGGGGGGATTTTGGCAGCACGTAAGAACACCTTTGAACGACTTCAGGTATGGGTTTTCTTCCCACTTGGTCCCTTTCCCAAGAGACCCCTAAGGTTCAGACTATTCACAATCAAAAACTAAGGTTGTCCCCGTTACATGCCCCTGTCATTAGATCCTTTGAAAGATTCAAGTATGCGTTGGTATGACTTCTAGTAGATGATTTTAGGGCTGGTTGTGATTACGTGTTTGAATGTGTATTCAGAATTATGTACAAATGAAAGAGGTGTTCCGAAAATGTGAAGTTTGTTAACTCGTTTGTGCATGTGTGTGCCGTGAATTAGCCACAGTTTGAAGCTTGATATTGACATGTTAAAATGTTATGAATTATGTGTGTGCGAATATGTTAAAAACATGATGTTCATATAAGTTCAAAGTTGCTGAATTAAATGATAATTCTTGACTGAAAGTAACCTTGAAGATGCACCTAAAGATCTCCCTAAAAAACTACTTGAAATGTCTTAATGTTTAAAGTGAAAGAGGGTGAGAAAATGGACTGCAAAAAGGTGATCAAATTTCCGAAAGTAACCATGAAAACTCACCTAAAGATGCGCTAGATGCTACACGAAAATTGTCATAAATCTAACATTTAAAAGTTAAGAAAATGGACTGCAAAAAGGGTGAACAAATTTCCAGCATTCTGGAAATTTGTTTCGGCAGCTTACTATTAAAAGTTTTAGTTTTAAATTTTTTTAAAAATACATAAGGTCAGTGGGGATTGAACCCAAGACCTCACCATATACAAGTTATAAAAAATTAAATAATAAAATGTGGTAAGGGGGATTCGAAATAGGGTAAAGCTCAAGTGAAAAGTTAGGAGAAAAATGAAAGAAAATGAAGTGAGGCGTGTGGGGTTCGAACCCACAACCTCTTGGACGGATGAAGGAGAGAGGAGAAAAATGAAATAAAGAAATAATAAAAATTAGGTATGTGGGATTCGAACCCACAACCTCTTGGCCGAATGAGAAAGTAAGGAGAAAATGCAATTAAAAATAAGGTGAGGCTGTGGGGGTTCGATCCCACACCCTCTTAGTCTAAACGAAGGAATCAAGTACAGAAAGAAAAATAAAAGAATGTGGGCGTGGGGATTCGATCTTGGGTCCCCTAGGCCAAAATATTTAAGACAAAAATCAAGAAAAGAAAGAAAGGATGTGTAGGTGTGGGGAATGGATCTCGGGTTCCCTAGCCAAGACTTTTTTGTCAACAAAAATTATAAAGAAAACTAACTAAGTGTTATACAAGGGATTTAAAATAGGGTTCTCTTGCCCAATTCTGTATTGACACATAGGTCTTACGTGATTAAATAATTAATGAATGCTGCCTATAGGAATCAAAATGGAGACCTTGGCATACTTACAAGATGCATAAGTCTCGTACCACATAATCTTGGGTAATATGAATCACTTAAATGAACTATGAATGAAGCCTTATGGCTTGTGTGTATGGACTCATAAGTCCAACATACGTTTATAAAGTAAGTGAACCTAAGATGTTATGTGATGAATGATGAGACCCCAGAAGAGTTAAGTAAGAGTGTGAAACACACTACAAGGCCAAGTGCATTGTCATATGATGAAATGAACATTCACGTAAAAAGGGGTGAGTAATTATGAAGGGAAAATGTGCTAAGACTAATGAATGTGGTGACAACATGATAAGAGGCTAATGTGAAATATGAGAGCAATCTCAAATGAGCCTAAGTAAATGTTACCAAAACGTACTCACCTATGGGAGTGTAGAGTTAATGAAGAGACCAGTTTCTATGAACACTCTAATGAAATTATTAAAGTTAATGCATACTTAATACTAATGATGAGATGAGAAATCATCTAATGAGCAATGATGCGCTCATGCTAGAAGCGATCTTCTATGATGTATGAGATGAATGTAATGGAACTTTATACTGAGCACCGACAGGCTAGCTATGAGTGGTGATTCCTTCTTTCAGAAAGGCAGAGGTTCGTATAATTCTCATGAGATGAGACTGTTCGTCCAGACGGGTATGGGTCTACTTATATCTCTTAGTATTTGAACCTATGCAGCCAATATAGGGATCTAGCAGGGTTCAATTCTCTATATAAGCTAGCATATTTTTGGTTTCACTTTGGCTGGTGATTACACCTCTTTTCGGTGTGGGGTAGACACAGGATTTCATGGAGCTCACGTGATCTATGTCGGTTAAAGTTAAAGTTCCCAAAGAAAGAATGAGGCCAACCTCATGTAATGTACACAATGAAATGAACGATACCAAAGGTGTTTGGATAGGATAATCAAGAGGTGAACTAGACTTATGTAATGACACTAGGTCATTCTTAGTCATTGCACATTGAACCCAATGAGAGTCTTAAACTACATCCTTGGTATAGCTGGTGTTTACACTAGTCTATGAATGAAATAAAATGAAGTACGTATGAATGAATTAAGCAGACTCTGTGTTTGCTAAAGAAGGCTCCCTAGTTGAGGTCCTATATGTTGAGCCCTTATTTTGGAAGTCCTAATGTTAAGTCCATGATTCCAAGGTCTCATGGCATATGAACGAATGAAATGAAATATGATATGTGTTATATGCAATATGTTATGTGCTATGTGCAATATGATACGTATGATGATGCATGTTACTCTTATGGCATGACTTTCCTAATCCAATTTTGGCAAGTCCACTGACTTTTTTCCATAACTCATATCGTTAGGAGAGAGCTATTCTAAATCATGCATGTCCGTGGTCTGTGCTTGCATATACCCATATTTAGTACAAGTGTGTAATAGTTCCATACATTTATCTACTTTTAGGTGCAGGTGCAGCTGGATGTTAGAGCTTACGAGTCGACTCAGAAGTTATTCGGACATGGAGCTTTCATCCGGATTTCGTAGGCCCTAATGCTTTCGAGGATGCTTACTGGTTTATTCAAGCGTACACGTAGGCATGAGCTAGTGGAGTATGTTCCACTAGCGTTTCTTTCGTATTTACTTCCAGACGTTGTATTGGTGCCATTTTGGCAACTCTATATTTATGACTATATCTTTCATTTGATTATCTTGATTTAGATGGTTGTTGTGAACACTTATGAGTTTACGTAGATAGTATTATGCGAGAACAATATTTTCCAATATAAAGTTTAAGTGAACAAAAGTTCAAATTTTCCGCTAAAATTAACCTAGATTAAGTAACGACGACGTATATAGGCTTGTCTGCGACCTCTAAGAGGTTAACGACGCCGGTCTCATCTGGGGTCTAGATTCCGGTCGTGATATATGTAAACCTCCACGTAGATATAGTATTTTTTTTTTAATTTTTACGTATTTTTAGCCTATGAATGTTATGACGAATGCTAAGAGGCTAGTCTTAGTCCTCAAAGAGGACGACGACGCCGGTTACGTCTAGGGGGTGCTCCCCGGATGTGACAATATACTCCTGTGATAGCTCTCCCGGACTTTAACTTGAGTTTCCCTGTGGAAATTGATGGTTGTGATGTTGGTATAGGAGCTATTATTATGCAGCTGGGACAACCTATTGCCTACTTGATCAAGGGACTTTCTCTACACCAGCAAACTATGTTTGTTTATGACGAAGAGTTGCCTGCGTTGGTAATGGTTGTTTCTAGGTGGGGCCAATATATCACTGGTAGGCACTTCATTGTTACACCAGATCAAAAGGCCTTAAAGTTCCTGTTCGAACAAAAACATCGTACTTGTTCCCAACTGAAATGGATTACTAAGTTGATGCAATTTGATTTTACTATAATAAAATAAACAACAAAGATATTTAAATGTTAACCTTGATAATAAAAAATAACCTTTTATTTGTGTTTCTTGAAGAACCTTTAAAATGTGAATTATACACAATTTGAATATAATGAATAAAATTAGAATTTTCAATAAAACTAAAAGGCAAGCCAATAACAACAATAATTTTAGATAATTCTTCAAGATATTTTTCTTTATTATACGAACATTGTGTACAAGGGCCAGAAACATTAGAAGGGTTTAATTGTGATTGGATCATCTTAGATCCCTCTACTACTACTACTACTACATATGATTTAGGAAGGTGGGTACCACTCTTTTCAGCTTCGGCTACAACTTTAGCGTGCAAAAATTCATTTTTACAATATCCCATTATATGATTACTCAAATGTCTTGTCCCACCTTTATTTCCCATAACTTTATGATTCATTCTATGTTTACATTTACTGTAACACCCCGTATCCAAAACAGACCAAAACTCAGCTTTTCAGAAATCTGCAGGTGCAATCAACGGTCACTATCGACGGACCGTAGTATGATCTACGCCCCGTACTGCACATCCGTCGGTTGTGACTAAAACTCTCTCATGATGTAGCCCAGAAAAATTGACTAAGTGTCGATACGGACAGACCTACGGTCCGTAAGTCAGACTACGATTCGTAGTCCGTGTCCGTGGATCAAGAGCCCATTTACACCAGCCTCTGACAAGAACCACGATTTACCAGCACGGACCGTTGTTCGATCTACAGTCCGTAGGTCTGACCGTAGGTGTAAGTTAGCAGTCAATTAGGGGGGAAATAATGTTGGGTCAACTTCAAATGGTCATAACTCTTATCACAAAAGGAATTAGTTGTCCTTTGACCTATCAAAAGATATATAAAACTGAATTAGCTTTACTTAGCCACCGACCTTGCTAAAACCAGACCTCCGAGTAAAAAGTTATGCCCATTTTAGTAAAGGCATGTCGAACAGACCCAACATACGGACCCAAACGGCGGACCATCGATTGAACGAGGCCCGTCAGTCCAGTTGATTGTTTGGTCCGACAAGAATTAACTCGGGGGTATTTTGGTCTTTTCCCACTTCGTTTTAACTCTAAGATACATCATTTTGACCCTAAATCATTAGCTTTTAGTCAGTTTAAGCCTAGAAACATAACAAGAACTTACCTAAGTCAAAATCATTAAATCAAAACTTAGAAAATTAGAAGCAAGAAAGGAGAAAAAGGTCAAGAACCTTAGTTCAAGAACACAACAAGGTTCGAGCAGTTCCAGCCTTGAAATCTAAATATTTCTTCGTGGATTTCATCCCAATTATGTGGGATTTCATTAGTGGGTTCCTTTCACCCATTAGATCCCTAGTTTTCAGTCAGTTCTTTATTCTCTTATCATGATTAAACCTAGGGTTTATTCATCATAAATTAGTTAGATATATGTTCCAAATAAGATTGTAAAGTTATTATTCAGTTTATCGCATGAATTTAAGAACCCTACCTGTATATTTCTTTAGTTCTTGAATTACACATGCTAGGTTAGATATTTTAGTTACTTGAGGTTTACATGCCTCAGTTATTAATTGATAATTATCAGATTAATTATTGCACTCTCAGTTTGCATGTTCAGTTTTGAGATATCCAGTATTTACCGAATTCAGTCATAATGTCTTAATCACTTAATTCATTGGGAGTAGCATAATACCGAGTTGGACTAGGGTTCAGCATACCCAAATAGTCCAAGAACTACTAGCCAAGTAGGTTGTAAGTCCCTTCTGTGGGCATTAGTTTAGTGATCACGCCATCATGCCTTTATATCTCTGGCAGGGTATATTGGGTCCTCTCGATGGGGCGTATACATTGGACTCCACATTTAGCTCATGCGGTTTATTATCGGTTATTAGTATTTCCCATAGTTTAGTTAGACTCTATTGCATTGACCATTTATCAGTATATTCAGTATTCAGTTTTAGCATGTTATAAATTATGCTTTGCATTCAGTTACCTCAGCATTTAGCATATCATGTTTACATTACTATACTTGCTTTTGTGCATGTTCAGTTATATTTTATTTCAGCTTTACTCTATCCTACATGCTCAGTACCTTTAAGTACTGACGCATACGTGTGCTACATCTTCTCGTGATGTAGGTTCAGGTTCTCAGCATCCAGATCGCGCTTAGATCGATTTCCGATCTCCAGTTCAGCAGATTCAGTGGTGAGTCCTCATTCTCCGAGGACAATAGTCATGAGTTTCTTTTTTGTATTTAGACTTTTAGTTTTAGTTTTTGCTAGACTTAATTGGGGCCTGTCCCTGCATTTCTAGTTAGTTTATAGGCTATTTTCAGACATAGTTAGTTTTAGCTTAGCATTGAGTTAATAATTCCCTTGTATTAAACTCGTCAGTATTTCAAATATCTCAGTTATAGAATATTGTATTCCCCATATTTTCATTTTAAATTATGATTTAGCTTCCGCATAAGTTATTTTCTTTAGTATGCTCATTATCATGCCAGTAGGGTTAGCTTGGGATCACTTGTGGTCCTAGGTCCCGTGTCCGCCTCTCGGGGGTAGCTCGGGGAGTGACATTTACTATAAATAACTTGTGTTTTATCTTCATTTTGAGTAATAAATTTCCACACAATAGATGTTTTAGCACAATCTACCTTGGCCCGAGCTGGACTAGGATGTATGGGGGGATGGGAGCATGACATGGAATGGGAGCGGGACTGGGACTAGTAGCCCTAACTGGATCTGTTTCATCATCATCATCAAAATTATTAATATCATCATTAACACTATCATGTTCTACTTATTTTTCTGATTCTTTATCAAAATTACCAAACCTTGCTTATAAAGTTTCATGATAATGATCTAATTCAATATTACTATCAATATTTAAAATAGTTTCACCGACATGCGTAAAATCTTCTGTATTTATTCTTTATTTGTGCCACTTGTCTAGTTTTGGATTTAGAAGAACTACCAATTTTTTTTATTTTGTCCGGCAAATAGATTAGTGACCGCACCATAAAAAGTTGTTTTACCTTTGACAACATTTTTTTTACCAGAATCCATATAAAAATATGAAAAGTGAGTATATTATATATAATACGAAAATTAAATGCAAACGAATAAATAACTAAATAAGTAAAGACTAAAAAGATGTAAGTTGGAACGAATGCACCAAACGTCTACTTAAATAAGAAGATGTGTATGACCCGAAAGCCAAAAAGGAGGCCCTTAAAGCCTAACCCCCAAGAGCCAAAAAGCTGTCAAAAACTTGGGACTTACGGATGGACCTACTCTCCGCAGGTCCATCCATGCCTTATCGAAACTTTTCGTAGGTCAAGGCCCCAAATTAGGAGCTTTTGAACCAAATCACGGACGTTTAGTATGGGGAGTCACTCCACGCACGGTCTGTTAGTTGGTGGCATAGGTTTCACGTGTGAAACTGCCCATTTGCGACCAAGGTAAGGATAAGTTGGTTAATTCCTTTTAAGTTTAGTTAAGTTAGGGGTCAATTTGTTTTGATTATTTAGAGTTAGTTAAGACTTTTTAAACTATTAAACACCCTTTTTCAATTCATTATTCCCTAAACTCAAAATTAGAAACTACCTCCTCTCCAAATAATTCTCTCTCTAGAAACCACCATTGGAGAAGAAGGAGTCAAGGTTACATTAGAGCTCAAGATTTAATCTTTCTCACTCAATTTTGTGGAGTTTCTACAATATGGTAGTTTTCATCCCTGGTTAAGTTTTCATCCCTGGTTAAGTCTTGTAAGACCTCGAAAATGAGATAAGGTGTCTAGAGCCTAATATGTTCGTCTTAATGTTATAAGGTCCTAAAATGCCTTATTATTTCATGAAGATTCAGTATGCAAAGTTTGAAGTGATTTGGAAGTCGAACGTCAAGGAACGTCCAAGACGTTCGACGAATAGTCGCTAATGTGCCTCATGTGTGTATGCATACCTAAATTGTGTGAACTGAGTCAAATAAGTCTTGAAATGGTTTTAAATGATTTTTCATGTTATTGTATGAAGTTTCGTGAAGTTTGGAGGTCAAACGCCCAAGAACGTCCAAGGCGTTTGAAAGATAGCCCCTAAGACGTTCATCGTATGTCGTGTTGGGGTCAAGGCTGTTTGGACGTCTTGTAGGTGTTTGTTTTGGATGAAACTTATGTGGAAGGTCTATAACATGTTAAGGTTTGAAATCGCGTTGGAAACGTCCGGGTACGACTTCTAAAGGGCCCCACAAGAGGCCCCAAAAGAAGGACCTCAAGGCTGCCTAAACACTGCCTGGGCAGTGCCTCTTGACGGACCCAATGACGGACCGTTGGGCCCCCAACGGACCGTGAAGCAGGTCCCGTCGAATGAGGGTAGCCTTGGGCAGGTTGTAAGCCAAGAAAATTGGCTAAGTCCCCTGCGACGGAGGCTGCCACGGCCCGTCGTGGCCATGACGCCCCGTCATGGGCCTCGTCGCGGGTGGCCTTCTAGTTAACTGCCTGCGTGCTGCCTCTTAAAGGGGTAAATGGTAAATTCACCCCACGTCCTAACCTGACTAAAATAGGTTTAATTAAGTAATTTTAGGTGTATATAAGTCCCTAAAAACGTGATTAACCCATTCCCAAACCCTCTCTCAAATTGAACCCTTTCTCTCCAAAATATTCTCCCTAGAACCTCCTTGGTTTTTGAAGCTCAAGAACAGCTTGTAGATGGAATTCTCATGGGTTTTTCATCAAGTTTTATAGGTCTTCATGAATATTAAGGTATGGTGATCCTTCATCTCTAAGTAACCTTTCACTTGGAGAGTTCTTCTCAATGTTTTTCAAAGAAATCTTATGAACAAGTTTCCAATCTTCCAATCTAGCCATGGGTTCTTTCTCAAAACGTTTCTAAAGATTATATCATGATGAATTAGTATTAATATGATGATTTGAATGTTATTTCACTTCAATTGCATGATGAACCCATGTTCCTTCCAAAATTAGGTTTAGCTCTTGTATGGGCTTTATGATTTCGGCTTGTTCTTGATGAATTGGTGATTCTCTTATGTTGAATTGCTTGTGGTTATTGTTATTTACATTAATTGATGTTGAATTGATGAGGATCAGTCCATGATGATAAATATATGAAGAATTGAACATGAATAGCCTATGTTTCTACATGTTGTCTTGAAGTTGATTGTGAGATCGATTGAGTAGACTTTTGATTATGTATGAACTGCTTTAGCTACTGTTTTAGGGTGATGTAATGGATGAATTTTATAGGTATAAATTATAATGCCCCAAAATGAACTAAGGTGAACTAGAGCCTCATGGTTGTTTTTTGAGTTAATTTTAAGTTAAACGGAGTTAGTTTGGTGTCCTTAGGCAGTGTGCAAGGTTTGTATAAGTTTGGAGTTCAATCGACCAAAAACGTCCATGACGTTCGGATGATATGCCTTAGAATGTACTTGTATGTCTTGGCGAGTTTGGATGAGTATTATGTGTTCGTTTTACTTGAAACATGCGTCGGATGTTCCTTAGACCTAGACGAATTAGTTTAGGGGGTTGACGTCTGGGCACGACCTCACCTAGGACCCCAAGGACTCTAGATGAAGGGCCCCAGGACTTGGGCAAGCTTGCCCATCAGTAGCTCACGACGGCCATGGCGACGGTCCGTCGTACTCAGGATGGTCCGTCGTACTCAGGACGGTCCGTCGTACTCAGGACGGTCCGTCATACTCAGGACGGTCCGTCGAGCCAGGGCGTCGTGGGTGACAGAGAGTGAAATTGGGACAGGCTCCATTTAGAAGCCAAGTGTTCTTCGACGGAACCCCGTGACGGTCCGTGGTGGACGTGACGGTCCGTCAAGGAGGTCTCGTCGATGAAGCCTGCCAGTGCATGATTTAAAGGCTGCCAGCTTAGGGTGTTTTATGTAAATACACCCCAAGCCTTATAAGACTCTCTTACACCCTAAACCTAGAGAAGAGCCCCCTTTTCTCTTCAAGATCCAACTCTCTCTTTCTCTCAAGAAAACTCTCTCAACTCTCTTGGAAGATAGAAGTCAAGGAAGGATAGGAGGACGGATTGGGAATTGTTTCTTCATCAAATTCGTGGGTTTCTTTCTCCTAAAGGTATGGTATCCATTCTTGAATACCTTTCCATTCAAGAAGCCAACTTCCAAAATGGTTTTCAAAAGGGGTTTTTAAACTCAACTTCTTCTAAACTTTTCTATTATGGGTCTTCTTTTAACTAAGTTTTAATGGTTTAAATGTATTTATCTTGGTTTGAATAGATGGTTTTGATGTTAAAACTCCATGAAACTCTTGTATATGCATACTTCAACTTTTGGCATGAAAATGGGTTATGTGAGCATGATTTGAGTAAGGTATGAATTTGGGTCTTCTTGTGTATGTCATTTTGGTGTAGCTACTACCCTAAGGGCCTTCATATGGTGAAATATTGATAAATTGCTTATGGGTAATGATGGTTTGATTTGTTGATGAGTTGCTCTTATTGTATAGTTCTTATTATGAATTGCTATTTGAGTGGTATGGTCCACCTTATGGGTGGCGGTGCTAATTGATGAACTTGATGTTACTTTGTATGGTTTGAGTATGTGACCTTGAAGGTCTAATATGTGAAATGAAGATATATTGGAAATGGGTCTTATGTTGTGTTTGATGTAGCTTGAATTGCATGTTTGACCTAGTTTATGCCTAAATGAAGTATATGATTATGAGAAGTATGTAGAGTGTGTAGCTTGATGAATCAAGGTTAAAGTATGAGTAGAACTTGATGAAGATGAAATGATGCTTATATGCAAGGTGTGCACATGTACACACAGACTCTTCTAAGATTTGTATTATGTCAAGTTGAGCAAAAGGGGAAATCTTGAGGTGGATACACTTCGTGAGTTGAGATGTAGTGTCTAGTAACAACCTCTCCATTTCCTAGTGAGCTTTCTATGATAGACTTTTATGTTGAGAAATCCGTGTGGAGTTATGCCTAGCACCGAGAGGATATGAAGGGGAGGTGGGTTGCACTTCGTTAGTTGAGATGTTGTAATCCAAAGTACCTCTTGAGATGAGTACTCCTCGTTAGTAGAGTGTGAGTTACTTAGTAGCAATCTCCTTATCCCTTAACTATGTGCCCGCATAGGTGTAGCTATTGGAAAAGCCATGTAAACGCTAAGAAGCATGACCTTACTCTAGGCAAGTAAGGATCCCTCATCTGATAGAGGTAAATATCGAGATTTCATGTCTAGCTCTCATGGTCTTTGTCGGTTAAGCTAACTCCCACAAAAGAATTGATTTGAAACTAATTATCTTGTGTATTGTTGAAATTGTGTATGTATGTCGTGAAGTGCTCAATCCACATTAGTTACCAAGTAGGAGCATTGAGTGGGAGAAGTAGTATGGGATGCTATTCTCACATTGCACTCGGTGTGACCTATACCTACTATGGGAGAAGAGTACCTTCATGAAATCCGTGTGAATGAGTACTATGGTGTAGTGTTATGGAGGATTATTGTGGAGTACTTGAGTAAATGGAATCCATTAGGAGTACTAAGTGGGAGTGGTAGTATGGGATGCTACTCTCACATTGCACTTGGTATGACCTATATTTCCATGAGTGTTTTGCATATGTTAGCCAAGGGCGTGGATTTGATTTCTAACGAAGTAAGCCTAAGATTAGGTAGTTTTAAGGGTCGCTTTGGTGTGCTTTGAAGGGAGGTGTAATGAGAGTCCCTTCTTGGCTCACCTTAGGGAGTCTTAGAATAACCTTGGGTTAGGGCAACTTCAAAGAAAAAGGGTTCATATGACTTGGACCGTGCCTTTCACTGTAAGGTCTTCATGGTAAGAATTCAAAATGTTCACTATGATGCTTTATTCAATTTTATTGCAAGTTTAGCAAAGTTAATTGAAATGTTCCTTTTGCTTACTTTAAGTTTGGTAAGATAGCCATAAAGTATTAATTGTTGATTCTTATGTGGGTTTGCTTCTAGATTCATGAAGGTTATACTTGAATTGCATAAAAGCTATCTTTACTAAAATGTCCCTTTTTGCATGTTTTTGCATATGCCATACTTAGTACATTGTTGTACTAACTCCATACGTTTTATACCTTATGAGTATAGGTTGGAAGCCTTTGGAGGATCGAAGTTGAAGCTTGGGAATTTTATCTCTCAAGACTTGGGTATGTCCTCATATATTCGAGGACATAGTTTTTATGTTTCTTAGTTTCCTTATTAAGACTTAAAAATGTATTTATTCTATTGTAAAGGGCCGTGTCCCTAAGATTTTAAGTTGTGTCTTTAAGTTGGCTTGTGACGATAAGATTTCCTAGTATTTATGAAAAGACTCCTTTATTTATTATTATTGTGAAAAGTTTTAATTCCGCACTACTTTTCATGCTTTATGTTATGAATGCGAGTTAGAGGGCTTGTACGAGACCCCAAAGGGGTCAAGTACGCCGGTCACGATTCGAAGGTTTTCCCTAACTTCTAGGGGGTGCTTTCGGGTCGTGACAAGACTTGGTATCAGAGCCTAAGGTTTTGGGAAATAGTTTAAGGTCTGAAAGTCTCACAAGCCACATCTAGTAGTATCTTGGTCATTGGTGTGAGTCGCGACACATCCATGGACAAGAGGCTACAGGATGCTAGAAGTTTCACTTTCTTCTCTATTCTAGTATCGTGCCTTAGAGTTGAGTATATAAGGTGTCTATTCTTAACCTCTTCTTTTGTGTTTTTAGGACATGAATACGAGGAGATCGACCGCTAGAAGGGAGGAGGGAGGTGTACAAAATGAGAGAGTCCTTCCCCATGTTGACCAAGTTCCTATTGTTGTCTTAGGGGAGGAAAATGAGGAGGTTCCTCTTCAAGAACCTCAAGTGCCTCCGGAACCTCAAGGACCTCAAGTGCCTCCTATGCCTCAAGCTCCTTTTGTTGAGGGTGATATGGCTAATGCGGAGTTGAGGGCTGCCCTAATGAACTTGACCCAACTCATGACGGCTCAAGCTCAAGTTGTCAACAATCACTTTGTGGGCCAAGCTAACCTAGGAGATAGGCCCCAACCAAATGCTAGTACTCCCGCTTCTAGGATTCGGGATTTTATGAGGATGAACCCTCCTACCTTTCATGGTACTAAGGTGGATGAAGATCCACAAGGCTTCATAGATGAGGTTTTCAAGGTGGTAGATGCTATGGGTGTGACCCCTAGGGAGAAAGCGGAATTGGCCGCTTACCAACTTAAGGATGTTGCTCAAGATTGGTATGAGCAATGGAGGGGTGAGAGACCCTTAGAAAGAGGACCGGTTGATTGGGAGGAATTCAAAGAGGCTTTCCTAGATAGATTCTTTCCTTTAGAGTGGAGGGAGAAGAAGATGGTTGAATTCATGAACCTCCGTAAAGGGGGAATGAGTGTGCAAGAGTACTCTCTCAAATTCACCCAACTCTCTAAGTATGCCCCAAACATGGTAGCCAACCCTAGGGCTAGGATGAACAAGTTTGTGATGGGCGTGTCTAGCTTGGTGGAAAAAGAGTGTCGTACGGCTATGCTTCTTAATGACATGGATATCTCTAGGCTCATGGTTTATGCGCAACAAATTGAGGAGTCCAAAATTAGGGAGATAAGGCAAGAGGGTAAGAGACCTAGGTCGGATGATTCTAGTCACCAAAGGCCTAAGAAGAGGTTTATCCCCAAGATTCTTCTATGGGAAACAAGGATAGGGCTCCAAATCAATCTTCTCAAGGTGGTGGTCATTCCTATGAAAGGGCTAGGTGCCCTACTTGTGGCAAGCAACATGGGGGTAAGTGTCTTGCCGGAACGGATGGTTGTTTTGCATGTGGTAATAGAGGCCACAAGATGAGGGACTGCCCAAACCTTAAATCAAGGGGGAGAGATGTCAATCAAGCTTCCCTAGATCCTAACGCTCCCAAGAAGAACCCTTCCTATGGGATGGGGGCTAGAAAGGATAATTAATCCGGATTGATGGTTTTGGTAAGTCTCAACTCTTGGTTATTGTTGTTTTTGTGTTATGAAATGAGTATATATGGTTTTATAGTTCATACGATCATGTCATCTTGATAAATTGCTCAAAGAGTGGAATTTTGAAAGTTTTGTATATTTGACAATGTTACAGTGAGTATTCACTGTGAAAAATTTGCAACTTGAGAAAAATTTGCCTTGCCTTAATTTAAGTTTAATTATGTGCAAAAAATTGTTGTATATGAGCATGTTTAATGTCGGAGAAGGTAGTTCCTCCATAAAAGAAGTTTAAGGTTGAGTTTTGACTTTGTGAAGTTTGGCAAAAGTAGTATGTGTTGATAAGTGTTGAAAGTATGAAATGATGCTCCTTGCTAATGGATGCTTTGATTGTTGATGTTTTGATCATGATCTAAATGTATTATATGATGCTAAGTGAAGTCCTTGCTGTTCTTAAAATTTAAGTGTCATTCGAGGACGAATGTTATTCCAAGTGGGGGAGAATATAACGCCCCAAAATGAACTAAGGTGAACTAGAGCCTCATGGTTGTTTGTTGAGTTAATTTTAAGTTACGGAGTTAGTTTGGTGTCCTTAGGCAGTGTGCAAAGTTTGGTTAAGTTGGGAGTTCAATCAACCAAAAACGTCCATGACGTTCGGATGGTATGCCTTAGAATATACTGGTATGTCTTGGCAAGTTTGGATAAGTTGTATGTGTTCGTTTTACTTGAAACATGGGATGTTCCCTAGACCTAGACGACTTAGTTTAGGGGTTTGACGTCTGGGCACGACCTCACCTAGGACCCCAAGGACTCTAGATGAAGGGCCCCAGGACTTGGGCAAGTCTGCCCATCAGTAGCTCACGACGGCCATGGCGACGGTCCGTCGTACTCAGGACGGTCCGTCGTACTCAGGACGGTCCGTCGTACTCATGACGGTCCGTCATACTCAGGACGGTCCGTCGAGCCAGGGCGTCGTGGGTGACAGAGAGTGAAATTGGGACAGGCTCCATTTAGAAGCCAAGTGTTCCTCGACGGAACCCCGTGACGGTCCGTGGTGGATGTGACGGTCCGTCGAGGAGGTCTCGTCGACGAAGCCTGCCAGTGCATGATTTAAAGGCTGCCAGCTTAGGGTGTTTTATGTAAATACACCCCAAGCCTTATAAGACTCTCTTACACCCTAAACCTAGAGAAGAGCCCCCTTTTCTCTTCAAGATCCAACTCTCTCTTTCTCTCAAGGAAAACTCTCTCCACTCCTTGGAAGCTAGACGTCAAGGACGGCTAGGAGGACTGATGGGAATTGTTTTTCATCAAAATTCGTGGGGTTTTTTCTCCTAAAGGTCTGGTATCCATTCTTGAATATCCTTTCATTACGAAGCCAATTCCGCAAATGGTTTTCAAAAGGGGTTTTTAAACTTCAACTTTTCTTAACTTTTGATTTCTATTATGGGTTCTTCTTTTAACTAAGTTTTAAATGGGTTTAAAGTATTATCTTGGTTTGAATAGAGGTTTTGATGTTCCCACTCCCTGAAACTCTTGTATCTGCATACTTCCAACTTTTGGCTCTGCCGCCACTGGGTCTGTGAGCCTGCTTTGCGTCGGTCTTGATTTGGGTCTCTTGTGTCTGTCATGGGTGTCCGCTTCCGGCCTACGGGCCTTACTGGTGTGACCTATGATAAATTGCTTATGGGTAATGATGGTTTGATTTGTTGATGAGTTGCTCTTATTGTATAGTTCTTATTATGAATTGCTATTTGAGTGGTATGGTCCACCTTATGGGTGGCGGGGCTAATTGATGAACTTGATGTTACTTAGTATGGTTTGAGTATGTGACCTTGAAGGTCTAATATGTGAAATGAAGATATATTGGAAATGGGTCTTATGTTGTGTTTGATGTAGCTTGAATTGCATGTTTGACCTAGTTTATGCCTAAATGAAGTATATGATTATGAGAAGTATGTAGAGTGTGTAGCTTGATGAATCAAGGTTAAAGTATGAGTAGAACTTGATGAAGATGAAATGATGCTTATATGCAGGTGTTCACATGTACACACACACTGATCCTTTAAATTTGTATTATGTCAAGTTGAGCAAAAAAGGGAAATCTTGAGGTGGACACACTTCGTGAGTTGAGATGTAGTGTCTAGTAACAACCTCTCCATTTCCTAGTGAGCTTTCTATGATAGACTTTTATGTTGAGAAATCCGTGTGGAGTTATGCCTAGCACCGAGAGGATATGAAGGGGAGGTGGATTGCACTTCGTTAGTTGAGATGTTGTAATCCAAAGTACCTCTTGAGATGAGTACTCCTCGTTAGTAGAGAGTGAGTTACTTAGTAGCAATCTCCTTATCCCTTAACTATGTGCCCGCATAGGTGTAGCTATTGGAAAAGCCATGTAAACGCTAAGAAGCATGACCTTACACTAGGCAAGTAAGGATCCCTCATGGTCTTTGTCGGTTAAGCTAACTCCCACAAAAGAATTGATTTGAAACTAATTATCTTGTGTATTGTTGAAATTGTGTATGTATGTCATGAAGTGCTCAATCCACATTAGTTACCAAGTAGGAGCATTGAGTGGGAGTAGTAGTATGGGATGCTATTCTCACATTGCACTTGGTGTGACCTATACCTACTATGGGAGAAGAGTACCTTCATGAAATCCGTGTGAATGAGTACTATGGTGTAGTGTTATGGAGGATTATTGTGGAGTACTTGAGTAAATGGAATCCATTAGGAGTACTAAGTGGGAGTGGTAGTATGGGATGCTACTCTCACATTGCACTTGGTATGACCTATATTTCCATGAGTGTTTTGCATATGTTAGCCAAGGGCGTGGATTTGATTTCTAACGAAGTAAGCCTAAGATTAGGTAGTTTTAAGGGTCGCTTTGGTGTGCTTTGAAGGGAGGTGTAATGAGAGTCCCTTCTTGGCTCACCTTAGGGAGTCTTAGAATAACCTTGGGTTAGGGCAACTTCAAAGAAAAAGGGTTCATATGACTTGGACCGTGCCATTCACTGTAAGGTCTTCATGGTAAGAATTCAAAATGTTCACTATGATGCTTTATTCAATTTTATTGCAAGTTTAGCAAAGTTAATTGAAATGTTCCTTTTGTTTACTTTAAGTTTGGTAAGATAGCCATAAAGTGTTAATTGTTGATTCTTATGTGGGTTTGCTTCTAGATTCATGAAGGTTATATTAGAATTGCATAAAAAGCTATCTTTACTAAAATGTCCCTTTTTGCATGTTTTTGTATATGCCATACTTAGTACATTGTTGTACTAACCCCATACTTTTTATACCTTATGAGTATAGGTTGGAAGCCTTTGGAGGATCGAAGTTGGAGCTTGGGAATTCTATCTCTCAAGTCTTGGGTATGTCCTCATATATTCGAGGACATAGTTTTTTTTTATGTTTCTTAGTTTCCTTATTAAGACTTAAAAATGTATTTACTTTATTGTAAAGGGCCGTGTCCCTAAGATTCTAAGTCGTGTCTTTAAGTTGGCTTGTGACGATAAGATTTCTTAGTATTTATGAAAAGACTCCTTTTATTATTATTATCGTGAAAAGTTTTAAATTCCGCACTACTTTTCATGCTTTATGTTATGAATGCTAGTTAAAGGGCTTGTACGAGACCCCAAAGGGGTCAAGTACGCCCGGTCACGATTCGAAAGTTTTCCCTAACTTCTAGGGGGTGCTTTCGGGTTGTGACATGCCCAATTTCAGGGCACAAGTTTCTTGAGTAGTATTGGACCTTGTGATAAAGTCAATTTTATAAGTATGTGCGTTGGTCCAACTTTTGCTTATTGGCATTTTCTAGTTATTTTTTATTTCATTTGTTTATATTAGCTTGTAGTGATTATTTTTATTTTCCCTTGACGTTGTTTGTAGCTTTGTACCACTCAATGGCTCTTTTGAAGGGCAAGACGTTTGAGTTATTGTTCGTGTGTGGTTTTCATCCTTAGCGTTGGTTGTGGATCATTTATCCATGACTTGTCTCTTTAGATTGATTATATTTTGAGTAATGTCGTATGATTTGGTTGGAAAATTAGGATTAGCGTAGGTTTTGATCCATAGAAAATTTATGTCCATTGTTGGGTTGTTAGGTAGTTTTAATTGGAATGCCTTAGTTTAGGTTTGCGCTTATATTTGTTGACTAGTATCCTTAGAAATGCTAGTATGTGACATGAAACTTAGGTTTTTGTGTGTATTGGTTGTTTGGATTGGTTTGTGTGTCTTTGTGAATTCTTGAATTTTCATTGTTCTTGATTATTGAATTGTTGGGACTGAGGTCATGAGTTGGAAGTTGGAGTTCCAGGTTCGTACCTTTAAGTGACATGATGGGTTCCTTGCCCAGTTATATGTGGTTTGAATTGTCTTTTGGTAATGTCCACTTTTTCTTGGTGTGAAAGCATATTTATGGCATACTTGCATTGGAATTTGGAAATAAAAGGGATTTTAAAGATGATTTTCAGTATACTAATCTTATGATGATATTTGGCTCCTTAGGAGCGGGATGACTTCTTTTAAAATGCTTTTACTAGTGGAAACATAATTTGGAGGGAAAATGTCCCATTTTACCTTGTAAGGTAAATTTTGATAAGCTCCAGCGGTCCATAGACTCCACTTAGGGTTTTACTTTATTTATTGTTGATAAGCTCTGGCGGTCCGCAACTTCAATTCCAACAGGTTTTACATAATGTTGATAAGATCTAGCGGGGTTCAATATTTGGCCTTGGGATTCCACGAAACAACTAGCGAGACAACTCAGGAACCTTTTGCATTCATTTTAATCATTGGCCACATATACATTGCACTTGTATGTGTTTGTTGACTACTTGTATGACTATTTGGTGTATCTCCTTAGTGTTGATTCTTTTTTGGTAATTTAGCTTACCTTTAGTCTTTATCTGTCTCCTCTTAGTTTCATTGTGCTATTTATTTATATATTTGATCTTTCTAAGCTCGATTGGCGTATTTCCTACTTGATACCCCTTGTTTCATACTCATACTACAGTTTTGTATCTTTTTATAGTTCAGATCCTAGTATCAATCACCCTTGATGAGTGTTGGATCTTCCTCAACCATCACAAATTTGGATCGTTCAGAGACTTGTTGCTTTCCCTCTTTTGCACTCACTTATTTTCGCCTTTTAGATTAGTTAGTTCTTTTGTATTTATCAATTTCTATACTTAGTAGCTCATGTTTAGCTGAAATCAGGTTTGAGGATTGGTTTTATGTGAGTTTGTCTTCTCGGTCTCTTTTGGGACCTCTTTTTGTATATTTTGTATCGTATTACATGTTTATGGTATTGTCCTTACCTTTATTTTGTTTCTCTTTTTGGTTATTATTATTGTTACTGTTAAATTATTACTTTTTGCAAGTTTTATCTTGGATTTAGGCTTGTCCACTCGGACAGTTATAGTAGAAGCCATCATGGCTCAATTTTAGGTTGTGACAATGTGGAATATGAGCTCTATCTTCACCTATTTGACCGTTACAAAAATAAGTGCCTAGTTGTGTAACAACCCTAAAAATGGATAAGATAGGTAATGCTTAATGTGTCAAGAATGCATATGATTAGACCAGGGTTCACACGAATTGATGCGCGTAGAACCATACCTTGGAACCCTTGCTACAGCCAAGCCAACTAACTTGGGGAGTTAGTTGAGCTTGGAAAGGTTGGTTCCAACCATGTAGGGCTCTCGAATACGAAGATTTACTCGAAGGAGTCTTTATCGGACTTAAAAAGGGGAAATCTTAGGTTTGGAGGGTCTAGGGGTAAAATGGTCTTTTTCCTGTCTAAGGGTAGTATCGTAATTTCCCTAAATATATATTTAATGATTTAATTAATAAGGTGGAGGGACAATTTGGGGAGAGAGGGCCGAAAATTGGCTCTTGAAGTGAAGTCTTGCTCCACCCGGGTTCAAACCTAGGTGGAAGCAATGAATTAAAGTAATTTTTATTTAAGTTATTGAATTAATGTAATTAATTAATAATTATTATTCATTAGCTGATTTAAAATAAAATATAAATCAGATTTTTTTAAAATAAACAAAACCTTATTTACTATGTCCTAAAACTAGACTCCTAAGCCTCCTACAACTCCCACTCTCTCACGTTTATCTCTCAACTCTCACGCTCAATCTCTCTTCTTCTTTCTCACGTATTCTCTCTGCCAAAATAAGATTCAAGAGCAGAAAAATAAACCAAGTTCTTCACACTTGAAGAACTCACACGAAATCACAAGAAAACAAACGTTAATCGCACATTAGGCTAAGGGAGGTTGTCCGTCGAGTGGTGTTGACATTGAGGAGGCTTAGACGTGATCTTGGGTGGAGTTTTTGGGCAGCAAGTTGAGCCTTTAACGTCAAAAAGATATGGGTTTTCTTCTCTCTTGGTCCCTTTCCCAAGAGACCCCTTAAGATTCAGATTATTCAGTCTGAAAACTAGGATTGTTCCCCTTTGCATGCCCCTGTCACTAGCTCCCAATGAATCGTAGGTTGGGTATGATTGCTGGTAGATTTAGGTGTATGTTATGTTTTCGTGATTAATATGATTATGTTTGTGTACTTGAAATCATATGAAAGACAACCCATGTGTTCGAAATTATGTGCAAGTGTGTGTGTGCAAGCATGTTACAGTGACTAAGGTTCTCGGGTTAAGGCTCCAAAATTGATAATGTTATGGTTGTCATTTTACGTGCATAAACCTATGTAAATCGTGATGTTCATTAAAATGAAGTGTGGCTGATTTGAGTACCAATATTTTGGCTAAACGAATTTATGAAAAATGCACCCCAAAACATAATATATGATCTATGAATTTCCATAAGAGTTCAAGTGAAAGTGTTGGAGAAAATGAGATGAAAAATGACTAAATTTCCAGCAAACTTAAAATTTTGGTTTAGGTTAAATAAAGATGAATAAATCTAGAAATTATTTGAGTGTAAAAGGGATGAGGTCACCAGGATTCAAACCCATGACCTCACCCGTGAACTGCCTTAAAAACGTGAAGAGGGAAATGGGGTCAAGGGGAATTGATCTTGGGTGTGCTGGCTGAAAGGTAAAGTACAAAAAATTAATAAAAATAAAGTGGGAGGCGTGGGAATCGAACCAACGACCTCCAGGCAGAGAGTAAAAGTAAAGGAAAAATAAAAGAAAAGAAATGTGAGGCGTGGGAATCGAACCCACGACCTCAAGGCAGTGAAGGAGAGTAAAGGAAAAATAAAAGAAAAGGAATGTGAGGCGTGGGAATCGAACCCACGACCTCAAGACAGTGAAGGGAGTTAAGAGAAATAAGAAGATAAAAGAATTGTGAGGCGTGGGAATTGAACCCACGACCTCTAGGCAGTAGCTGCGAAATAAAAGAAAAATAAAGAGAGGCTGTGGGGATTTGATCCCACAACCTCATGGTCTATTCGAATTAGACAAGGAGAATTAAATGAAAAAAAAAGGGTTGTGGGGGTTCGATCCCACAACCCCTCGGCCAAGTAAGAGGAGATTCCAAGGAGAAAAATAAAGAGGGAATGTTGATGTTGGGGCTCGATCTAGGCTCCCAATGTCATGTGGACCAAAAATAAAATAAATGAAAAATGTAAAGTGTTGTCCAAGGGATTTGAAACCGGGTTTCCTTGCCCAAATTCCGTATTGATACATAAGTCATACGTGAATTAAATGTTCAAGAATAATGCCGCCTACTTAGATCGAAATCGATATCTTGTCATACATACAAGATGCATAAGTCTTGTACTACATAATCTTAGGAAGATATGAATCACTTAACGAACTATGAATGAAGCCTCATGGCTTGTATGTATAGACCCATAAGTCTAGCATACGATTAAAAATAAGTGAACCTAAGATGTATGTAATGAAATGATGTAACCCTAGAAGGGTTAAGTACGAGTGTCAAACACACTAAATGGCCAAGTGCATTGGCATAATGAAATGATTATTATATAATGAAATGATGAAACCCTAGAAGGGGTAAGTAAGAGCGTGAAACACACAAATGGCTAAGTGCATTGGCATATGATGAAATGAACATTCACTTAAAAAGTGGTGAGTAATTATGAAGAGAAAATCTGCTAATGTTAATGAATGTGGTGACAACATGATATGAGGCTAATGTAAAAGATGAGAACAATCTCAAATGAGCCTAATTAAATGTTACCAAAACGTACTCACCTATGAGAGTGTAAAGTTAATGAAGAGACCAGTCTCTATGAACACTCTAATGAAAGTATTGAGATTAACACACCTAATACTAATGATGAGATAAGAAATCATCTACTGAGCTATGAGGTCCTCATACTAGAATCCAGCTTCCATGACGTATGAGTTGAATGTAATGGAACTTTATACTGAGCACCGATAGACTAGCTATGAACGGTGATGCCTTCTTTCGGGAAGGGCGGAGGTTCACGTAACTCTCATGAGATGAGACTGTCCGGCATACTGGGTATGGGTCTCCTTATATCTCCTAGTCTTCGAACCTATACTGCCAATATAGGGATCTGGCGGGGTTAAATTTCCATGTACGGTAGCATGTTTTGGGTCACTTTGGCCGGTGATTCCACCTCTTTTTGGTGTGGGGGAGACACTAATTTCATGATGCTCACATGATCTATGTCGGTTAAAGTTAAAGTTCTCAATGAATGAATGAGGCCAGCCTCAAATGATGCACATAATGAAATGAACGATACCAAAGGTGTTAGGATTGGATAATCAAGAGGTGATCTAGACTCAAGTAATGACACTAGGTTATTCTTGATCATTGCACAGCAAACCAGAGGAAAGTCTTAAACTACATCCTAGGTATAGCTCGTGTTCACACTAGCCTATGAACGAAATGAAATGAAGTACATATGAATGAATGAAGCAGACTCTGTGTTTGCTAATGAAGACTCCCTAGTTGAGGTCCCATATGTTGAGCCCTCATTTTGGAAAGTCTTAATGTCAAGTCCATGATTCCAAGATATCATGGCATATAAATGAATGTTATAAAAGATGTTATGTGTTATATGCAATATGATATGTGTTGTGTGTAAGATGTTATATGTTGTTTGCAATATGATAAGTATGATGATGCATGTTACTCTCATGGCATGACTTTCCTAATCCAAATTTGGAAAGATCACTGACTTTCCTAATCCAAATTTGGAAAGCTCACTGACTTTCCTAATCCAAATTTGGAAAGTTCACCAACTTTCCTAATCCCAATTTGGCAAGTCCACTGACTTGACTTTCCATAATCATGTTGTTAGGAAAGAGATATTCTTACTCATGCATGTCCTTGGTGTGTGCTTGAATATACCCATACTTAGTACAAGTGTGTACTAATCCCATACAACTCAATATTTTTAGGTGCAGGCACAGGTTGACATTGCAGCTATCCGGACGTGGAGCTTTCATCCGGACTTGGTAGGCCCTCATGCTTTCGAGGATGTGTACCGTTATTATCTAGCTTAGATGTAGGCTTTAGCTAGTGGAGCATGTTCCACTAGTGTTTTTTTCCACTTTTATTTCATACTTTGTATTGGTGTCGTTTTGGCAAAAATACGTTTAATGCAATTATGAACTGTTTCTTTCATTTGATTATCTCTATATTAGATGGTTGATTTGTGAACGCCTACGATGTGAAGTTTAAAATGTTTAGCATGAAATAAGAAAACAAAAAGTTCAAATTTTCCGCCAAAATTAGCCTAGATGAAGTAAGAATGACGTATGTAGGCTTGTCTGCGACCTCTGAGAGGTCAACGACGCCGGTCTCGTCTTGGGTCTAGATTCTGGTCGTGACAAGTTGAGTCTTGTGGATCGGTAAGATGACGTATGTATCCAAACTTTTAGAGACTATGAGTCACTCCTAGGAATACTTTAATTTTTTTCATTTCATATGGTGCGTTGATGGTTGTCTAAATGTCCAAACACTATTTGCTTCGATCTATCTTAGATGGCTAGGTGGAGGTTGACTACGGGTGGCTGAGAGCCTCCTAAACCTCTAAAAGGAGCCCTAGTTAGGGGTAGACGTCAAGACTAACCCACAGATCGACAGACAACACCATCCACATCTTCTAGCTCGAGACACAGATTGAGCACCAGCACCAAAGCCTGGGATATAGATTAAGCATGTATAGCATTAGCCGAATAGACTAGAGCGCCTCTGCCTCCATCGCAATTTGTGGAAACATTAGTACTTCAGTACTTAAAGTGTCACAACCCGATCCTACACCCTGGATGTGGCTGGCACTCGAAGACCATTTTTGATTCCCAAGCGAACCCTCATCCGGGCTGACTACAAGCGAAAGACTCACTTAAGCATGCAAAGCTTAAAAATTGAAATAAAATTCAAAAGAACTCAACTTTACAAGACTTTGACTCAAATGAACAACTTTGAGTAAAATAATATATTCAACTAGCCATAAAATAGGCAACTTTAGTCTTTAAAACATTTAATAAAATAAATGAATAGTACAGACTTCTTAACTAAACTGACTATCTGTCTATGAAGCCTCTAACTAATAAAAAAGATGGAAGTCGGGACAAGACCCACGACATCCTGACTATACTGAAAAGTAAATGAAATCCTCCGAAATAAAGAGACTCACCATGGCTAACTCGAACTCTGGGATGTATCAACGAAGCTCCTGTTGATGATCATGAATACTTGTGTCTGCATCATCAAAAGATGCAGGAAAATGGCTCAATATGTGGAATGTACGAGCATGTAATGGGAAATTCTAAAGCATAACATAAGCTTGATATTTGAATAAAATATGGAAACATACTTACCTCTTCTCAACTTGAAACCCAATGAATACTCAAGAATACTCAAGAATAAGATACTTAACTCATAGATTAAATACTGAACTCAATTATATGATACTCGACTAAGGATACTCAACTCAAAATACTCAACTCATGATACTTAGCTGAACTCATTTCAATATAAAGTAGTTTAAAACAAGTGCAATATAAAGAAAAACTATTTAAAACATATTGTTAACTCAAGAAAATAATAACATAAAAACATATCATGCTCCCTCCAAAGTGTACTTGTTCAATGGATGAATGAATTCCCATACCCCCATTCATACTAAGTAGAACCCCTTTAGGAACTATTTAATTAATACCGTGGGAGTTTCTCTAACCGACAACCATCGCTTAAGAGCTACAACGATGATACAGCAGTCTATGGCACACTGCTAACGCATCTTATACCCGTCCAAAGGTATAAGACCTGAACTGCCTAATGGATCCACTAGTAAACTGTGAAAAGGAATCATCTAAAAAGTATGACCCTTTTCTACTCATGGTGGCTAACATGGTTTATGGGGGCTGTGAGTTATCTGAACTTCCCTCATATCGGTGCTCAATACTACTCCCAAAAATTGGCTCTTATGTTTAAAAACATTCTGATTCTGTGGTTTGAGATTAGTGCTCAAAACTTAGCTTTTAAAAGGCTCTCTTGGAAATCATAGTTTCCTCTTCCTTCTATTAAAACTAGTCATAGGCTCTGTGGAAGTCTAGCTTCCCTTCCTTCTCAAAAGTTTGAAAATTTTTGTTTAAACTCTTAGGGACTAGTTAGTTACCTTATAATTCTTGAGAAGTAAACTCAACTTTATCCTTTTTGCTTACTTGAAACTTGACTCTTAGGGAATACTTAGTTCCCTTAGAGCTTTTGAGAAATGGATTTCCTCAATTGGCCATTTTGGCACAATTAGTAAGTATATCGTTTCATTCATTTTTCAAACTAATAAATGATAGTATTTAATACGTGTTTACCAAAATCAATTAGAAATTATTAGTTTGAAAAATGAATGAAATGATATACTTACTAATTGTGCCAAAATGGCCAATTGAGGAAATCCAATAAATATTGTGGATAGATAAAACTCTACTCTTTACTCTTTCTTGACTTGAACTTTATGTCTTTTAAAACGAAGTGAAAACGTTTATGAAAGAATCTAGAAAACTTTATAACTTTACTTTGACTTTCTTCTTAACTTCTAGACTTGGCTCTTAGCTTCCTTGAATTTGATCTTAACTTTCCTTGAATTGAAGTATGAATTCAAGAATCATGATCTCATGTTTATGGATGATTTCATAATTTTTTACTTAGAGAGTTCATGCGGAATTATGAACATGAACTACTCAACTCAAGAACTAGAAGGTACTTTTTAACTCAAGATAGGAATAAGGAACTCAATACTCACGACTTAAAACATGGAGATACTACTCCTCTCAATGATACTCAATTTATGAAACTCATGCGGAAATTATGGGCATGAACGACTTGACCCGAAGGTCTAAGTAACTAGATGGAACTCATGTATACAACTCTTCTCATTCTCTTACTTACTTCCTCAAATCTTAGCTCAATCTTAATAGTTGATCTCAAAAGATTCACTATTTAACTTAAAGCCTTTCTTGAACTCTACTCTTAACTCTCTGTTGAATGTGAATTATGAATTCAAGAGTTATGATTCATGATAAGAAGGATCTAGGTGATATTATAGACTCATAAATACATACCCTTTACTCTTATACTCACTTGCTTGAGTCTTGAAAACAAGTTACTAGAAGTTATGGAAGACTCCTCAAAAAGACTTTCTTAGAACGTTTGAACGAATTCTCAAAACTTAACTCTCAACTATACCTTGAATTTGAATTATGAATTCAAGGTTATGATAATGTTTAGACTGATTTTAGGTGTTTATAAGTAGCTTAGATTAGTTAGACCCGAAAAGGAGTGAAGGTGCACTTTAAACGAACTAAAACGGAGCTACCGGAGGCAATTTGAACTGGGCAAACGACCCTGGGGATATGGCTAGGCGCAGCCCTAACCCTTGATAGACAAAGATGGGTTTGGGGTGCTCTGGCAGGCGTGCCTCGCCAGGCCCCAACCCAGAATTTCTGCTGAGCACTTTTGCTCGTTTTCTCACCCTAAATCGCCTAAATTCGAACAACTTCTTCCCCAATCACTTGGATTCTATTACTTAACTTAATTAAACTCTAATCTACTGGTAACAACACTAAAATTACTCAATTTGATCTAAAGAAATCATTAAAACTCCAACACAACAAGATTTAGAATGAACTTTAAGAACACCTTTCAAGAACTCATTAAGAACTCTAATCTTTAAACTTTAAGCATGAAATTTCAATGAAAATGATACATGATTGGCGTGTGGGTGAACTAAACCAAAACTATGGAAGCTTACATACCTCTTAGGGATTAGACCCATGGTGAAATTCCGCAACAAGACGTAAGAATCTCAAAGAACGCTTGATCTTCTCCTCTTTTCTCTTCTTTTTTCTTCTTGAACTCTAAACTAAAACCCTAAGCGTATTTTTGGATTATGAAACTGAACCTAAAAGGATTATAACCTTAAAATATGACTAGAAACGAATTAAATCTGATTAGGTAAAGAAAGGACCAAAATACCCCTCACTATTTTTGGTTAACTTTTCTGAACTGGACAGCCTAACTTCAAAAGGTCATATCTCACTCATACGAACTCAAAAATTAGCACACTCGGAGGTGTTGGAAAGATAATTCAAATATATTTCCAATGGTATCTTTTAGAACACCTAAATAATTTACTAGGATTTATGGTTGTTTGAAGTTGACCCAAAACTCATACTTTGCTTAACTCTTAAATTTTCAGATTTTTGTTATTTCCAATTTAATTCTTTGTAACTCAAGGTATTAAATCTAGTTACCTGACCTTAATACTTAAGAATTTTTTTAATTCCTTGGTGAAATCTCACTCACTACGATGAGCGTTTCGAGTCTTAGCTCACAAAGTTTCTGAGGTGTTACATAAAGAAACCTTAGAGAGAATCCTCAACTTCATGGAGGGTATGTTGTAGGCACGTATTATTCCTAGCTCTTTAGTTTGAGCCATGTCTAAGATGTGTCAATGACTTAAATCCTAGAAGGGACACAAGGAATGCAGAACCCCCCCCCCCCCCAACACATCTTATTGTTGTGGCACCTCCTTTAGTGGTTTAGCTAGTTCTGACCTTTACTCCAATTATTGCCCCTAGGCCATCTATGTCATCTGAGAAGCAAAAAATGTTGGGACGATTCATTAGATTTGGTACTCCCAAGTTGTCTAGTGTTAGGGCATGGATGCTTACGAGTTTTTGTTTAGTTGTCACGAGAGGTTGCATAACCTTGGGCTAGTTGTCTCACATAGGGTTGATTATATTGCCTTCATTGTAGAAGAAGTGGTGGAGATGTTATTATGAGTGAAGCCCGGACGGGTCACATGTGATGAGTTGGCCTCAGTTCACTAAGGCTTTCTTGGAGAAATATGTAACTCAAAGCTTGAGAGTGTAGTTCTGGGAAGAGTTTATAGACTTTACTAAAGGATCACTAATAGTTTCAAAGTATGTGATACAGTTCCATGAGTTGGCTAGACGTGTGGTTACGTTTATGCCTAAAGAGAACGAGAGGGTGTGTAGGTTTATCTAAGGACTCTCATTTCCACTTTGGATGGCTACAGAGCAGATGGTGGCATCAAGTTGTTCTTTTATTTAGATAGTTGACCATGAATTCACAATCGAGGGGATCTGTCGTGAGGCCTATGGAGGCAGTGACAAGATGCCCTATCATCAAGATGGTTTCAATGGGTCTTAGTCCCATGGTAGGGGTTTTCCGAGAAGAGTTTACCCATAGAAGTTTCAGCTTCCTAAGCCGGTTCAAGTAGCTCTTCAACTTATAGAGGTAGCATTGTAGGTGCTAGTGGTCGAATGATTTAAGCATCGATTTAGATTGGCCATAGGCTACTTTGATGGTGTACTCTAGCAAATTTTAGTCGATTCAACCTAGAGGCTTAGGACGGGATGTTATGAGGGTTGTATGTTTGGCCCCTTAACTAGAAAGTGCCCAGAGGTCGACCTTCTATACATAAGGGTCAGTCGAGTCAACTGGGTTAGGCCTCTAAGGCTTTGGTTTATGGTACTAGAAGTGGTCCTCAGGTAGACATATTGGGTGGCAGAGGTGGACACGACTATGTGTGTGCTTTTTTGGGGAGGCTGGAGGTGGATACATTAGATGTTGTTATCATAGGTACAATCTTCGTTTCCCATTAGCCTAAGTATTCCTTATTTCATTTGGGGTCGATATTTTCATATTTGTCTACTTATAATGCTATGTAGTCGGAGTTATATTGTGAGCCTATGTATGTTCTTATTCGTGTAGATACCCCCATAGGTGAATCCTTAAATGTGGATTGAATTTAGAGAGTTTGTGTGATGACCATCTTGGGGTATGATACGTGGCTAGACCTTATTATGTTGGACATGGTACATTTTGATGTGATTCTAGGCGTAGACTAGTTATATACCTACAATACTCTTAGATTGCCTCTAATAATGTTAGTCTGTCTATGCATGGTATTCCTCCTCTTGTATTGGCCGGTTTTGAAGTCACTTTTCAAGAGGGGTTATATCTTTTTTTATGACGTGATGGTTGGTAGGGAATAGGTGTCTTACTTATCTTGTCTATGTATGTGATACTAATGTTGACACTCCTATTCTCGAGTTATGTCACAACCCAATTTCTCAGGTAATGATGGCACCTACTACTTTACACCAGTAGGTAAGCTTAACCCTTAGCCCGGAACCATAAGCAACGAGCTACCTAGCGGAGGGAAACAATAAACAACTTATATCAAGCAAAGAAAGCATAATCAACAAAAACAATATAGGAAACATCCAAAGACTTGACATTAGTCAGTATTTGATCATCTAATCTAAAATAGGAGTACAAGGCTTTCACAATTACAAGATAAGTACAACCTGTATCTAAATCTAATTTAAAGACTAAGCCTAGCCAAAAAGGATGAAAACCAGTAGATCCATACGCTAGGAGGTCACCCTAATCCTTGAAATCCCAAGTTGCTCCGCATGACTCCAAATCAACAGTGATAGCTCCATTGCGATCCATGGGGGCCAGAAGTGTTGTATGAGTACCAAAAATGATACTAAGCGGGAAACGGCTAACTGAACTCAAAGATAGCACAAGCATAAATAACAAGTTAAGAATAACGTAGCACAAGTAGCCAAACAAAAGATACTAAGGTATGCAGGAATTAAAGAATGGAAATAGGAAACAAGAGGTAAGATTTTGAGTCAAGAACGCACCTAGATCGCAAGCTAACATTTTAATCGCAATAAACCAAGACACCAAGTCAACTATCTAGTGTTAGGAGGACTCAAACCCATAATTCTAAAGTCAAAACCTACGATGTAACAGTAAAACAATTGCAGAGAACAGAATATAGTAAAACAATAACCTAACAAGACCCCATATAAGCTCTAAAGGTACAAACATCAAACACAACCCAATCGGCCCCAAAAAACTAGAGGGTACAAACAACGAATAAGTATATTGATTATAGGCAATGCATATGAATGTGGGGTGAACAACAGAATCATCACTAACCATTCAAACCTCTAACCAAATATAACGGCCTTAAACTACGAAGCATAAGCCTCAAACTTGGCAGAACGGCCTCGAATCGTGAACATCAGCCTCAGACTAGAAATACTGTACTCGAACCATAAGTATCAGCCGTAAAATCATGCATGTAAGGGAAGCTCTCTAGTCAGTAAACTATTAGGGGCACTAGAAAGACCGAAAGTATGCACGAAAATGCGTCACACAGATTAGTCAAGTAAAACCTGAGCACATCCCAGACATCTCTAATATCTCAAGTATAAAAAGGAGCATATCCCTAACGCTCGTCATCTCAAAAATTAATAAGGCAAGTGATTGATACGCTCAAATTTACTTCTCAAATAAGAAGTAAAGCGGTCGTATCAAGTAAAGAACCCAACTAATGAGGTTGAGATCGATCCCACAAGGAAATTAGTTCAGACTTAACTTTATTCTATTATTACTATTATTTAGCCAACTATTTTCCGAGAAAACAAAAGACAAAAAGGGGGTTTTATTTCTAAATTAATGAAATTGATTAACTAAATAAAAATGAACAACTAACAGATTCAGCTTTCGGAGTTAAATCAAATTATAAAAGTAACTAGGGCTTAAGTGTTCCCCACAGGTTCCTAACTTGGTAAATCTAACTATAACAATTCTATCCTAATATCTTGCATGTAAAGTGATGAGTTATGTATCTCTAAGTCCTTGGTCCGGCATCTAGAGAATTTCACTCCGCACCTTGATCCGGCTACGTGTGTTGCTATACTAACCCTTATCTTTATGTCATATTAAACATCGTATTCGGTATTTGACTAAGTTATTAACTCGTACCAACCAATACTAGCCTATTAGATAGTCTACACTAAATTTATGTTGATAATTCTTTTCCTATTATCTACCTCCTTGGTCCGGCAAGTAGCATTAAGGCGAGTTCTAACGTTGGCCATCCGTTAAAAAGACTTCTACACGAAAGAATTATCAATACATGCAAGACTCCACTCTAGAATTGTTATTTAAGTTAGATTTTTACCTTGTTATTCACCCATGGTTCCCACAACCCTAGCTATGAGGTTTAGTTACCCATGTTCATAATTACACAATTCATATTGTTAATGGAAGAATTCATGCAGTTACTTTTATGAAAACGAATAGTTTCCCAGAATTTAACTTGAATAATCAACAAAATCACCAACAATCAATTCCCAAAAAAGTATCTTAATTCCCAAAATCGAGAATTCAATACTATAATAGAAGAACTAAAAACTAAAAATTATCCACAAAGTCTAACCCTAAAAACGAGGTGTTTCCAACTATTTATAATAAAAATAAAATCTAATCAAATAAGGATTCTATTTACTAAAAATCTGTCCAAACGCGTCTGGGTCGACGGACCACGTGACGGACCGTCATGGACACGACGGACCGTCATAGCCTCCGTCGTCCCATACTTCACACATTCTTCTGTTGCTTTCTTCAATTCCCTCGACGGACAGGTATGACGGACCATTTCAAGTACGACGGTCCGTCGAGGATCTTCGTTCCAAAATACTTGAACTTCTTGGAATTTGGGTACTGGGACTACTTCTCTGATCATCACGACGAACAAGCAGGACGGACCGTCGTGGCTATGACAGTCCTTCATGGACTTCCGTAATCCCACACTTAGTCAGACTTCCCCATTTTCCTTCAGCAACTTCTCCCTTCACTACGATGCAACCTACGGACCGTCACAGCCTCGACGGACCGTCATGGATTCCGTAGGTGGTCTCTTCTGCATTTCTTTCTCAAAAACTCCCGCGTTCATCCTTGGACAGATTTTCTGCAAACAAAGAGAAACTTACATAAAAATCAACACAAAAAGGCTTTCGACACACACTAAACTTAAGGAAAAAGCATTAGAAATACCGTGAAACCACGGTACATCAACACCCTCAACTTAAATTCGTTGTTTGTCCTCAAGCGACGCACTCTGACTCACTACAAAATCTTTGTACAAAAGTATCCATATTTTAACTTCGGCAATCATTTGGCTATCAATCCCGATTATTCTCATTATGTTCATGCATGGTATCACTATTAGGCATTGACTTGTGTAGAATCAAACCATGACCCAGACTCACTACGCAATGATACCTATCCTCTTCAATTTCTCACCGAGATGCTAATATTTCTGGTATTGCAACTTCTGTCCTCACTTCAAATAACATCCTCATTTTTCACACAATGATTTTAGTTTGAGTATAAGGATCACTTTTCGACACTCACTCTCAGAACAAATTCACAACTCATTTATACATATTGCCATAGGCTTGTCCTTATTTTCACTACTTCAAGTTCGCCATACAACTCTTAGGATCACAATAGGACTTTTTTAGATTGTAACATAGGCTCAGGGTCAGGTAGGGTGTATTTAGGTATACTTTAGTGACTTGTTGCCCTCCTTGACATATCGGCTAAGCGAACCACCTTGTTATCATTTTATTTCACCCTATTACTCAATTTTGTTTTCACTTTGTTGTTTTCCCTTTCTTATCCTTATGTGTAAGTGACTTTTCTCTTTTCTTGTGTTTATTTTGCTTTTTATTCATTTTTTTTTAGTCACTTCTGTTTTATTCTTTCTTTCTCTTCATTCTTTCAACCCCACTTTCCGGGGTTTTCCTTATAACAGCCACCCTCAACTCATGATTTTGCCATGAGTCAAGGTTCACAATACCCATGGTTGGGTCAGGGCCAAAACAAGGTTGATTTCTGCATTAGCCACGCTCAACTTATGCTTTTGGCATAAACTGAGGTGCACATGTCCAAGGAGGGACCAGGGCCAAGACATTGTTCCCAGAGAAGATCATTTGGTGTGAAAAAGAAAGATCTATTTTAAGCTCAATTCATTTGGATCAAAAAGGGATTAACTTCATTTGGTTTTCTGTTATTTTTAGGCTCAAGATTGACTATTTCGAACAAGGGTCTATGATCCTTTCCTAATTGATTGTTTTGACTCACTTTTAGCTGGACTAACCAGGCAAGTTCTAGCTCAGTATTGATGGTGGACATTTGAATTCACCTCACACTCACTTGACATTCCTTGCATTCCCAGATTATTAGACACCTAGTTCAAGTCTTAGATTCAGGATCATGCAGTAGTGTATCTTTATTTCATGTTTCAAACCACACAATTATCACTTACTATGCCTAGTCATGCATCATTTTGATTATCGAGATATCATATTTATTTTAGCCATCATGCTTCAGATTTATACTATGTACATAAGATATGACATGCCGGTTCAACAATAAAAGTAATCAGTCTCTTGGGAAAAAATAACATAGGCAAGAAAACCCCAAAAGAGGATCGTGAACTTGGGCTACTCAGAATTCACCCAAGTACTCACGTTCCATTTACCCCACCCCCAACAAAAAGATATGCAATTGTCCCCAATGCATAGAAAAGCTAAACTACTCGAAAGGTAAGTGAAGCAAACCTGAGGCGCTAAGCGCCGGCGATCAGCAAGCTGGTTGGTCTGGTTCACCGGAACCAACTCCCTGCATAGTCTGGACATCCTCAGTAATGTCCTCAGCATCAACAGCACCATCAGTAGTGCCTCCCACAGAATCGATAATTTTGGAGCTAGACGCCCCGGCAGCTAACTCTACAACTCTCAACTTACGGGCCTCCTCGTCAGCAATCGAGGCTCTCCTCGCAGCCTCCATCTCATAGCTCTCCTTCTTCCTCGCCCTAGCCTCATCCTCCTCTCGACCCCTGTGTCTCTTGGCATGCTCTCGTGGGGGAGGTGGTGGAACATCAGAAATGGCAAAAAGAGCAGCCATCACTGTGTCATCAGCAGGCTCTGCAGAAGGGGCCTCAGACTCAGGTACCCTCGCCTCTAGGATCGTATCAAGATCAGCCCGCAGACTCTCAACCACAGCCTGAAGGGTCGACATGTCCGCCGGAGGTGCTGGTCGGGCTAGCACTCGCAACTCAAAAGCATCTAAATGCTGATGTACCTCTGCGATCTTCCTCTCTGTGTGCTGTGCCATCTTGCGCTCCATGCGCTCCTTTGCCTCAGCAATAGTCCTCTGCATCCAAGGCTGGATGTGATGCAGAAGTGTAACCATCTGTGCCTCGAGTTTCTGGACCCTAGCAAGTGGGACCTGAGTGGCGGAAGGAGCCGAGCGAGAGGAGCTCGGGGCAGTGCTACTACCCGGGATAGACTCGACCGGGGTAGTGTCTGTGTGTGCAGAAGCAGCCTGGGAAGCCGCATGAGCATGCTCTATGGTATCGGCCAGGTTCTCACCGAGTGGGACCACCTTTGGGCGGGGCCCTCTGTATAGGGCCAACTCATTGGCCTCATCCCTGATGAGGCCGATGTCAATATTTCCTTGCGGGGTCCTGAGCTGGTCAATGTGCCAAATGGACACACCTGTGGATCTGCACAAAGAGAATATCATGCAAGGAAAAGGGTAAGTAGTGGTGATCTTGAAAGCCCTCTCATGCATGACCGCTTGGAGAAGCCAAGCGAAATCGACCTCGAACCCTGCCATCATGGCGGCCATCAGAACTGTACGATCCCATGTGACTATATTATCAGCAGCAGTGGGGGAGAGACAATGGCGGACTATCAACCAAAGAAACTTGGCCGTAAAGGTCAAGTTGGCCTTCCTGATGGCTCCCTTCGGCTCCATCACCCAATCCGCAGCCTCTCCATCAATAGACAAGTGCTGGGCCATCCACCTCTTGGTGGTCTCTCTCAGCGAAGGCTCGCGTAAGAACCGGACCTCTTTAACAATTTACCACTGGTAGTCAAACTCGGCGGTGAGAGGTGTCCTGGTGGTGTCAACATCCGTGCCGTACAGATATCGGCGGATGGCTGGTAGGGAGATGTCGACCTGTATGCTGCGTACTCGGATGTGCTCAAGTGGGGCCTGTTTGGCGGGGGCAGACCGCCTATCAATCTGTGATCGGAGAGTGGCCACATAAGAGGCATAGAACTCTCGGACTAACTCCTCACTGTAACGGCCCAAAGAATGAGCCGTCCACTCCAGCCAGTGTCTGGTGAAAAGAGTGTGAATATCTGGCATGGTGGGGAGACTTCCCATGAGGACCCGCCTCTCCAGTGTAAGGGTACGTGTCATGACGCCTTTGTCATTGAGAACCTTGGCGTCTAAGTATACTTTGTATTGCCGTCGACACACCACCGGTTGGGCTGATCGGCGACCGGGGCAGGGACTCCAGTTGGTGAGCCAGGGGTGGAGTCAGTGTTGTTAGCCTCATCATCCGAGGCAGACTGTGTAGCTTTGGCGGGGGCAGAGGCTTCTGCGGACTCGAAGGCTTCCTCTGACCACAAAACTCCTAAGGAGCCAGATGCTCCTTCGTCTTGGGCAGCTGACCCAGAAGGTGTGCCGATCAATGTGCGCTCCTCATCAAACTGGGAGGCAGTGACTACGCCGGGCGCCACCTTCTTGGGCGTGGCTCTCGGTACACGTGGAGCTCGTGCTGTAGTAGCAGTGCCTGGGGGCACGTACTCTGGATCATACTCATCATCGGAGCCTATCACCAATCGGGCAGACGGGGCGACTGATTTAGAACGCCCACGTGCGTAAACGCGATCTTGTTTAGGTGCCATGAGAGGTTGTACCTGTAATGAATCATCATTAGTACTAGAAGGATGAAACATGACAAGAAAAAAATGAGACAATAATACACAAAAATTCAAACCAGTGATAACAGCTCTGAAGTAGCAGTAAGGCACGACGGACCTGGTGACGGCCCGTCGTCCGTATGACGGCCCGTCCTGCGGTCCGTCATGGAATACTTAGCGATATAGAGTATCAGAAGGAAGGTCTCTGACTGATACGACTGTTGTTCAGGACGGGCCGTCGTGGGTATGACGGTCCGTCATATGTGTCCGTCAGTGGACACTTAGTAAAAGTGTGGAGACCCTTAAGACAGGGGTCTCTGACCGATACGACGGTTGTGCAGGATGGACCGTCGTGGGTATGACGGTCCGTCACATGTGTCCGTCAGTGGACACTTAGAAAAAGTGTGGAGACCCTTAGGACAGGGGTCTCTGACCGTCACGACGGTTATGCAGGACTGACCATTGTGGGTATGATGGTCCGTCACATGTGTCCGTCAGTGGACACTTAGAAAAAGTGTGGAGACCCTTAGGACAGGGGTCTCTGACCGTCACGACGGTTATGCAGGATGGACCATCGTGGGTATGACGGTCCGTCACATGTGTCAGTCAGTGGACACTTAGAAAAAGTGTGGAGACCCTTAAGACAGGGGTCTCTGACCGTCACGACGGTTGTGCAGGACGGACCGTCGTGGGTATGACGGTCCGTCACATGTGTCCGTCAGTGGACACTTAGAAAAAGTGTGGACACCCTTAGGACAGGGGTCTCTGACCGTCACGACGGTTATGCAGGACAGACCATCGTGGGTATGATGGTCCGGCACATGTGTCCGTCAGTGGACACTTAGAAAAAGTGTGGAGACCCTTAGGATAGGGGTCTCTGCCCGTCACGACGGTTGTGCAGGACCGACCATCGTGGGTATGACGGTCCGTCAAATGTGTCCGTCAGTGGACACTTAGAAAAAGTGTTGAGACCCTTAGGATAGGGGTCTCTGACCGTCACGACGGTTGTGCAGGATGGACCGTCGTGGGTACGACGGTCCATCATCGGGTTTTCCTGCTGTCATTCAGAGACAGAACTGGGGATGCCACATTCACCCCATGTGATTCATACCAAAGACCCAACATTTCTCTAACGCTCTTTAACCTAAATACCTATCAAATTTACAAGTATAAAGCCCTAATTACTCTAGTTTTATCCAGGCATTTTGTGGAATTAATAACCTAAGTTAGACAATATATATTCAAAGAGCAAAGGCCCATATGCTAATAGTAAAGAAAAACAAAAAAAAAAGTAAATGGGTAGAGTTGCAGAAACACATACCTTGGAAGAGGAGAAAACAATACGAAAGTGATGGCACCCAATCGAGAAAACCGAGAAGCACAGCAGCAGACTCCGACCAAGAAGGGAGATTTGGGATGGAAAATGGGAGAATGTGGGGAATTTGGGAAGAGAAAGAAGTTGAAAGGGGAGGAAATGGGGGAAAGAGGGAAAGAAAACTATTTAATGAAGGGGTGGGGGTTGAAAACGTTTAAAAACTTTTGAAATTCTTTAGCCGGGTCGGGTCGGGTAGCCGGGTAATGAAGTGACGAAACTCCGATGACGGACATAATTACCCTCACGGTTGTAGTTACCATAGTTCCGACCTTGATTCCCTTGACCTTGGCACCAATTCTCCTGATTGGAGCCTTGGGCATTCGGTCGGAAACCCCCCGTCTGATCATTTACTGCGTAGGAATCTTCCTCATAATAATATTCATCAGTTGGTGGTGGTGGTTTAGACAAGTAGTTCACTGCGTTTATCTTTTCTGCACCCCCAGTGACATGTTTTAACACCAACCCAAGCTCAGTTCTCATTAGTGCCATCTCTTCACGAATCTCATCTGTGGCTGGGTTGTGTGTGGATTGCACTGCAAAAGTATTTCTCCCAATATCTGATTTCCTAGTACTGCATGCTTTATTATTCCGGGAGATTTTCTCTAATTTTTTGGCAATTTCAGCATAAGGACACTCCCCATAAGAACCACCTGCTATAGTATCCAATACCGCTTTATTATTATCATCCTGTCCCCGGTAAAAATATTCTTTCAGTGACTGATCATCTATGCGGTGATTGGGGACACTTCTCAAAAATGAAGTGAACCTATCCCAAGAACTGCTAACTGACTCTCCTGGTAGTGCCACAAAGTTGTTCACTCTGTCTTTGTGATTTAGTTTCTTAGAGACCGGGTAGTAACGTGCTAAGAAAACGTCCCTTAGTTGGTTCCAAGTGAAAATTGAGTTATAAGGGAGCTCAGTGAACCAAATAGCAGCCTTTCCCGTCAGTGAGATAGGAAATACTCTTAGCCCCTACACAGCTTTTACACACTGCCCTCACCTTAGCTATATGTGCATGTGGGTCCTCAGACGGTAGTCCTGAAAACAAACCTCTATCCGTGAGCATTTGCATTAGACTACTAGTGACTACAAAGGTGTGACCTTCTGGTAGACGGGGCAAGACAAGTGGCCCATCAGAATCTGCAATATTATCATAACCTCTGTAGTATTCTTGAGGACGTGGAGCAGGATTTTGTCCCCTTTGTGCACCTTGACCAGGATTCTCAGGTAATAATCGACCATGAGCATCAACCGGAGTTGGGATGTTCTGGTTTGGATCATCATCATTTATACCCAAGTTTCGATTCATATTGCGTAGTGTACGCTCTAACTCGTTATCGTAGGGAAACAAGGGTTCTCTTCCTCTCCGTGTCTTTGGAATACAAGGACGTTATTTCTGGAAAAAAAATCAAAAACAACAGAAAAAGTAAAATTAGGAAAATATTGACTAAACTTTAGTAATAAGTTTAAGTTAATCTAAAAGCTACTTTCCCCGGCAGCGGCACCAAAATTTGATACGATCAAATTTACTTCTCAAATAAGAAGTAAAGCGGTCGTATCAAGTAAAGAACCCAACTAATGAGGTTGAGATCGATCCCACAAGGAAAATAGTTCAGACTTAACTTTATTCTATTATTACTATTATTTAGCCAACTATTTTCCGAGAAAACAAAAGACAAAAATGGGGGTTTATTTCTAAATTAATGAAATTGATTAACTAAATAAAAATGAACAACTAACAGATTCAGCTTTCGGAGTTAAATCAAATTATAAAAGTAACTAGGGCTTAAGTGTTCCCCACAGGTTCCTAACTTGGTAAATCTAACTATAACAATTCTATCATAATATCTTGCATGTAAAGTGATAAGTTATGTATCTCTAAATCCTTGGTCCGGCATCTAGAGAATTTTACTCCGCACCTTGATCCTGCTACGTGTGTTGCTATACTAACCCTTATCTTTACCTCATATTAAACATCGTATTCGGTATTTGACTAACTTATTAACTCGTACCAACCAATACTAGCCTATCAGATAGTCTACACTAAATCTATGTTGATAATTCTTTTCCTATTATCTACCTCCTTGGTCCAGCAAGTAGCATTAAGGCGAGTTCTAACGTTGGCCATCCGTTAAAAAGACTTCTACACGAAAGAATTATCAATACATGCAAGACACCACTCTAGAAGTGTTATTTAAGTTAGATTTTTACCTTGTTATTCACCCATGGTTCCCACAACCCTAGCTATGAGGTTTAGTTACCCATGTTCATAATTACACAATTCATATTGTTAATGGAAGAATTCATGCACTTACTTTTATGAAAACGAATAGTTTCCCAGAATTTAACTTGAATAATCAACAAAATCACCAACAATCAATTCCCGAAAAAATATCTTAATTCCCAAAATCGAGAATTTAATACTATAATAGAAGAACTAAAAACTAAAAATTATCCAGAAAGTCTAACCCCAAAAACGAGTTTTTTCTAACTATTTATAATAAAAACAAAATCTAATCAAATAAGGATTCTATTTACTAAAAATCTGTCCAAACGCGTCTGGGTCGACGGACCACGTGATGGACCGTCATGGACACGACGGACCGTCATAGCCTCCGTCGTCCCATACTTCACACATTCTTCTGTTGCTTTCTTCAATCCCCTCGACGGACAGGTATGACGGACCGTTTCAAGCACGACGGTCCATCGAGGATCTTCGTTCCAAAATACTTGAACTTCTTGGAATTTGGGTACTGGGACTACTTCTCTGATCATCACGACGAACAAGCAGGACTGAACATCGTGGCTATGACGGTCCGTCATGGACTTCCGTAATCCCACACTTAGTCAGACTTCCCCATTTTCCTTCAGCAACTTCTCCCTTCATTACGATGCCACCTACCGACCGTCACAGCCTCGATGGACCGTCATGGATTCCGTAGGTGGTCTCTTCTGCATTTCTTTCTCAAAAACTCCTGCATTCATCCTTGGACAGATTTTCTGCAAACAAAGAGAAACTTACATAAAAATCAACACAAAAAGGCTTTCGACACACACTAAACTTAAGGAAAAAGCATTAGAAATACCGTGAAACCACGGTACATCAGTGATCCAGGGGTACGACTCTTATTAAAATTAGTTAGAATAAAAATGAAGGAAAATATTATCTCATCATAAACGATAAATATGCCAATTTATGGGCGGGGACCGTACCGCAAATTCTGTGTGAATGAGTAAACAATGCAATGCATGCCATCATCATCACTCAATAAGGCAGTCAAAATTAAATAATTATACATCCTATAAAACTACACTACCAAAGCAAGGAGTACCAACCTAGGATACAAATGGTGCTTACCTACTGCCTCGGTCAAAATAGTATAATCATAAGCTCAATTAGGATACAACATACCCACCGTTAATCAAACAAAAAAGGGATCAAGAAAAGATTTCAAATTTTAAAAGTGGGAGCAAACTCAAGGGACGAAGCCCTACCCCAATCACACCAAAACATTCCTAGACTAAGAAAAGCTAGGACCAACCATCGTCTATGTGAATCACCAAGGTCGGAAGCATCAAGGCATGAAGAACAACCCTAAATAATCCCTGTAGGGAGCAAATCATAATTGCAAGGCAATACAACACAACCAAAAGCATTTAATTCTCAACCTTGTCTAAGGCAACCATGAATCGATCCTAACAAGAATAAGGAAGATCATCCACTCAAAAAGTGAAGAAACAATATAAACAAAGGATACCAACACCCACAATAAGCGCAAGGCTCCTACAAGATCAAGAAATTATTAAATAATAGGAAGAAATCCAAATACTCGACAAATACCCAACAAATGCCCAACAAAATTACATGGAATCTATACAAGGCATTACGTAAGAAGGTCAATAAACAAAGTAGACTAAAACATAACTCAAAGCTAAACATGGGTGATCTCAATCCACCACCACATGATATTCATATCCGCAACACCTCTGAACACCACCAAACTATGAAATTATCAATCACAATGTAATTATGGACGTTTTACACTATAATTGCAAAAATTGGAAATGGACCTAAAATTGAGTCAAAATTGGAATGTGCACTGGAAATCCCAAAATTGACTCCATCAAAAAGGTCCTTGTCACGCCTCGAGCCTACACCCTGGGCGTTGCTGGCACTCGAGAATTATTGTTGGCCTCAAGCGAACCCTTGTTCTGGCTTACTTACTCAGTGGAAGATTTCAAAACACAAGAATAGTCTAAATAAAGAACTTGTGAAATAAACTAAGAATGTCTAAAAAGAAACATTCAACTGGACAAAATGGCTACTCTAGTCTCATATCAATACATCTGAATACAAAGCTAATAGACTTATAACTAATCGTCTGACTATATATGAAGCATCTAAAACAATTGAGATGGACGTTGGGACATGCCCCAAAATATCCAAATGAACTAATATAATAACTGGAAGAAATAAAAAAGAGTCCTCCAAAATGCAAGGAGGCTCACCAACTGACTCTAGAGTTGTCACGGATCAACGATGTGTTGCTTGCAGATCCTTGTTACTTCCGTCTGCATCATAAGACGATGCAGGCAAACTGGCATTAGTACATTGAATGTACGAGTATGGGAGTTTGAATGTTAAAACAAGACATAGGCTTCGAAGAATCATGAAGAAATACTTACTCTGGATCTTATCAATTTCTGAATAACATAACTCAATATAAAGTAATAAAGCACATGGAATATATATAAATATTATAAAACACTAAAAGACAACTTTGTTTGTTAAAGATAAAGAAGTAACAATCTTAAATTTACTGATATATAAAAGTAGTATAATTTATGTGAGAGATTCTCTAAACGACGACCACCATTATGAGCCTAAGTGATGGTACAACGTTTTACCTCACACTTCCAAGGACCGTCATATACCTTGCTATCAGTATAGAACCTGAAATACTAAGTGGATCCAATAGTCAATGCTAAAAAGTACTTAGGGATCATCTAATGAATATGACCCTTTTATGCCTATGATGGCTACATGGTTTATGGGAGCTTGAGTTAATATGAACTCATGTCCGCTTATAGGTTCTCAACACTACTCCCAAATATACTTAACATATATGTTTTTAATATAACTTCTTCTCTGGTTTGAAATAATTATTACTCAATCATAGCTTGAAAGCTCTCTTGGAATCAATGTTCCCTTTTCATGTTCAAAACTCTTTAAGAAATCTCAGTTTCCTCTCATCTTAGATGTGAAAATATTTACTCTTAGGAATACTTATTTCCCATATCTAATTTTAAAGAAAATGAACTTTACTCTTACTCTTTACTCAACTTCAAGCTTTTGTCTTAAAACAAAGTTAGAACATTTGTAGAAGACTTTTGGAAAACAACTTATCTTGACTAAACTCTTGAGTTCTCTTGAATGAACTCTTAACTGATCTTGAATTGATTCATAACTGATCCTTGAATTAAACTATGGATTCAAGGATTATGATTTTTGTTTGGAACGATCTCATCTTGTTTAGGAATGATTTTGGATAGCTAAACATAAGAAATGACCGATCTATCAAAAATTGATTGTGGGTCCGTGACGTAGAATGGAATTTAATTTTTGGTTCTGAAAATAATTTTTTAGGAAGAACAATCTTTGACAGCTCTGCAACGCAAAACAAAAAATCCAAAATTTGAGAACCTTTTGTGCGACGCGCCATTACCTTCAAAGTTTGTCGAACAAAATCTCTTCTTTGGTTTCCAACCCCAAATCACCCAAACTCGGTTCTTTTTCTCAAATTCCTTTTAGATATGGATACCCTATGCACCTAAGAACCTAACTCAAAACGAATTTATAATACGACGTAACGATCTCTGAAACATTCCCAAGCCAATCAAATTCAAGAACAACATTAAAATCAAAAATAGGTATCAAGATCATCAACCATCAAACATATTCAGGACGAATCCATACTGAAATAAATATGTTTGGAATGTGGGAGAATGATCCCAACTTTATGAAAGTCTCACATACCTGGTAGGAATAAATCCTTGGCAAAAACCACAACTCGATTGATCGGTCTTGATGAATCTTGCCCTTTTTTCTTATTTCTGCCCTCTTCTCCTATCTCCAAGCCGTAGTGTAAATTCCGAATTGCTAAAACTGACTAACTTATTATTTTACCCATATTAAACTTCTAAATAAGATTAAAATAATAGGGCAATGAAAAGACTACAATACCCCTTAAAAATCCAGATTGGACATTTACTTATTTCAACAACCAACTTCCATAGGGTATATCTCACTCATACAAACTCGAAATTGCACAAACTTGGTGGCGTTGGAGAGATCCATCCAAGAGATTTCTAACCATATCTAGAAATATACCTAAGTCATCTTGAACTGGGATTTATGGCCGTTTTGAATTTGACCAAAAATGCATTTTTCCTAACTTAAAACAAATTTCCAGATTTGTCATTATTTCCAAAAATGATTATTTCAAATTGCGAGATGTTACAATATCTCCCCCTTGAAAACATTCATCCTCGAATGAGATTACTCTTACTAGGTTAAGGGTGGTAACATCAAATTCAAACACCCAAAAAGAAAATGCAAACAAACAACATGCTCACTCATAATTTAGAGAGTACTAAGAAGAGAATTTGGTAACTTGATTTGCATTTTCTCCGGGTTCAAAGAGATGTGGATATCCCTTCTTCATATCCTCTTCAGCTTCCCATGTAGCTACTTAAAAAAATTTGTTCCTCCAAAGGATTTTTAATGATGCAACCTCTTTTATCCTCAACTCGAGAACTTAGCGATCTAAAATCCGAACTGGAATCTCTTCATAAAATAAGCAATCCTTGATCCCAATATTTTGAGTTGGTATAATCAATGAAGGATCACCTATACACTTCTTCAACATGGAGACATGAAATATCGGAAGAACCGTTGCTAACTCTTGTGCTAACTCAACCTCAAAAGCTACTTTGTCAATCCTCTTGGAAATTCTTTAAGGACAAACATAACGAGGAGTAAGATTTCTCTTCTTACCAAACCTCATAACACCCTTCATGGATGAAAATTTCAAGTATACCGTGTCATCTACTTTTAATTGTAACTCTGTTCTCCTAACATTAGTGTAGGATTTCTGACGACTTTGTGTCATTTTCAGCCTCTCTTGAATCACTTTCAACTTCTCCATATCTTGATGCACTAAATTCGGTCCTATCAACCCTGTTTCACAAATATCAAACCATCCAATAGGAGATCTACATCTTTTACCATAAAGAGCTTGATATGGAGCCATTTGGATGCTAGAGTGGTAACTATTGTTGTAAACAAACTCGATAAGAGGTAGGTGATCATCCCAATTTACTTTCAAATCGATAACACACACCCTCAACATATACTCCAAGGTCCGAATAGTTCACTCTGCTTTTCCATCAGTCTGAGGAAGATAGGAAGTACTCAAGTTCACCTTTGATCCAAGCCATTCACAAAAAATTCCAGAATTGTGCAGTAAATTGTGCACCTCTATCTCAAATAATGGAGATTGGGACTCCATGAAGTCTTACCACATTCTGAATATATAACATGGAAAACTCTTTTGTTGAGTAGGTAGTGTTTACCGGCAGAAAATGAAGTCCATATTAATCATCTCTAACTTCCATTCCAGAAGTTCTATTTTCTCAAACAAACCACCAGGCTATTGGTGCTCTACTTTAACTTGATTACAATTTGGACACTTGGCAACAAATTTAGCAATGCCTTTTTTGATACCATTCCACCAATATACTTCTTTCTAATCGCGATACATATTTATGGAACCCGGATGAATGAAATATCTGGAGCTATGAGCTTCCTCCATTATTCTATCTTAGATTCCATCCACCATTGGTACACACGATCTGCCTTGGTATCTCAAGACACCATCTCTCCCTCTTTCAAAAGCTAATACATTTTGCTTATGAACATTTGCCTTCAATTCAAGCAAAATGGGATCTTCGCCTTTCTTGCCTTTTACTTCTGACACTAATGAGGACTCAGCCCCATCCCTTACCACTATTCCTCCTTTTGTGTAATACATTAGTCAGACTTCCAAGTGTGCAAGTCTATGCATATATTTCGCTAACTCTCTATTTTCTTCCTCCACATGGGCAACACTACCCATAGACAACCTGCTTAAAGCATTACCAACCACATTAGCATTACTTGGGTGGTAAAGAATACGCATGTCATAATCTTTGAGTAATTCTAACTACCTCCTTTGCTTGAGATTAAGCTCTTTCTAAGTGAACACATATTTCAAGATCGTGTGATAGGTGAACACATCCACATGAACACTATACAAATAATGGCACCATATCTTACAGGTGAAAACTGCAACAACCAACTCTAGATCATGGGTTGGGTAATTCTTCTCAAACACTTTCAACTGCCTGGAGGCATAAGCTATAAATTTGTCATTCTGCATTAAAACACAACTCAAACCAACTCTAGATGCATCTTAATACACCACAAAACCTTGAGTACCTTCCAGTAAGGTCAAAACTAGGGAAGTAGTCAACCTTTTTTTCAATTCCTAAAGGTTTTTCTCATAAGTTCTGACATTAAACCTTCGATGTTTTATGAGTCAACCTGGTCAAAGGAAATGGAATAGACGAGAACCCCTCAAGGAACCTTTGATATTAGCCAGTCGATCCTAAGAAACTCCTAATATCAATAAGAGATATGGGTCTAGGACAATTCTGCACTGGCTCAATTTTCTGATTATCAAATTTAATTCCCCTTCCAACTTTAGAGAACTCGGCATATAACTCTTTATCTTTTAAGCTCTGGAGAAATATTCTGATATGACTAGCATGATATTCTTCATTCCTTAAATAGATTAGTATGTCATCAATGAAGATGTAACAAACATATCTAAATAAGGCTTGAAGACTCTATTCAGAAGGTCCATGAATGTTGTTGGTGCATTTGTCAAATCGAAGGAAATGACCCAAAACTCATAATGACCATATCAGGTTCTAAAATCCGTCTTTAGGATATCTCATTCCCTCACTTTTAACTTATGGTAGCCAGACCTGATGTCTATTTTCGAAAAACATGTGGTAACCTAAAGTTGATCAAAACTATCATTGATTCTTGGAAGAGGATACTTGTTATTGACGGTAACCTTGTTCAACTGAAGGTAATCTATACACATCCTATGGTAACCATCCTTCTTCCTCTAAATTACGACCGGAGCACCCCCAAGGTGAGACACCTGGTCGAATAAAGCCTTTATCTAGGAGAGTTTTTAAATGTTCTTTAATATCTTTCAACTCTGCTGGTACCATTCTTTATGGCTGAATAGATATAGGATGAGTATTTTGGAGGACATCTTTATTGAAGTCTCTCTCTCTCAGGAGGGACCCCGAGTAAATCATCTGGAAAGACTTCTGGAAACTCTTTTACTACTGAAACTAACTTAATATGAGGTATCTCAACACTAGAGTAATTAACTCGGACTAATTTATAGACACACTTCTTAAAAATTAACTTTCTTGCCTTAAGTTATGATATAAAATGACCCTTAGGCACTGTTGAATTGTTCTTGAACTCTATTACTAATTCACGGGAAACTAGAACTTGACTACTCGAGTTCTACAATCTATTGATGCATAATAGACATGAAGTCAGTCCATACCTAGAATGACATCAAAATCTACCATGTCTGATGAAACTAATTCATACATGGTACTCTTGTGACTGAAGGAAAACGTATAATCATAATAGACTCTCTCTGCAATCATAGAATTCTCAATAGGTGTAAAAACACTGAAGGGAACATGATGTTGCTCAGGAAGAACATCAAAATGAAAGACTTGGATCATACCAGTGACAACTTCTTGTGAATCCTCTTTCTCTCAGTGACAAGTGATAGCATAAAGACGGTTTCCTCTCCGCCTTCCCCTAAAGTAGCTCATCTAGATACAGCTCTATCTGGTGAAACAACTAAAGAAGATTGGGCTCTATTGCCCTCTTTACCATTACTCTACCTGTTCTTAGGACACTGTCTTATAAAATGATCGTTCAGGCCAAACTTGAAACAACCAGTGGAGTCATCACGACGCACCCCTTAGTGGATCCTACCACACTTAGCACATGCAGGAGTCTTAGTACCCCATGTGTGCCTTACTAACTTGTGAATGTTCAGGTCTAGTGATACACTCAAACTATACTTTCCTAAAGAATTATAAGCGGTCGTATCAAGTAAAGAACCCAATTGTTAGGTTGGGGTCAATCCCACAAGGAAAATGGTTTAGACTTAACTTTAATCTACGATTACTTCTATTTAGTCAAGTTCTTTCCGAAAACAAACAATTAAAGGGAGATTTTGTGTAACAAAAGTAATTAATTAAGTCTACGTAAACAAGTAGCAAGTTCAAATATTTGATGTTTATCAAGTGATGAGAGAAACTAGGGTGTAAGTGTTCCCCATAGGTTCATAACGTTGTAATCCTATATATAACAACTCTTTCCTAGTATCTTGCATGCAAAGTGATAAGTTATGTATCCCTAATTCCTTGGTCCGGCAACTAGGGAATTTCACTCTGCACTTTGGTCTGGCTATGTGTGTTTACTTTACTAACCCTTACCTTTATCTCATATTAAGCGTCATATTCAATGTATGGCTAAGTTACTACTTCGCACCAATTGAAACTAGCCTATTAGATAGTGTATACTAAATCAACGTTGATAATTCTTTTCTTATTATCTACCTCCTTGGTCCGGCAAGTAGCAATAAGGCGAGTTCTAACGTTGTCCACCGTTAAAAAGACTTCTAAACGAAAGAATTATCAATACATGCAAGAAACTATTCTAGAATTGTTATTTAGCTAGTTTTACTTTGTTAATTACCCATGGTTCCCACAACCCTAGTTATGGATTTAGTTACCCATGCTAAGTATTACACAATTCATGATTAATAAACAAGAAATCATATACTTACTTTAACAAGTTGAAGAAAACCCAGAAAATACCACTTCGATTAATGAAAATATTGTAAGAAACGATTCCAGAAATTATAAGTATTTTCCGAAACCCAAGTTTTACTTCCAAGAACACAAGTCTCAAAAACAATAAAGAGTCTAACCCCAAAAATGAGGATTTTAGTCCTATTTATAATAGTAAAGTCCTTAAAATAAAAGGAGTTCTATTTAAGGAAATATCTATCCAAAACGCATCTGCCATCGACGACCCTACTGACGGTCCGTCGATGGACCATCGACAACTTCCGTCGGTCCATACTTCAAATCTTTTTTAGCTTCCACTTTTCAACACTTTCTGTTACCAACGACGGACCAACAGCACGGTCCGTCAGTGGACCTACGGTCCGTTAGTGGACCTACGGTCCGTCAATGGCCTCCGTTCCTCCATACTTAGTGGTTTCTTCAAGCCGGGTACTGGGACTACTTTCTGTTACCACCGACGGTTATCCATGATGGTCCGTCAGTGGGTCAACGGACCATCGCTCCTTCCGTAGCCCCACACTTGGTCAGATTTCCCCGATTTAATTTCAGCTGCTTGGATCTTCCGTCGAAGATCATCACCTACGGACTGACACTGGGTCGACTAACCGTCAGTGGCTCCGTAGGTCATCACTTTTGTAGATTTCAGCACAGTCTTCAGCATTTTCGTTCTGGACAGTTTTCCTGCAAACACAGAGAAAAACACATTAAAACTACTACAAAAAGGCCTTAGACACACACTAAACTTAAGGAAAAAGTATTGGAAGTACCGTAAAACCACGGTACATCAACACCCTCAACTTAAATTCGTTGTTTGTCCTCAAGCAACGCACTATGAATCACCACATTACCTTTGTACAAAAGTATCTTCTTTTAAGCTTTCACAATCATCTGGCTATCAATCCCGATTATTTTCATTGTTTTTATGCATGATATCACTCTTAGGCTCATTCATGTGGATCAGACCATGACACAGACTCACCACGCACCGATACCTCTCCTCTTTTATCCCTCACCAGGGTACCAACTTTTCAATAATGCAACTAGTGTCCTCACTTTAAAAACAACGTCCTCCGTTTTCACACAGTGATTTCAATTTGAGTTTAAGGATTACTTTTCAACACTCACTCTCAGAAACAATTTACACCCAGTTGATACTTATCGCCATAGGCTTGCCCTTATTTTCACTACTTTAAGTTCACCATATTAGACTCTCAGGATCACGATAGGACTTTCTTGGCTTGTAACATAGGCTCATGGTCAGGTGGGGTACATTTGGATGCATTTTAGTGACTTGTTGCCCTCCTTGACATAACTGCTAAGCATATTACATTTTCCTCGTTTATTATGCCCTACTCTTCATCTTCTTATTTCTTTTGCCTTGCTTTTCTCCATGCTTTTTCCTTTTGTGCAAATGACCCTTCTTTCATTTTTATTTCCAAATTTTCAAAAAAAAAATCCACTTGATTTCAACTTTGATTGAGTCACTCTTCTTTTCTTCTTTCATTAATTCTTTCAACCCCGCTTTCCTAACATTCCTCATAATAGCCACCCTCAACTCATGGCTTTGCCATGAGTCAAAGTACACAATAACCAAGGTTGGGTCAAGGCCAGGACGAGCTTTGTTTCTGCATTAGCCATCCTCAACTTATGCTTTTGGCATAAGCTGAGGTGCACATGTCCAAGGAGGGACCAGGGCCAATACATTGTACCCAGAAAAGATGAGTTGAGGTAGAAAAGAAAGGTCCATTGTAAGCTCAAATTATTTGGATAAAAAAGGATTAATTTCATTTGGTTTTATTTCATTTAGGCAAAAGATTGACTATGTTGAACAAGGGCCTATGATCCTTTCCTGATTGTCTAACATAGGTTACTTTTTTTGCAGGACTAACCGGGCAAGTTCTAGCCAGGTACCAACGATGGACTATTCAAATTTTCTCACACTCACTTAACACCTCATTACCCTACCATATTATCGGACACCTAGTTCGAGCGTTAGATCGAGGGTCATGCAATGGTGTATCTCTATGTCATGCTTAGAGCCAACACATTAAATATTCAATTATGCCTAATCATGCAAGCATTCATTTTAGAATGAGATATTATTGTATTTTAGCCATCATGTTTCAGCTTCCACACATACTTTGTACAAGGTAATAACATGCCGGTCCAACAGTAAAATAACCAGTCTCTTGGGGGAAAAGAACACAAGCAAGAAAACCCCAAGAGAGGATCATGAGTTGGGCTACTCAGACTTCACCCTAGCACTCACTTTCTATTTACCCCACCCCAACAAAAAAAACATGCAATTGTCCCCAATGCATAAGAAATATAAAACAGGGTGGTAGGTGAAGCAAACCTGAGGCGCATAGCGCCGATGATCAACAAGCTGGCGGGTCCGGTTTCTCAGAACCTGCTCCCTCAGTAGTAGGGACACCATCAGTAGTGTCCACAGCAATGACAGCACCCTCAGCAGTGCTCCTCTCAACATCAACAATCCTCAAGCTAGACGCCCCAGCAGCCAACTCATGAGCCCTCATCTGCCAGGCCTCCTCACCCATCAACGAGGTTCTCCTCGCAGCCACCAACTCAGTACGCTCTCTCTTCCTAGCTCGAGCCTCATCACCCTCTCTGGATCGGTGCCTCTTGGCATGCTCACGTGGCAGAGGCGGTGGCGCAGCGGTGGTCTGGAATAGTGTAGCAAGCACCATATCCTCAGCAGGATCTGCAGGTGTGGCCTCAGGCTCAGGTACTCGTGCATCCAGGATGGCATCCACGTCATCCCTCAGACTCGCCACAAAAGCCTGGAGAGTCATCAAGTCAATAGTAGGAGCTGGCCGGGCGAGAACTCTCAACTCGAAGGCATCAAGGCGCTGATGGACTGCCAGAATCTGTCGCTCAGTCTGCTGGGCAATCTTCTTCTCAATCCGCTCCTCTGCCTCAGCAATGGACTTCTGCATCCAAGTTTGGATATGGTGCAGTAGTGTGGCCATCTGGGCCTCTAACTTCTGGACCCTAGCAATCGGGACCAGTGCTGTAGATGGAGTGGAGCGGGAGGAACTCGGGGCTGTGCTAGTACCCGAGATAGACTCAACCAGGGTGGTGCTGGTAGGCTCTGATGTATCCTGATTAGCCTATTGGGCTTGCTCTACCGTGTCCGCCAAGTTTTCACCTAGTGGTTGCACCTCCACTATGGGCCCTCTATTGGGTGCCACCTCGTTGGCCTCATCCCGGATGAGACCGATATCAACTGCCCCAATGGGAGTCCTCAGAACATCAATATGCCATATGGGCACTCCAGCAGACACAACTCAAAAATCAAGAAGGGGAAAGGGTACGTGGTGGTGGACTTAAAGTCCCTCTCATGAATGACTAACAGTAACAGTATTGGAATGTCCACGTCGAACCCAGCAACCAAAGCAGCTACCAATACTGCCCTATCCCATGTAACAATGTTGTCATCAGCAGTGGGGGATAGGTAGTGACGTCCCAATAGCCAGATAAATTTGGCCGTCAATGTAAGGTTGGCCTTCTTGATGACCCCTCTGGGCTCCAGCACCCAATCTGCAGCCTCGCCATCCACAGAAATGTGCTGGGCTATCCACCTCTTCGTGGTATCTCTCAGCCCCAGATTATGCGAAAATGGCCCTCCTTAATTAGCTTCCACTGATAGTCAAACTCGGGGGTAAGGAGCTCCCTGGTAGCATCTGTGTAAGCGCCGTATAAGAATAGGTGAATAGTAGGTAAGGAGATGTCTACCCTGCGGACACGGACTCTAAGATGATCAAGTAGTGCCTATTTAGCGGGATTAGACCGCCTATCAATAGAAGATCAGAGAGTCTCTACATAAGAAGTGTAGAACTCTCGCACCACCTCCTCGCTGTAGCGTCCAACGCTCTGAGCCATCCACTCTAGCCGATGGCGGGTGAAAAGATCATGTGCATCAGGGACAGAGTGGAGACTCCCTATAAGAAATCTCCGCTCGACTGTAAGAGTCCAAGTCATGACCCCCTTATCATTGAGCAGCTTGGCATCCCTGTACACCTGGTATTGTCCTTGTATGCACCACCGGTTGGGTTGATCAGCAATCGGTGCAGGCACGTCGGTCGGGGGTGCTGGAGTGGAATCCGCACTATCAACCTCATCAGACGAGGCAGAATGGACTGGTGCAGCAGCAACAGTGGGAACATGTGAAGCTGACGCTTCCTCAACCCGGAAGCCTCCTCAGAGCCAGACACTCTCTCAGGCCCGGAAGCCTCTTCGGAGCCAGACGCTCCCTCAGAACCCGCAGCAGACCCAGACGGTGTGGCGGTCAGTGTGCGCTCCTCATGAGACTGGGAGGCAGTGACTACGCCAGACGCCACCTTCTTGGGCGTGCTTCGAGTGGTCCTAGCAGTACGTGTAGGTGTCTGGGTTCCTGGTGGCACGTATTTGGGGTCGCTTTCATCGTCGGACGAGCCAATCACCAGCCGGAGTGAAGGGGTGACAGACTTGGAATATCCTCGAGAGTAGACTAAGTCTTGTTTGGGGGCCATTGGTACCTGCAAAGGAGAATTATTAGTTTCATTGTAAACATATGACACACCCAAGAGAAGCAAGACCAAACTGTGAAACACAAAAAACAGTACAGTTCAGAACTGCAGAACTGACCGACGGGCACTACAGATGGTCCGTCGATGGAATGACGGTCCATCGGTAGGTTCCGTTGGTAGACACTTAGCAAATATTTTGAAAGTTGCAGGAATAAAGGTTCTGTTAGAGACGACGGACCTGCAGGATGGTCCGTCGAGCAACCGACGGACCGCAGGTCTGGTTCGTCGGTGGACACTTAGAAAAAAAACTGTAGAACGCTTAGACATGCCAAGTTTTTGTTAACGACGACGGACTTGCAAGACGGTCCGTCGATCAACCGACGGACCATAGACCTAGTCCGACGTTGGACACTTAGAAAAATTTTAAAATGGTTGACATGCAAAGTTTCTGTAAAAGATGACGGAATTGCAGGATGGTCCGTCGATCAAACGACGGACCGTCGACCATCCCTGTGGGTAGACACTTAGACCAAAATCTAGGAACCCTCAACAAACAGGGTTCTGTTAAAGACGACGGACGTTCAGAAAGGTCCGTCGATCAACCGACGGACCGTAGACCACATCCGTCGTTCCAGAGTTTAGGCAAATATGGGGAATGGCTATCGACGGACCCCATAGATGGTCCGTCGACTGACCGACGGTCCATAGACGGGGTCTCGTACTGTTGGTCAAACAGATTTTTGGTAAGCCATGGTTGGTACCCCAAAAGAACAATGTGCAAGCAAACTAAGATACATTAAGTTCATCTAGCGTTTAACAAACCATTTCGTCATTCCTAAGGCATGGATTTTCGCAATTTCAAACCTAGATTCTAAAGAACCATCAAACCCTAAGTCGGAAACAACAACACTCAAAACACAGTACATTTCGACAATAAACCCCCAACCCATTCACTTTCCATTATTCTTAGGGACTAAGAACTCAGTTTCAACAATTCAAGCATGCAATTTTGTCCCAAAGGCAAGACCCACATACGTATTACATCAATTTAGCATATACATGAATGAGAATTCATTGAGCAGATCAGAATGACATACCTTTGTACTGTAGTGGAGTGAATGGGGAGATGAATTTGTGCACGAAACCACACCGAGCCAAACTTCGAACACTGACCGGAAGGAAGACAGAAGAAGATGGAAATTGGGGAGAGAAAAACTTTGGGATTGATGGGGATTTGGGGAAGAGGGAAATCAGAGTTTTTAAGGGGGGGAGTAAATGGGTGAGTGAGTGGAGGAGTTGAAAGAAAATGGGGAGGGAAATGGTTGGGAGGGGGATTTGAAAGGGTGGGGTAACTGAAAAGTTTAAAAATTCAATATATAGCCGGTTGGGTCGGGTCGGGTAATTGGGTCTGGGGAACTACTGATTCCTCGTCGACGGACCATAAGTCCATCGACGGTTCGTTGACTGTTCCGTCGATTGTGCCCTAACTTAGGAAAAATTTTGAAATCATGGATCTACGGATGTCATCGACGGTCCGTCGATGGGCGATGGTCCGTCAGTTGGTCCGTCGGTTGGTCCGTCGATCAGTGCACCAGACCAATTTCTGCAGATTTCTGGTGATTTGGTCCCTGCACATTGAACACCCAATAAGCTAATCTTTTTGTGTTTTCTGGACACTTTTTGGGCACAGACCCTAGTCTACTCTCTAGCCAACACTTCTAAAAGAAAATTAAAGAAAATACATACTTGACATTAAGTAAAAACCGAAATAATGCACTACTCCTATAAAATCAAGAAAAAACTATTGTTGGCTAAAGGATACATATTGGGTTGCCTCCCAATCAGCGCTTGATTTAACGCCGCGGCACGACGCAAGACTCTTGATTACTCAGACTTCATCAAGATGGTATGCCTCAATCACTTCATTCGTATTTTCCGCATGCCCTAGGTAGATTTTAATTCTTTGACCGTTCACCTTGAACCTTACACCCTCCTTGTTCTCTAGCTCAACCGCACCATGAGGGAATACTTGAGTGATCACGAATGCACCAGTCCATTTGGACTTAAGTTTGTCCAGAAACAAGCACAACCTAGAGTTGAACAAAAGCACCAAATCCCCAACCACAAAGTCGCGATTCTCAATCTTTTGGTCATGGTACTTCTTCATATCTTGTTTGTAGAGGGCTGAACTTTCATATGCCTTCAAGCGAAACTCATCAAGCTCATTTAACCCATTCAACCTTTGTTCCGCTGCTTCATTCCAATCCATCTTCAGTTTCTTCATTACCCACATGGCTTTATGCTCTAACTCAACCGGCAAGTGACAAACCTTCCCATATACAAGTTGGTATGGGGACATACCAATGGGTGTCTTGTATGTTGTCTGGTAGGCCCAAAGAGCATCATCAAGCCTCCTTGACCAATCCGTTCTACTCGCATTCACCGTTTTCGCTAGAATCTGCTTGATTTCTCTGTTTGACACCTCAACTTGCCCACTAGTCTGAGGATGGTACGGCATTGCCACATTGTAGCGAACCCCATATTTCTCCAACAACCCTTTGAACAACTTGTTGCAAAAGTGGGATCCCCCATCACTAATAATGGCCCTTGGGGTGCCAAATCAGGAAAATATGTTCTTTTTCAAGAACGCGGTGACACTCTTCCCTTCATTATTTGCAAGTGTTATGGCTTCCACCCATTTTGACACATAATCAAGCACCACAAGAATATACTTCATCCCATGAGAACTCACAAGGGGCCCATAAAGTCAATACCCCACACGTCAAACAACTCAGTTACAAGAATGAGATTTAAAGGGAGTTTTTGCCATCTAGAAACACCTCCATATCTTTGGCACCTATCTAATGCCTTGGCGAACTCATGAGCATCTTGGTGGATGGTTGGCCAATAGTAGCCACATTGCAAGATTTTATGGGCTGTCCGGATACCACTATGATGCCCATACACAGGCGAGGAGTGGCATGCCTCCAAAACACTCAACATCTTAACTTCCGGCACACAACGCCAAATAAGACCATCGGCATAACTCCTATATAGATATGGCTCATCCTAAAAGAACTTTTTCACATCATGCATGAACTTTTTCCTTTGATGAAAGGACAAGTCCGATGGGACGATATCACTAGCCAAGTAATTTGCAAAATCTGCGAACCATGGAATCAAGTCATGAGAAGCGGCCAATACATGCTCATCAGGGAAAGTATCATCAATTTCAGCCTTTTTACCGAAAGCTTCATCCTCTAGTCTGGACAAGTGATCGGCAACTTGATTTTCGGTCCTTTTTCTATCTTTCACTTTAAAGTCAAACTCTTGCAACAGTAATACCCATCGAATCAATCTTGGTTTCGCATCCTTCTTTGCCATCAAATATCTCAAGGCAGAATGATCATTATGCACTATAACTTCCGTGCCAAGAAAATAGGAGCAAAATTTTTCGAAGGGAAATACCACCGCAAGTAGCTCTTGTTCAGTCACAGTATAATTCTTCTGAGCTTCATTAAGGCCCTTACTGGCATAATAAATGGGGTGAAGGATTTTATCCCTTCTTTGTCCCAATACTACACCAAGAGCAACCCCACTAGCATCACACATAACCTCAAATGGTTTGCTCCAATCCGGAGAAATAATAATGGGCGCAGACACCAACTTCTCCTTCAACTTTTCAAATGCCTTCAGACAGGATTCATCAAAATAAAATTTGCACTCTTTCTCAAGTAACTTGCACAGAGGATGTGCAACTTTTGAAAAATCATTAATGAACCTCTGGTAGAAACCCGCATGCCCAAGGAAACTCCTCACACCTTTTACAGAGATGGGTGGGGTAAGTCTCTCTATCACCTCGACTTTAGCTCGATCAACCTCTATACCCTTCTCTAAGATGTGATGGCCCAATAAATACCCTCTTTCACCATAAAGTGACATTTTTCCCAATTTAGCACAAGGTTTCACTCTTCACATCTTTTGAGAACTTCAGACAAGTGACTCAAACAATGATCAAACGAGTCACCAACAACAGAAAAATCATCCATAAATACCTCAATGGTGTCCTCCACCAAATCAGAGAATATGAACATCATACATCACTGAAAAGTAGCCGGTGCATTACACAACCCGAAGGGCATCCTCTTGAACGTGAAAGTTCCATAAGGACACGTAAAAGTGGTTTTCTCTTGATCTTCCGGTGCAATAAAGATTTGATTGTAACCCGAATAGCCATCAAGAAAACAATACCACCTCTTACCTACAAGTCTATCCAACATCTGAACCATGAAGGGCATAGGAAAATGGTCCTTCTCAGTCCATGCATTCAATTTCCGGTAATCCATACACACTCTCCATTCGGTAACCGGCCTCATTGGAACAAGCTCATTTTTTTCATTAGGGACCACAATCATTCCCCCTTTCTTGGGTACACACTGAACAAGGCATACCCAACTACTATCAGCGATTGGATATATGACTCTGGCATCCAACCACCTAATAATTTCCTTCTTCACTACCTCTTGCATCGGTGGATTTAGACGTCTCTGGTGCTCAATACTTGGCTTATGATCCGGCATGAGTTGAATTTTATGTGAACAAATATCAGGAGGGATCCCAATAATATCCACAATAGTTCACCCAATAGCTCTCTTGAACCTCTTCAACACTTCCACCAAACACTCAACTTGGTGCACATTCAAATCTGATGCAATAATAACCGGCAAAGTGTCACCGTTTCCCAAGAATACATACCTCAGATGAGGTGGTAGAGCCTTAAGATCTAATTTTGGAGCCTCCTCAATAGATGGTTTCGCGGGTGGAGACTCGCGATGCATCATATCTAACTTGAATTTCTTGGGTTTGAACCGAACATCACCTCGATCAAGTGCCGCAACCAATGACCCATACTCTTCAATACCATCACTCTCAAAGTTCATAATCACTGCTGCTAGTGTCTCAACACCAAGACGTTTTTCTATTTGGACCTCTGACAAACTCTCAACTCTGTAGGATATCGCATTTACCGATTGCCGCTCACCACTCTGCCTCATGGACCTACAAATGTTGAAAGTCACTTCTTCGTTGTTTAACCGAAACTTCATCTGCTCTTTCTCCATGTCAACCAAGGCGCGACCGGTAGCAAAAAATTGCCTCCCAAGAATAATAGGCACCTCAAAATCCACCTCACAGTCAAGAATCACAAAATCGACCGGAAATATGAACGACTCCACCTTCACTAACACATCGTGGAGTATCCCAATAGGCTTCTTCACTGTTCGATCGACCATCAGTAGCCGCATCGCAGTGGGCTTTGGATCACCCAAACCCAACTTTTTGAATATGGATAGAGGCATGAGATTTATGCTTGCCCCAAGATCACAAAATGCTTTAGCGAAGTGTAACAACCCGATTGTACATGGAATAGTAAAAGCACCCGGATCTTCTTTCTTTTGCACTAGAGACCTTGTAGCAATAGCACTACTGTGTTGCATCCTATCATCATCCTCAAAACTAACCGATCTCTTCTTAGTAACCATATATTTCATGAACTTGGCATACCCGGGCATTTGTTTAAGAGATTCTATCAAAGGAACATTGATGGAAGTTGTTTCAACATATTAATAAAACGCTAGTATTTACCATCCTTGATCTTTTTCACCAACCTTTACGGGAATGGTGGTGGTGGTCTTGGAATGGGAGTCACATTTTGGGGCTTCTCTGCTTCTTTTACTGCTTCATCTACCAAATCACCACTAGCTTCTACTACCTCATCTTCTCTTCTCAGACGGCATAGATGGATCTATGGTTTGCTTACCACCTCGAGTAGTGACTGCCATACAATGTCCATCATTTTTCGGATTTTGGACGGTATTGCTAGGAAGAGTACCTGGTTGACAAGGGTTCACAGTCAACGACAATTGGGCCATTTGCATCTCAAGATGTTTGATTGAGACTGCATGTGCATCCACTTTTTGCCCAATGTTAGCCAAATCACCTCTCAACTCCTTGGCGTGCTCATCACTTGCGTCAAACCTCCTCATCATCTTTTGCAACATATCTTCAACTCACGCCATACTACCTCCACCATCCCTAGGAGCAACTTCCTAATTTTGAGGTGGAACATAGGGTACACTTCGATCAGTTCTGTTTTTATAGTTACCCTGGGTGAAGTTGTTGTCGCGGTTGTAGTTTCCTTCACAAAAATAGTGACCCTCTCGGTTGTAATTCCCATAGATCCGACCTTGATTTCCTTGACCTTGGCGCCACTTCTCCTGATTGGAGCCTTGGGAGTTTGGTCGGAAACCCCCCGTCTTCTCATTAAATGCATAAGAATCTTCTTCATAGTAAAATTCATCTACCGGCGGTGGTGGCTTAGTCAAATAATTCACCGCATTCACTTTCTCTGCACCCCAGTGACATGTTTCAACACTAACCCAAGCTCAGTTCTCATTTGATCCATCTCTTCACGAATCTCATCTGCGGCTGGGTTGTGTGTAGATTGCACCGCAAAAGTATTTCTCCCAGTATCCGACTTCCTAGTGCTCCAAGCTTTATTATTTTGGGAGATTTTCTCTAACTTCTCAGCGATCTCTGCATAAGTACACTCCCCATAGGAACCACCCGCAATAGTATCAAGCACCGCTTTGTTGTTATCATCTTGCCCCCGATAGAAGTACTCTTTCATCGACTCATCATCAATGCGGTGGTTTGGGACACTTCTCAAGAATGAGGTGAACCTATCCCAAGAACTGCTTACTGACTCCCCTGGTAATGCCACAAAGTTGTTCACCCTGTCTTTGTGGTTGAGATTTTTAGAAACCGGATAATACCTTGCTAGGAACACATCCTTCAATTGCTCCGAAGTATATATTCAATTGTAGGGCAACTCAGTAAACCAAATTGCGGTCTCCCCCGTCAGTGAGAGAGGGAACACCCTTAATCCAGTTACATACATGTCCAAGTCTGGCCTCCCTACACAACTCTTACACACCGACCTTAGTTTGGCGATGTAAACATGTGAATCCTCAGATGGTAGCCCCAAAAACAAATCTCTAACGTTGAGCATCTGCATCAAGCTATTAGTTACCACAAAAGTATGACCTGGTGGTAGAGGAGGTAGAAGAAGTGGCCCATCAGAGTCAGTGATGGTAACATTTCTCCAATAGTGCTCTTGAGCGTGTGGGGCAGGAGGTTGCTGTAACAACCCAAAAATAACTATGTCAAGTAATGCCTAAACGTACCTAGAATGCGTAGATTAGATCGGGTTCACACGGCTTGATGTGCGTGGAACCAGACCTCAGAACCTATGCACCAGCCAAGCCAACCAACTTGGTGATTTAGTTGAGCTAGGCAAGGTTGGGAGCAGCCATGTAGGGCACCCGAATATTAAGATTCACCCGGATGAGCCTTAACCGGACTTGAAAGGGGTAATCTTAGGTTTGGAGGGTCTAGGGGTAAAATGGTCTTTTCCAGGCTAAGGGTAATATTGTAATTACCCTACATATTTAATTAATTAATTAATTAATTAATTAATGTAAAGAATGGACAATTCGGGTAGGGTTGACCCGAATTTGACCCTTTTCGCGAATTCAGCTCCACCCGGGTTCGATCCTTGGTGGAAGCAATGTTAAATTGAATTAATTAATATTAATAATCTGATTTAAGTAAAGGAATGATGATGCATTTCACCTAAACATTAAAAAAATCATATTTTAAATTAATAAATAACAAGGAGTCCTAGTTTGACTTAGTCTTCAACTAAAACTCCAACAATTACTCTCATCTCTCTCCACTCTCATTCTCACGACTTTCTTCACTCTCCTCACGTTATTTATCAAAAAAAAGAACAAAAAAATCAAAGTTCATCACTTGAAGAACTTGCACACAAAAACTCAAAAGAAAAACTAAACAAAAAAACGAAAAGCGAAAGCATCTTTCAAACGGTTTGCGCGTGAGTTTTGTTGGAGAAGTATTTGTTTTTTCGTGGGAGTTGGCAGCACTTGAGATCAGATCTGAAAGGTGTTAAACGACTAGAAAAGGTATGGGTTTTCTTCCTCTTGGTCCCTTTCCCAAGAGACCCCTAAGTTTCAGTCGAATTTTAATCCGAAAACTAGGAATATTCCCCTTTGTATGTCCCTGTCACTAGCTCCCATCGAATTTGTAGGTTGGGTATGTCCCTCAAAGTAAATTCCAAGAGAGCATATGTATGTTATACGATGAACAAATAATGAAAGGTGAGTAAAGATGAAATGAAAAGATGTTAAGAAAGAACAGGGTGGCATCACAATATGAGGCTAGTGCAAGTGAGACAAGTTGTACCTCACGCCAATATAAGGTCACCAAAAAGTACTCACCTAAGAGAGTGTTGAATATTAAGAGACAAGTCTCAATCACACTCTATATGTAAGTGTAAGGACAATTCACACTTAATACGTAAAGAAGAGATGATAAATCATCTAATGAGCTATGACTACCTCATGCTAGAAGCAAGCTTCGACGATGTATGAGTTGAATGTAAATAGGAACTTTAAACAGAGCACCGACAGGCTAGCTATGAGTGGTGATGCCTTCTTTCGAGAAGGGCGGAGGTTCACGTAATTCTAATGAGATGAGACTGTCTACCAAGGTGGGTATGGGTCTCCCTAAATCTCCTAGTCTTTGAACTATGCTGCCAACATAGGGAACTAGCCAGTGGTTTTCCACCTAAGAGAGCTAGGAATGTTTTGGTTTCACCTTGGCCAGTGACTCCACCTCTTTTCGGTGTGGGGAAGACACCGGATTTCATGATTCTCATATGATATATGTCGGTTAAAGTTGAAGTTCCTTAAAGTATGAAAGATAATGAAATGAATGATACCAAAGGTGTTTGGATAGGATAATCAAGAGGTGAACTAGACTCAAGTAATGACACTAGGTCATTCTTGGTCATTGCACAGTGAACCCGATGAGAGTCTTAAACAACATCCTAGGTATAGTTGGTGTTCACACCAGCCTACTAACGAATGAAAATGAAGTACGTATGAATGAATGAAGCAGACTCTGTGTTTGCTAAAGAAGGCTTCCTAGTTGAGGTCCCATATGTTGAGCCCTCATTTTGGGAAGTCCTAATGTTAAGTCCGTGATTCCAAGGTCTCACGGCATATGAACAAATGATATATGATATATGTATGTGCTATATGAAATATGTTATGTGTTGTGTGCAATATGAAAAGAATGATGATGCATGTTACTCTCATGGCATGACTTTCCTAATCTGATTTGGCAAGTCCAACTGATTTGGCTTTCCATAATTCATATCGTTAGGAGAGAGCTCTTCTTAATCATGCATGTCCTTGGTGTGTACTTGTATACACCCATACTTAGTACAAGTGTGTACTAATCCCATACAATATTCCACTTTTAGGTGAAGGTGCAGGTGGACGCTAGAGCTTACGAGACTACGTTGAGCTATCCGGACGTGGAACATTCATCCGGACTTGGTAGGCCATCATGCTTTCGAGTATGCTTATCTTTTATACTCTATCTTAGACGTAGGCATGAGCTAGTGGAGAGTGTTTCACTAGTGTTTCTTTCTTATTTATTTCAGACGATGTAATGGTGCCATTTTGGCAATTGTTACTTATGCTATAAGACTATTTATTTCAAGATTGAATGATTCTTTATTAGATGGTTGATACACATGATCAATGAACTTCTTTATACGCATATGCATGTTATAACTATGAAGTATATGTACACTTCAAAGAAAACAAAAAGTTTCAAATTTTCCGCTAAAATTAACCTAACGAATGTAATGATGATGTAAGTAGGCTTACCTGCGACCTCAGAGAGGTCAACGACGCCGGTTTCGACTAGGGTCTAGACCCCGGTCGTGAAAAACTTGGTATCAGAGCATTAGGTTAAATATCCAAGACATCAAGCTCATATCAACCACGTTAAGTAGTTTTTAAGTTATGTAGTGAAGTGCACCACTATCATAAATTAGAGACTGCATAATGCTTAGGAAAATTCCCTTCTTCTGATCTTATCGTGCCTTATCTAATGTCTGATTACTTGGTGTTATGAGCGTATCTAACATCAATTTTTATCTTTCAGAAAATGAACACAAAGAGGAACGCTAGTCGGTGAAGAGGAGGAGCAGGTGCTGGGGGCAACCAAGTTCCACCCTAGGCCCCAGATGCTGGAATGGATATGCCTGTTAACAAAGCTAGATTGACAGATGGAGAAGTGAGGACAGCCCTGGCACAGATGGCCCAAGCCATTAGTTTACAAGCTTAGGCTATGACAGCCCAGGCGGAGCAATGAGGTGTTCCCAGAGAGAACCCACCTGCCAGCACCATGGCTAGCATGTTAAGGGACTTCACGAGGATGAATCCTCCCGTTTACACTGGATCTAAGACTATGGAGGATCCCCAGGAGTTTGTGGATAAGATCCACAATATACTGTGTGCAATGGGTTTGACTGAGGTGGAGAAGGCTGAGCTGGCATCCTACCAACTAATGGATGTATCTCAATCCTGGTATAAGATGTGGCAGGATAGCAGGGCCTTAGGAGGAGGTCCTATGACTTGGGATCTTTTCAAGACGGCTTTTCAGAGCAGTTCTTTCCGAGATAAATAAAGGAGGTTAAGGTTGAGGAATTCATCAACCTTAAGCAGGGCTCGATGTGAGTCAGGGATTACACCCTGAAGTTCATATAACTTTCCAGGTATGCCACTTCTCTTGTGTCTAACAGCAAAGACGAGATGAGTAGATTCTTGACAGGGATTGCTGAGGATCTCGAGGAGGAGTGTAGGGCAGCTATGCTGCATGACAGCATGGACCTTTCCAGGCTTATGGTCCGTGTCCAACAAGTGGAGGAAAGAAGGAAGAGGAAGCACACTAGGGCAGGGAACAGGTCAAGGCAAGCTGAGGAGAATTTTTCGAGAAAGAGTAGTACTGAAATCAGGGATAAGCCCAGGTTTAAGAAGGGACTCTCCCACCAAAGGGAGTCAAGTTCATCCAAGGGTCTCTATGATAGGGACTCCGAGTCCAGAGTTAAGAGAAACAATAAAGTAGATACACCTCAGGAGAGGTCACCTTGTAGGAAGTGTGGCAAACTGCATGGAGGAGAGTGTATGATGGGCTCTAACGCTTGTTATAGTTGTGGCAAACCAGGTCACATGATGAAGGATTGTCCGAATAGGAGAAGTCGAGAACAAGAGAAGGAGAAAGTTCAGCCTAATGGTCCAAGTAAAGAGGCTCCAAGGAGGCAACGATTCTTCGCACTCAAGTCTAGGGGTGCAGGGGAAGGCACTACTGGTGATGTCTCGGGTGCGTAGCCTTAATTAGTCTTTCATGTGTTTAACTGTGTATGGTTTTTATGCACTAGTATGAGGTTAATATGTTTGAGTTATCATGTTGGTTGTTGATTTGTGTGACTTATGTGTTTACTGATGTTGTATGCTTTAATGAAAATAGTTTAGAAAAGAGTTCCTTAGTCTATTAATGTGAAGCTGCTAGTAGGGTTCAAGGATTTGCAACATCATGCTAATATGTGAATCAGATATTCACCAATGAAAAGTATTGAATTACTTATATATGCATAAGTTCTATAGTTGACAGGCTTGTTGTTAGTAAAGAGTAGTGTCATTCGGGGATGAATGTTCCTAAGGGGGGGATAATGTAACAACCCGAAAATGACTATGCTAAGTAATGCCTAAACGTACCTAGAATGCCTAGATTAGACTGGGTTCACACGGCTTGATGCGAGTGGAACCAGACCTCAGAACCTATGCACTAGCCAAGCCAACCAAATTGGTGAGTAAGTTGAGCTAGGCAAGGTTGGGACCAGCCATGTAGGGCACTCGAATATTAAGATTCACCAGGATGAGCCTTAACCGGACTTGAAAGGGGTAATCTTAGGTTTGGAGGGTCTATAGGGTAAAATGGTCTTTTTCAGGCTAAGGGTAATATTGTAATTACCCTACATATTTAGTTAATTAATTAATTAATGTAAAGAATGGACAATTCGGGTAGGGTTGACCCTAATTTGACCCTTTTCGCGAATTGAGCTCCACCCGGGTTCGATCCTTGGTGGAAGCAATGTTAAATTGAATTAATTAATATTAATTATCTTATTTAAGTAAGGGCATGATGAGTCATTTCACCTTAACCTTAAAAAAACAGATTTTAAATTAATAAATAACAAGGAGTCCTAGTTTGACTACTAAAACTCCTACACTTACTCTCATCTCTCTCCACTCTCATTCTCACGACTTTCTCCACTCTCTTCTCACGTTATTTATCAGCAAAAAGAACATAAAATTAAAGTTCGTCACTTGAAGAACTTGCACACAAAAACTCAAAAGAAAAACTAAACAAAAAACGAAAAGCAAAAGCATCTTTCAAACGGTTTGCGCGTGAGTTTTGTTGGAGAAGCATTTGTTTTTTGTGGGAGTTGGTAGCACTTGAGATCAGATTTGAAAGGTGTTAAACGAAGAGAAAATTTATGGGTTTTCTTCCTCTTGGTCCCTTTCCCAAGATATCCCTAAGTTTCAGTCGAATTCTAATCCGAAAACTAGGAATGTTCCCCTTTGTATGTCCCTGTCACTAGCTCCCATCGAATTTGTAGGTTGGGTATGTTTTGCTGGTAGAATTTAATGATGTGATGTGTTTTCGTGATGATTATGTTCAATTATGTATGTTCGGATTTATGTGAGTAATAAGCATGCTTTCCGAAACTATGTGTTAAACGTGTGTGTGTGCATTGTGTATGCCGTGGCTTTTTTATGGGTTGAAGTGTGTAATATGCATGTTAAATTATTGTGTTTTGTATGCAATTACTTGAAGTAAATAGTGATGTTCATAAGTGGTGTAATGTTGCTGAATTGAGTGAAAATCTTGATCAAATGTAACCACGAAAATGCACAAGATAAACGTACGAAATGTCCAATGAATTGTCCAAAAATCTAACGTATAAAATGTTGAGGAAATAGACTGGAAAGTGTGATCAAATTTCCAGATTTGCTGGAAATTTGGTTCGGCCAAGTTACTGGAAAAATTTTGAGTTTTAAAAAAAAAAGTATGAGGTCATTAGGGATTGAACCCAAGACCTCACCATATGCAAGCTATTAAAAAATTCAATAATAAAAATGAGGTAAGGGGGATTCGAAATAGGGTAAGTCTCAAGTGAAGAGTTAGGAGAAAAATGAAAGAAAAATAAAATGAGTGGTGTGCGGATCGAACCCACAACCTCTCGGATAGGTGAGGGAGAGAGGAGAAAAATGAAAGAAAAATAAAATGAGGTGTGTGGGGATCGAACGCACAACCTCTCGGATAGACAAGGAAGTTAGGAGAAAAATTAAATAAAAGAAAAATGAGGTTGTGGGGGATCGATCCCACATCCTCTCGATCTAAAACAGAGAAGTCAAGGAGAGAAAAGTTAGAAAAGAAATGTAGACGTTGGGATTCGAACTTGGGTCCCCAAGCTGAAATTTTAAATCAAAATTTAATATAAGACTAAGTGTTGCTCAAGGGATTTGAAATCGGGTTCCCTTGCCCAATTCGGTATTGATGCATAAGTCTTACGTGAATAAAGACTTAATGAAAGCTGCCTATAGGAATCGAAATCGAGACCTTGGCATACTTACAAGATGTATAAGTCTTGTACCACATAATCTTGGGTAAGTATGAGTCACTTAGACGAATTATGAACGAAGCCTCATGGCTTGTACGTATGGGTTCATAAGTCCATCGTACGTTTAAAAATAAATGAACCTAAGATGTATGTGATGAAATGATGTGACCCCGGAGGGTTAAGAAAGAATGTGAAACACACTAAAAGGGCAAGTGCATTGGCATATGACAAAATGAACATTCACATAATAAGGTGAGTAATTATGTTATACTATGATGCTAATGAAAATAGTGACAACATGATAAGAGGCTAGTGCAAGTGAGACAAGTTGCATCTATGCCGAAAAATTGATGTCACTAAATGAAATTTCTAAGAGAGTATATTTATGCTAAACGATGAATAAATCAAGAAAGAGTGGCTACATGAGGATAGGCTAGTACAAGTGAGACAAGCTGTATCTACGCCTAGAATCAATGTCCCTCAAAGTAAATTCCAAGAGAGCATATGTATGTTATACGATGAACAAATAATGAAAGGTGAGTAAAGATGAAATGAAAATATGTTAAGAAAGAACCGGGTGGCATCACAATATGAGGCTAGTGCAAGTGAGACAAGCTGTACCTACGCCAATATAAGGTCACCAAAAAGTACTCACCTAAGAGAGTGTTGAATATTAATAGACAAGTCTCAATCACACTCTATATGTAAGTGTAAGGACAATTCACACTTAATACGTAAAGAAGAGATGATAAATCATCTAATGAGCTATGACTACCTCATGCTAGAAGCAAGCTTCAATGATGTATGAGTTGAATATAAATAGGAACTTTAAACGGAGCACCGACAGGCTAGCTATGAGTGGTGATGCCTTCTTTCGGTAAGGGCGGAGGTTCACGTAATTCTCATGAGATGAGACTGTCCACCAAGGTGGGTATGGGTCTCCCTAAATCTCCTAGTCTTTGAACTATGCTGCCAACATAGGGAACTAGCCAGTGGTTTTCCACCTAAGCGAGCTAGGAATGTTTTGGTTTTACCTTGGCCAGTGACTCCACCTCTTTTCGGTGTGGGGAAGACACCGGATTTCATGATTCTCATATGATCTATGTCGGTTAAAGTTGAAGTTCCTCAAAGTATGAAAGATAATGAAATGAATGATACCAAAGGTGTTTGGATAGGATAATCAAGAGGTGAACTAGACTCAAGTAATGACACTAGGTCATTCTTGGTCATTGCACAGTGAACCCGATGAGAGTCTTAAACAACATCCTAGGTATAGCTGGTGTTCACACCAGCCTACTAATGAATGAAAATGAAGTACATATGAATGAATGAAGCAGACTCTGTGTTTGCTAAAGAAGGCTCCCTAGTTGAGGTCCCATATGTTGAGCCCTCATTTTGGGAAGTCCTAATGTTAAGTCCGTGATTCCAAGGTCTCACGGCATATGAACGAATGATATATGATATATGTATGTGCTATATGAAATATGTTATGTGTTGTGTGCAATATGAAAAGAATGATGATGCATGTTACTCTCATAGCATGACTTTCCTAGTCTGATTTGGCAAGTCCAACTGACTTGGCTTTCCATAATTCATATCGTTAGGAGAGAGATCTTCTTAATCATGCATGTCATTGGTGTGTGCTTGCATACACACATACTTAGTACAAGTGTGTACTAATACCATACATTACTCTACTTTTAGGTGCAGGTGCAGGTGGACGCTAGAGCTTACGAGACTACGTTGAGCTATTCGGACGTGCGGCATTCATCTGGACTTGGTAGGCCCTCATGATTTCGAGGATGCTTATCTTTTATATTCTAGCTTAGACATAGGCATGATCTAGTGGAGAGTGTTCCACTAGTGTTTCTTTCTTATTTATTTCAGACGATGTAATGGTGCCATTTTGGCAATTGTTACTTATGCTATAAGACTATTTATTTCAAGATTGAATGATTCTTTATTAGATGGTTGATACACATGAGCAATGAACTTCTTTATACGCATATGCATGTTATAACTATGAAGTATATGTACACTTCAAACAAAACAAAATATTTCATGTTTTCCGCTAAAATTAACCTAACGAATGTAATGACGATGTAAGTAGGCTTGTCTGCGATCTCTGAGAGGTCAACGACGCCGGTTTCGGTTAGGGTCTAGACCCCAGTTGTGACAGACTTGGTATCAGAGCATTAGGTTAAATATCCAAGACATCAAGCTCATATCAACCACGTTAAGTAGTTTCTAAGTTATAGTAATGAAGTGCACCACTATCATGAATTAGAGACTACATAATGCTTAGGAAAATTCCCTTCTTCTGATCTTATCGTGCCTTCTCTAATGTCTGATTACTTGGTGGTATGAGCGTATCTAACATCAATTCTTATCTTTTAGAAAATGAACACAAGGAGGAACGCTGGTCGGGGAAGAGGAGGAACAGCTGCTGGGGGCAACCAAGTTCCACCCCAGGCCCCAGCTGCTGGAATGGAGATGCATGTTAACCCAGCTGGATTGACAGATGGAGAAGTGAGGATAGCCCTGGCACAGATGGCCCAAGCCATCACTTTACAAGCTTAGGCTATGACTGCCCAGGCGGAGCAATGAGGTGTTCCCAGAGAGAACTTACCTGCCAGCACCACGGCTAGCAGGTTAAGGGACTTCACGAGGATGAATCCTTCCGTTTACACTGGATCTAAGACTGCGGAGGATCCCCAAGAGTTTGTGGATGAGATCCACAAGATACTGTGTGCAATGGGATTGACTGAGGTGGAGAAGGCTGAGCTGGCATCCTACCAGCTAAAGGATGTATCTCAATCCTGGTATAAGATGTGGCAGGATAGCAGGGTCTTAGGAGGAGGTCCTATGACTTGGGATCTTTTCAAGACGGCTTTTCTGGAGCGGTTCTTTCCCAGAGAAATGAAGGAGGCTAAGGTTGAGGAATTCATCAACCTTAAGCAGGGCTCGATGTGAGTCAGGGATTACTCCCTGAAGTTCGTAAAACTTTCCAGGTATGCCACTTCTCTTGTGTCTAACAGCAGAAATGAGATGAGTAGATTCTTGACATGTATTGCTGAGGATCTCGAGGAGGAGTGTAGGGCAGCTATGCTGCATGACAGCATGGACCTTTCCAGGCTTATGGTCCACGTCCAACAAGTGGAGGAAAGAAGGAAGAGGAAGCACACTAGGGCAGGGAACAGGTCAAGGCAAGCTGAGGCAAATTTTTCGAGGAAGAGTAGTACTGAAATGAGGGATAAGCCCAGGTTTAAGAAGGGACTCTCCCACTAAAGGGAGTCAACATCATCCAAGGGTCGCTATGATAGGGACTCCGAGTCAAAAGTTAAGAGAAACAATGAAGTAGATACACCTCAGGAAAGGCCACCTTGTAGGAAGTGTGGCAAACTGCATGAGAAGAGTGTATGATGGGCTCTAACGCTTGTTATAGTTGTGGCAAACCAGGTCACATGATGAAGGATTGTCCGAATAGGAGAAGTCGAGAACAAGGGAAGGAGAAAGTTCAGCCTAATGGTCCAAGTCAAGAGGTTCCAAGGAGGCAACGATTCTTCGCACTCAAGTCTAGGGGTGCAGGGGAAGGCACTTCAGGTGATGTCTCGGGTGCGTAGACTTAATTAGTCTTTCATGTGTTTAACTGTGTATGGTTTTTATGCACTAGTATGAGGTTAATATGTTTGAGTCATCATGTTGGTTGCTGATTTGTGTGACTTATGTGTTTACTTATGTTGTATGCTTTGATGAGACTAGTTTAGAAAAGAGTTCCTAGTCTATTAATGTGAAGCTGCTAGTAGGTTTCAAGGATGTGCACCATTATGATGATATGTGAATCAGATATTCACCAATGAAAAGTATTGAATTGTTTATGTATGCATAAGTTCTGTAGTTGACTAGCTTGTTGTTAGTAAAGAGTAGTGTCATTCGGGGATGAATGTTCCTAAGGGGGGGATAATGTAACAACCCAAAAATGACTATGCTAAGTAATGCCTAAACGTACCTAGAATGCCTAGATTAGACCGGGTTCACACGGCTTGATGCGAGTGGAACCAGACCTCAGAACCTATGCACCAGCCAAGCCAACCAACTTGGTGAGTTAGTTGAGCTAGGCAAGGTTGGGACCAGCCATGTAGGGCACCTGAATATTAAGATTCACCAGGATGAGCCTTAACCAGACTTGAAAGGTGTAATCTTAGGTTTGGAGGGTCTAGGGGTAAAATGGTCTTTTCCAGGCTAAGGGTAATATTGTAATTACCCTACATATTTAATTAATTAATTAATGTAAAGAATGGACAATTCGGGTAGGGTTGACCCTAATTTGACCCTTTTCGCGAATTGAGCTCCACCCGGGTTCGATCCTTGGTGGAAGCAATGTTAAATTGAATTAATTAATATTAATCATCTTATTTAAGTAAGGGCATGATGAGTCATTTCACCTAAACCTTAAAAAACAGATTTTAAATTAATAAATAACAAGGAGTCCTAGTTTGACTACTAAAACTCCTACACTTACTCTCATCTCTCTCCACTCTCATTCTCACGACTTTCTCCACTCTCTTCTCACGTTATTTATCAGCAAAAAGAACAAAAAAATTAAAGTTCGTCACTTGAATAACTTGCACACAAAAACTCAAAAGAAAAACTAAACAAAAAACGAAAAGCGAAAGCATCTTTCAAACGGTTTGCGCGTGAGTTTTGTTGGAGAAGCATTTGTTTTTCGTGGGAGTTGGTAGCACTTGAGATCAGATTTGAAAGGTGTTAAACGAAGAGAAAATTTATGGGTTTTCTTCCTCTTGGTCCCTTTCCCAAGAGATCCCTAAGTTTCAGTCGAATTCTAATCCGAAAACTAGGAATGTTCCCCTTTGTATGTCCCTGTCACTAGCTCCCATCGAATTTATAGGTTGGGTATGTTTTGCTGGTAGAATTTAATGATGTGATGTGTTTTCGTGATGATTATGTTCAATTATGTATGTTCGGATTTATGTGAGTAATAAGCATGCTTTCCGAAACTATGTGTTAAACGTGTGTGTGTGCATTGTGTATGCCGTGGCTTTTTTATGGGTTGAAGTGTGTAATATGCATGTTAAATTATTGTGTTTTGTATGCAATTACTTGAAGTAAATAGTGATGTTCATAAGTGGTGTAATGTTGCTGAATTGAGTGAAAATCTTGATCAAATGTAACCACGAAAATGCACAAGATAAACGTACGAAATGTCCAATGAATTGTCCAAAAATCTAACGTATAAAATGTTGAGGAAATAGACTGGAAAGTGTGATCAAATTTCCAGATTTGCTGGAAATTTGGTTCGGCCAAGTTACTGGAAAAATTTTGAGTTTTAAAAAAAAAAAGTATGAGGTCATTCGGGATTGAACCCAAGACCTCACCATATGCAAGCTGTTAAAAAATTCAATAATAAAAATGAGGTAAGGGGGATTCAAAATAGGGTAAGTCTCAAGTGAAGAGTTAGGAGAAAAATGAAAGAAAAATAAAATGAGTGGTGTGGGGATCGAACCCACAACCTCTCGGATAGGTGAGGGAGAGAGGAGAAAAATGAAAGAAAAATAAAATGAGGTGCGTGGAGATCGAACCCACAACCTCTCGGATAGACAAGGAAGTTAGGAGAAAAATTAAATAAAAGAAAAAAGAGGTTGTGGGGGATCGATCCCACATCCTCTCGATCTAAAACAGAAAAGTCAAGGAGAGAAAAGTAAGAAAAGAAATGTAGGCGTTGGGATTCGAACTTGGGTCCCCAAGCTAAAATTTTAAATCAAAATTTAATATAAGACTAAGTGTTGCTCAAGGGATTTGAAATCGGGTTCCCTTGCCCAATTCCATATTGATGCATAAGTCTTACGTGAATAAATACTTAATGAAAGCTGCCTATAGGAATCGAAATCGAGACCTTGGCATACTTACAAGATGCATAAGTCTTGTACCACATAATCTTGGGTAAGTATGAGTCACTTAGACGAATTATGAACGAAGCCTCATGGCTTGTACGTATGGGTTCATAAGTCCATCGTACGTTTAAAAATAAATGAACCTAAGATGTATGTGATGAAATGATGTGACCCCGGAGGGTTAAGAAAGAATGTGAAACACACTAAAAGGGCAAGTGCATTGGCATATGACGAAATGAACATTCACATAATAAGGTGAGTAATTATGTTATACTATGATGCTAATGAAAATAGTGACAACATGATAAGAGGCTAGTGCAAGTGAGACAAGTTGCATCTACGCCTAATAATCGATGTCACTAAATGAAATTTCTAAGAGAGTATATTTATCCTAAACGATGAATAAATCAAGAAAGAGTGGCTACATAAGGATAGGCTAGTACAAGTGAGACAAGCTGTATCTACGCCTAGAATCAATGTCCCTCAAAGTAAATTCCAAGAGAGCATATGTATGTTATACGATGAACAAATAATGAAAGGTGAGTAAAGATGAAATGAAAAGATGTTAAGAAAGAACAGGGTGGCATCACAATATGATGCTAGTGCAAGTGAGACAAGCTGTACCTACGCCAATATAAGGTCACCAAAAAGTACTCACCTAAGAGAGTGTTGAATATTAAGAGACAAGTCTCAATCACACTCTATATTTAAGTGTAAGGACAATTCACACTTAATACGTAAAGAAGAGATGATAAATCATCTAATGATCTATGACTACCTCATGCTAGAAGCAAGCTTCAACGATGTATGAGTTGAATATAAATAGGAACTTTAAACGGAGCACCGACAGGCTAGCTATGAGTGGTGATGCCTTCTTTCGGTAAGGGCGGAGGTTCACGTAATTCTCATGAGATGAGACTGTCCACCAAGGTGGGTATGGGTCTCCCTAAATCTCCTAGTCTTTGAACTATGCTGCCAACATAGGGAACTAGCCAGTGGTTTTCCACCTAAACGAGCTAGGAATGTTTTGGTTTCACCTTGGCCAGTGACTCCACCTCTTTTCGGTGTGGGGAAGACACCGGATTTCATGATTTTCATATGATCTATGTCGGTTAAAGTTGAAGTTCCTCAAAGTATGAAAGATAATGAAATGAATGATGCCAAAGGTGTTTGGATAGGATAATCAAGTGGTGAACTAGACTCAAGTAATGACACTAGGTCATTCTTGGTCATTGCACAGTGAACCCGATGAGAGTCTTAAACAACATCCTAGGTATAGCTGGTGTTCACACCAGCCTACTAACAAATGAAAATGAAGTACGTATGAATGAATGAAGCAGACTCTGTGTTTGCTAAAGAAGGCTCCCTAGTTGAGGTCCCATATGTTGAGCCCTCATTTTGGGAAGTCCTAATGTTAAGTCCGTGATTCCAAGGTCTCACGCCATATGAACGAATGATATATGATATATGTATGTGCTATATGAAATATGTTATGTGTTGTGTGCAATATGAAAAGAATGATGATGCATGTTACTCTCATAGCATGACTTTCCTAATCTGATTTGGCAATTCCAACTGACTTGGCTTTCCATAATTCACATCATTAGGAGAGATCTCTTCTTAATCATGCATGTCCTTGGTGTGTGCTTGCATACACACATACTTAGTACAAGTGTGTACTAATCCCATACAATACTCTACTTTTAGGTGCAGGTGTAGGTGGACGCTAGAGTTTACGAGACTACGTTGAGCTATCCGGACGTGGATATCTATCCGGACGTGGAGCATTCATCCGGACTTGGTAGGCCCTCATGATTTCGAGGATTCTTATCTTTTATATTCTAGCTTAGACGTAGGCACGATCTAGTGGAGAGTGTTCCACTAGTGTTTCTTTCTTATTTATTTCAGACGATGTAATGGTGCCATTTTGGCAATTGTTACTTATGCTATAAGACCATTATTTCAAGATTGAATGATTCTTTATTAGATGGTTGATACACATGAGCAATGAACTTCTTTATACGCATATGCATGTTATAACTATGAAGTCTATGTACACTTCAAACAAAACAAAAAGTTTCAAATTTTCTGCTAAAATTAACCTAACGAATGTAATGACAACGTAAGTAGGCTTGTTTGCGACCTTTGAGAGGTCAACGACGCCAGTTTCGGCTAGGGTCTAGACACCGGTTGTGACAATTGCCTCCTCACATCACCTTCACCAGGAATGTCAACCAACGCTTGATTATGAGCTTCAATTGGCGGTGGAAGTTGCCGGTTGAACCCATCCTCAAGATTAGCCGAGTTGCGTGGATTGTTCATTCTATGAAGTGTATGGTTATGTTCTGGATCGGGTGAAAGTATGGGTTCTCCTCGACTCTGTGTACTTGGCATACACTAAAACTAGACCTGCGAGAGACAAAAACAAAGAGAAAAAGTAAAATCAGGAAGTTGTGGACTAAAATTCGGTAATGTGCTTAAAGTTAATGCCACTTTCCCCGGCAGCGGCGCCAAAATTTGATACGTTCAAACTATACTTCCCTAAAGAAGTATAAGCGGTCGTATCAAGTAAAGAACCCAATTGTTAGGTTGGGGCCGATCCCACAAGGAAAATGGTTTAGACTTAACTTTAATCTACGATTACTTCTATTTAGTCAAGTCCTTTCCGAAAACAAACAATTAAAGGGGGGATTTTGTGTAACAAAAGTAATTAATTAAGTCTATGTAAACAAGTAGCAAGTTCAAATATTTGATGTTTATCAATGATGAGAGAAACTAGGGTGTAAGTGTTCCCCATAGGTTCATAACGTTGTAATCCTAGCTATAACAATTATTTCCTAGTATCTTGCATGCAAAGTGATAAGTTATGTATCCCTAATTCCTTGGCCCGGCAACTAGGGAATTTCACTCTGCACGTTGGTCCGGCTACGTGTATTTACCTTACTAACCCTTACCTTTACCTCATATTAAGCGTCATATTCAATGTATGGCTAAGTTACTACTTTGCACCAATTGAAACTAGCCTATTAGATAGTGTATACTAAATCTACGTTGATAATTCTTTTCTTATTATCTGCCTCCTTGGTCCGGCAAGTAGCAACAAGGCGAGTTCTAACGTTGGCCACCGTTAAAAATACTTCTAAACGAAAGAATTATCAATACATGTAAGAAACTATTCTAGAATTGTTATTTAACTAGTTTTACTTTGTTAATTACCAATGGTTCCCAAAACCCTAGTTGTGGATTTAGTTACCCATGCTAAGTATTACACAATTCATGATTAATAAACAAGAAATCATATACTTACTTTAACAAGTTGAAGAAAACCTAGAAAATACCACTTGAGTTAATGAAAATATTTTAAGAAACGATTCCGGAAATTATAAGTATTTTCCAAAATCCAAGTTTTACTTCCAAGAACACAAGTCTCAAAAACAATAAAGAGTCTAACCCCAAAAACGAGGTTTTTAGTCCTATTTATAATAATAAAGTCCTAAAAATAAAAGGAGTTCTATTTAAGGAAAAATCTATCCAAAACGCGTCTGCTGTCGACGACCCTACTGACAGTCCGTCGATGGAACGACGGACCATCGACAACTTCCGTCGGTCCATACTTCAAATCTTTTTCAGCTTCCACTTTTCAAAACTTTCTGTTACCATCGACGGACCAACAGCACGGTCCGTAAATGGCCTCTGTTCCTCCATACTTAGTGGTTTCTTCAAGCCGGGGACTGGGACTACTTTCTGTTACCACTGACGGTCATCCATGATGGTCCGTCAGTGGGTCGACGGACCGTCACTCCTTCCGTAGCCCCACACTTGGTCAGATTTCCCCGATTTGATTTCAGCTGCTTAGACCTTCAGTCGACGATCATCACCTACGGACCGTCACTGGGTCGACTGACCGTCGGTGGCTCCGTAGGTCATCACTTCTGCAGATTTTAGCACAGTCTTCAGCGTTTTTGTTCTGGACAATTTTTCGTCAAACACAGAGAAAAACACATTAAAACTACTACAAAAAGTCCTTAGATACACACTAAACTTAAGGAAAAAACATTGGAAGTTCAAGTTTGTCACGCCCCAAGCCTATACCCCAGGGGTGGATAGAACTCAATAACCATTGTTGGGCCCTAGCGAACCCTTGGGTTTTGAATTACTTAGCGGAAGACTTAAAACATAATAACAGTCTAAATAAAGAACTTGTGAAATAAACTAAGAATGTCTTAAAAGAAACATTCAGTTGGAAAAAATGGCTACTCAAGTCTTATAGCAACACATATGGAATACAAAGCTAAAAGACTAATAATAACTATCTAACTATCTATAAAGCCTCTAAAACAACTAAGATGGTCGTTGGGAGAAGCCCCACAACATCCTAAATGAACTAATATAATAACCGGAAGAAATAAAAAGGAGTTCTCAGAAATGCAAGGAGGCTCACTAAGTAACTCTATAGTACTCACTAGATCAATGATGTGATGCTTGTTGTTCTTGGTTACCTGTGTTTGCATCATACAATGATGCAGGTCAACTGGCATCAGTACATTGAATATACGAGTATGCGAGTTATAATGCTAAAACAAGATATAGCCTTGAAAGAATAATGAAGAAACAGTTACTCTGGATCTTATAAATTTCTGAATAACATAACTCAATATAAAGCAATAAAACACATGAATATATATATATATATATATATATATATATATATATATATATATATATATATATATATATATATATATATATATATAGCTTATAAAACACTAAAAGACAACTTTGTTTGTTAAAGATAAAGCAGTAACAAACTTAACTTTACTCATATATAAAAATAATATATTTTATGTGGGAGATTCTCTAATCGACAACCACCACTATGAGCCTATGTGATGGTACAACATTTTACCTCACGCTGCCAATGACCATCCTATACCTTGCCATCAGTATAGAACCTGAACTACTAAGTGGAGCCACTAGTCTATGCTAAAAAGTATTAAGGTATCATATAAAAGTATGACTATTTTCTGTCCTTGATGGCTACATGGTTTATGGGGGATTGAGTTAATATGAACTCGTGTCTCCATATCCATGCTCAATACTACTCCCTAATATACATAGCTCATATGTTTTTAACAACTTTTTGTCTGCTTTGACATAATTACTAAAACTTAGCTTAAAAGCTCTGTTGAAATCAATGTACACTTTTCATATTCAAAACTCTTTTGGAAATCTCAGTTTCCTCTCATCATAAATGTAAACATTACTTTGGGAATACTTAGTTCCTATATATCATTTTATAGAAAATGATCTTTACTCGTACTCTTTACTCAACTTCAAAGCTTAAGTCTTAAAACAAAGTTAGAACATATGTGAAAGACTTTTGAAAAATAGTAAGAACGTATCTTGACTTGACTCTTAACTTCTCTTGACTTGACGCTTAACTGCTCTTGACTTGACTCATCACTGATCCATTGATTGAATTATGCATTCAAGGATTATGGTTAGTGTTTGGAACAATCTCATGTTGTTTAGGAATGATTTTCGATAGCTAAACATGAGAAAAGACCGAATTATATAAAATTGAGGGTGGGTCCGCGACGTGGATTTGCATTTAGTTTTTGGTTTAACAAATAACTTTACAGGAATAACACTCTGTGACGGCTCCACGATGCGAAACATAAATTCCCAAATCTAGGAACCTACTGCGCGATGCACCATCACCTTCAAATTTCTTCCAACAAAATATCTTCTTTTAGGACGAATCCATACCCAAATAAACATGTTTGGAACGTGGAAAAATTATCCCAACGTTATGAAAGCCTCACATACCTGGTAGGAATAAAATCCTTGGCAAAAACCACAACTCTATTGATCAATATTGATGAATCTTGCCCTTTCTTCTTGTTTCTCCCCTCTTCTTCTTTCTCCAAGCCCTAGCGTAAATTCCAAATTGCTAAAACTGACTAACTTATGATTTGACCCATATTAAACTCCTAAAAACAGATTAAAATAATAGGGCAATGAAAAGACTAAAATACCCCTTAAAATTGGATTGGACATTTTCTTATTTCAATAGCCCAAATTCTGAAGGGCATATCACACCCATACGAACTTGGAATTGTGCAAACTTGGCGGTGTTAGAAATCCTTCAAAGAACTTCCTAACCATATCTGAAAATGCACCTAACTTGTAACACTCCGAAAATGTCATGACTTAGACTAGAGCTTAATCTATTAAATAATGTTTAAAATGATGTTTCCAGACCTATATTAATGTAATAAACTCATTTAGAAAAGGTTAGAGCCAAAACAACAAAGAAAGACCTTGACGTCAGGAAACTAGCTAATTCGAACTAGCTGACATCCCTATGTTTGGTGATGATTTAGAGGTGTCAAATAAAGTCCAATACTTGTAAAAAGGCCTTGAATAGGTATTAGGTAGTAAAAAGGGTCCAAACGTCCGGTAACGACATCGCAAGGACCACCGGAAGGGTCCTTGGGGAGGACCCCAACATGAGTAGGAGCAGCCTGCGCGAATAAGATTTGAACTTGTAGTGTGCGACGCGAGCTGGACATGAGGTGTTCTGCCTAAAGATTTCAGAGGCATCCTCGTGATGCAAGGATGACACGCTCCTCACTGCCTCAACTCAAAATTTAATAAATATGACGGGATTTGGCGCCGCGATGCGCAGCTACATCCCAGAATCATTAAACTCGTATTTTTGGTAATTTGACATATTAAAAAGACCAATTTAAGTGGAGGGTCTTTTGGGTAATTCATAGGACGACTATATATTGATATTAGGTCAGTTTTAGACCATTTTTACACGTCCAAAATTAAATCAAACAAGTTTTCTCTCATCTCTCAAGAAACGCTCTCTTTTCCAAACTCCATTGAAAAACAAAAAGAGCTTAAGGAAGAAGACGAAGACTTCAAGTTCTTCATCCAAATTTCATGGATTCTTCGTCTATAAGGTATGGGTTTTTCACTCTTGGGATTCCTTTCCCCAAGAGGTCCTTTCAAGATAAGTTTTCAAGAACTTCAAATACTAGGGTTTTTACTCTACAAAAACGGATTTTCTTCCTAACCCTAGATTTATGATTTTCAATGAAAAGTAAGTGTTTTCTATGGTTGATTTCACACGAATTGTTGAGTATTTGATTGATAATGCTTGAATTTCGTGTGATACATGATCTTTCTCTAAGTGATGGTTTCGAATGGGTTGTTTCTACTATTTGATAACGTGTAAACGTTAGGATTGGAATTAAGACTTGAATGAACTCTTTAATGACCCGTTTTCCTTATCCTACATTATTTATTGCTCTTGTATATAATTTAAAGAGTTGTTCTTGATTATGCTATTGAGTATTTCACTAAGTATGGTATGAATATTGTAAGTTGAACTATGTTCTTGAATAAGGTTCTTGGAAGCAAGAGGTACGTCTTCTAAAGGTTTGGTTACTCTAAAATATTTATGTTAGCCTATAAGTCATGATGCTATGTTATGAAAGTATGTATGATGTTGCTATATGTATATGTTGGTCTATGAACATGTTATTTGTGAGATCATGATAAGAATACGAAAATGCAAGTTATGATTTTCTCTTGTAAGCTTTATACAAGATGATCATGCCACGTTAATCTCACAAACGAAAGATTACGATGAAAGGAAATACTCATCTAATCCAAAAGAGTTGATGATCATGTTTATACAAGGAGTTAATCTCCTATGACCTTTGATAAGTGTATGATAAAAGACAACTTAAAGGTTATTCAAGAAAGGGACTTAAGCTAAGCACCGATGAACTAGATATGAGAAGTGTCCCTTCCCTAGTTGGAAGGTAGGTTCACAATTACTCTCATGAGATTGAGGCTTCCATGTAATGTGGAACTATGGGTCTCTAATACATCTCCTAGTTCTTGAACTATGTAGCCACCATAGGATACTAGCTAGTGGATCCACCTAGAAAGCTATGTCATGTTAGGTTCTACTTTGGCCGGTAGACCACCTTCTTTCGGTGTGGGGTTTTATGACACCGGATTCCATGTTTAGCTCACATGGTCTATGTAGATTAAGGCTAATGTTCCCTCATGTAAAATTAAAGACAAGTAAATGAACGTTGACTGGGGTGACTTGAGGAATCTACTTAGTATAGGTAGGGGTATGGGACTCTACCTAGACATTGCACAAGTTGACTCTAAGGGAAGTCCTAGGAGATTGTTCTTATGTAATATGATAACATGAAAGGTATGATGCTTATGATACATGATGTTATTCTTATATGAATGTTGATCATTATAATGAGTATGTTATTGGGTTATATTGTTATATGAAGTGATGACTACTTATGTTACATGTTACATGAAGCAAAGCTTTACTTATGGTCTCCTATCTTATCTACTTGGTTGTGTGGGGTTATGGGGCTTCACATGACCATTGCACTTGTAGGTTGGGTATGGGATCATTGGTAAGTGCTTTATATGTTATGTTATGTGATCTAATGAATATGAAAAGTTAATATGTCTTCAATTATGATCATGTTTTAAGTTTGATGGAATCCTTAAGTTGTGTATGTTATATGGTATGTGCATTGAAGACCTTCATATGACTTAGCATGTTTTATAAAGAGTTGATAAATGATCCTTTTCCATGCATGTCCTTAAATGTTATGTGCATATACCCATACTTAGTACATGTGGCGTACTAACCCTATTACTTTATATTACTATAACTGTACGTTCCGGCCATTGAAGCTTAAGGAGGTCGATTTGAAGAATCTTGGAACTCTTTCCCCAAGTCTTGGTAGGTCCTCAATGTTCGGGGATGCTACCTTTTCATTATTCTAGCTTATGAAGACATTAGTAGATTTTAAGAGTATTCGATTTTCATTTATGTTCTTTGGATTCTTTTATATTAAGGCCTATATGGCATATTAACTATCTATTGGCTAAGTCCAGATTTGCACTCTTTAGATGGTTTTATATACGTGAGACAAGTTTTTAGAATATCGTATTATATTATGAATGTTATGTATGAAGTCTAAGTACACTTCAAGTAGAATGTAAAAGTTTTAATTTTTCCGCAAATTTTACTGATCATGTTATGACGAATGCTAAGGGCTTGTCTGAGTCCTCTGAGAGGACGACGACGCTGGTCTCATCTGGGGTATGCTCTCCGGGTGTGACATAACTCATCCGAAGCTAGGAGTTATTGTCGTTTGAAGTGACCAAAAACTCACTTTTCCTAACTTAAACAAGTTTCCAGATTTGTCATTATTTTCAAAAATGATTATTTCAAATTGTGAGATGTTACAATATCTGCCCTTGGGAACATTTGTTCTCGAATGATATTACTCTTACTAGATTAAGGGTGGTAACATCAAATTCAAACATTCAACAAGAAAATGCAAACAAACAATATGCTCACTCATAATTTAAAGAGTACTAAGAAGAGAATTACTACCTTGATCTGCATTTTCTCCAGGTTCAAAGAGATGTGGATATCTCTTTTTCATATCCTCTTCAGATTCCCAAGTATTTTCTTCAACAAATTGGTTCCTGTAAAGGACTTTGACTAATTTAACCTCTTTTGTCCTCAACTTGCGAATTTGGCGATCTAAAATCTAAACTAGAATCTCTTAATAAGATAAGCTATTCTTAATCCCAATATTTTCAGTTGGTATAATCAATTAAGGATCGCCCATGCACTTCTTCAACATGGAGACATGAAATACCGGATGAACCGCAGTTAACTCTTGTGGTAACTCCAACTCGTAAGCTACTTTGCCAATCCTCTTGGAAATTTTATAAGGACCAACAAACTGGTGACTAAGCTTTCCCTTCTTACCCAACCTCATAACACCCTTCATGGGTCAGACTTTCAAGTATACCTAGTCATTTACTTGAAACTCTAACTCCCTTCTCCTAACATCAGTGTAGGATTTCTGACAACTCTATGTCATTTTCAACCTCTCTTGAATCACTTTCACCTTCTCCATACTTTGATGAACTAAATACAGTCATACCAACCCTGCTTCACCAACTTCTAACCATTCAATAGGAGATCTGTGTCTTCTATCATAAAGAGTTTCATATGGAGCCATTTGGATGCTAGAGTGGTAATTATTTTTGTAAGCGAACTCGATGAGATTTAGGTGATCATCCTATTTACTTTGAAATCGATCACACACACCCTCCACATATAATCCAAGGTCTGAATAGTGCGCTCTGCTTGCCCATTAGTATGAGGATTAAAGGCAGCACCCAAGTTCACCTTTTAACCCAAGCCTTTCTTAAATGATTTCCAGAACTGTGCTGTAAATTGTGCCACTCTATCTGAAATAAAAGAGACTCGGACTCTATGAAGTCTTACCACCTCTTGATATATAACATGGCATACTCTTCTACTGAATAGGTAGTCTTTACCAGTAGAAAATGGGATTATTTTGTTATTCTATCGACAATCACCCAAATAGAATCATGTTGCATGCGAGACCCTCACAAACCTGTGATGAAGTCCAAATTAATTATCTCCCCCTTCCATTCTGGAAGTTCTATTTTCTAAGCCAAACCGTTGGGCTTTTGGTGCTCTACTTTAACTTGTTGACAATTTGGACACTTGGCAACAAATTCTGCAATTCCCTTCTTCATACCATTCCATCAATATACTTCTCGCAAATCGCAATACATTTTTTTGGAACTCGGATGAAAGGAATATCTGGATCTATGAGCTTCCTCCATGATTCACTCTTGGAGTCCATCCACCATTGGTACACACAATATGTCTTGGTATCTCAAGACACCATCTCCCCCTTGTTCAAAAGCTAATACTTTTTGCTTATGAACATTTGCCTTCAATTCAAGCAAAATGGGATCTTTGTCTTGCTTGTCTTTTACTTCTGACACTAATGAAGACTAATCCCAATTCATCACCACTATCCCTCCTTCTGTGGAATCCATTAGTCGGACTCCCAAGCGTGCAAGTCTATGCACATCTTTTGCTAACTTTTTTTATTCCTCCACATAGGAAGTACTACCCATAGACAACCTGCTTAAAGCATCAACAACCACATTAGTCTTACTTAGGTGGTAAGAAATTCACGTACCTTCGCCTCATTCAATTATCGGGGAAACAAACGCCCCAAGAAAGATTTCTCAATACAAGGACAACTCGCAGGTAGTGCATCCTCATCTCTACCCTCTTTCCACTAATCAAACCAAGTCCTAGCAACACTCTTTAGTTGATATGCAACTAGCTCAACTCTGTCAGTATCAGCAATATGCATCACATTGACTACCTTCTTCAGCTCCTCAATGAAGTTCTCCAAATTCGCAGTAGTGATTGAGCCTTTGAATCTTGGAGGATTTATCCTTAAGAACTCTTGGATCCTCGAAGTATCAACCACATCCTGCCTAGCTCCTCTCTCTTGCCCAAATTGATTAGTCACATCTTGACTGAACATCCTTATCGCCTCTTTGACCTCAGCATTACTAACTTATCCCTAGGGTTGCACTTGAGGGGCATTGGGTATCCCTTGATCCTGAGGTTCAACATTCCTCCTAGTTGGATGACCTCTGACTTCTCTTCATGGATTCATGGTTATCTGAAACACGTGCAAGCATGAATTGGAAGAAACTTTTTAGGGATTAAACTCTAACGCATGAAATAAGAGTGAAAGAAGTGAAAAAATTCCCGAAGTGTTGCAGCCTACTAATTATAGATATGGCGCGATTCACACCAATAACTAGGACTATACAGACATGACTTCATAGACTCCATATTTCCCTCTTTACCATTACTCTTCCTGTTCTTAGGACACTCTCTTATAAAATGATCATTCTTGCCATACTTGAAACAACCAATGGAGTCATCATGACACACCCCTAAGAGGCTCCTACCACACTTAGCACATGCAGGAGTCTTAGTACCCCATGTGCGCCTTACTAACTTGCGAATATTCAGGTCTAGCTCTAAAGTTTTGAGAATTCTCACTATTAGACACACATTTGTTCCTGGATGTAGGTGCACTAGCAGATGATGGATCAACTCCTTTATGCTTCTGTTGGAAAGAAGATTGGTTCGCATTACTCCTTTGTTGTCCAGACTCATTCCATGATGTCTTACCTCTCTTGTTCTTAAAATCTTATTTATCCCTCTGTTGGTCCTCCTCAACTTGTTGCACATAGATCATTAACCTTGATATGCCCATGTGACCTGCCTTACTTTTCTTACTCGACAGACGAGACAACCCAACAATGAACATACTCATCTTTCTCCTCATATCAGCAACCATTTATTTGATGTTCTTATCTCACGGGGAAAAAACGCCTCAAAAAGGCTTCCTTAAACAAAGCCCAGCTCACAATGGGTAACGTGTAAGCACAAGTTAGAAAGAAACTTTTTTGGGATAAAGTTTAACGCACATAATGAATAAGAAGAAGTGAAGGAATTCCTAAATGTTGCAGCATCTTAATTATTGATTTGGCGCGCTTCATACAGATAACTAGGACTCTACTGACATGGCTTCATAGACTCCCTAGGATTATTGAACTCTTTGCTTTGATGCAATGTTTTTCGCGCCGAGACCCGACACCCTGGGCGTGGCAGGCACTCGAGAAACCGTTGTTGGACCCAAGCGAACCTTTGGTCTGACTTGCTTACTCAGCTAAACACTTAAAACACTAGAATAGTCTAAAAGAACATGTGAAATAATCTAAGAATGTCTTAAAGGAAACATTCAATTGGCCAAAATGGCTACTCAAGTCTTACTGCAAAACATCTGGAGTACAAAGCTAAAATACTCATAACTAATTGTCTGACTATTAATGAATCCACTAAAATAGCTGAGATGGAGGATTGGACACGCCTCGCAACATCCTAATGAACTAATATAATAACCGGAAGAAATAAAAAGGAGTCCTCCAAAAAGCAAGGAGGCTCACCAACTAACTCTAGAGTTCTTACTCGATCAACGATGCAATGCCTGTTGATCCTGCTTACTTGCGTCTGCATCATAAGACGGTGCAGGCTAACTAGCATCATTACATTGAATGTACGAGTATGTGAGTAGGAATGCTAAAATAAGATATAGGCTTGAAAGAATTATGGAGAAACACTTACTGTGGATCATATCAACTTCTGAATAACATAACTCAATATAATGCAATAAAATACATGCAATATATATAAAACTTATAAAACACTGAAAGACAACTTGGTTTGTTAAGCATAAAGTAGTAACAAACTTAACTTTACTCATATATGAAAGTAATATACTTTATGTGGAAGATTCTCTAACCGACAACCACCACTATTAGCCTAAATGATGGTACATGGTTTTACCTCACGCTTCCAAGGACCGTCCTATACCTTTCCATCAGTATAGAACTCAAATTACTAAGTGGATCCACTAGTCCATGCTAAAAATATATTAAGGAATCATCTAAAAAGTATGACCATTTTTTGCCCGTGATGGCTACATGGTTTATGGGGGCTTGAGTTAATATGAACTCGTGTCCCCATATCGGTTCTCAATACTACTCCCAAATATACTTAGCTCATATGGCTTTGAAACAAATTTTTCTCTAGTCTGAGATAATTACTCAAACTTAACTTAATAGCTCTCTTAGAATCAATGTTCCCTTTTCATGTTCAAAAATCTTTTGGAAATCTCGGTTTCCTCTCATCTTAAATGTGAAAACATTTACTCTTGGGAATACTTAGTTCTCATTAGCATGTCAAATGGGCAGGTTGGCTTGAAATTGGAAATATTAAAATGGGTTGATATAGAAATCGGGTTGGGTCTTGACCCACCTAATTTTTCTTGGGCTCAAACGGGTTGGGCTAAAATGGGCTAAAAACGGGTCGGGTCTTGACCCGCCCAATTTAACCCGATTAATATCAATAATTTAACATATTGATATTTAACTTTTAAATCACAATTTGAATTTCTGCTCAAGAAATTTTGTTAAAAAGGTAACAAATGGATAGATAAATCCTAAAAGATGTTAAATAGATAATAATTCATACTTTCAGTATAGGAACATATCTTAATAAAAAGTTTTTATACGGGTTGAAATTGGAGATTGAATTGGGATCAATTGAGAATTTTCTTCAAATAGGTTAAGCTTGAATGGGTTGAGATTGAACCCAATATCTTGAGTCCAACCCTTAATTATGGGCGGGTTGGGCGGGTTACCTATGTTTGGGTTCATTTTTGACACCCCTATTTCTCATATATCATTTTAAAAAATGGACTTTACTTTTACTCTTTACTCAACTTCAAATCTTAAGTCTTAAAACAAAGTTAGAACATTTGTAAAAGTCTTTTGAAAAACTTTAAGAATTTATTTAGACTTAACTCTTGACTTCTCTTGACTTAAATATTAAATGCTCTTGACTTGACTCGTAACTAATCTTTCCATATAATTATGGATTTAAGGATTATGATTTGAGTTTAGAAGGATCTTACATTGTTTAGGAATGATTTTGGATAGCTAAACATGAGAAAACACCGAACGCTATCCAAATTAAGGGTGGATCCGTGACGCGGAATAACATTTAATTTTTGGTTTTGAAAATGACTTTTTAGGCAGAACAATCCGCGACTGCTCCGCAATGCGAAACACAAATTCCCAAATCAGGGAACCTGCTGCGCGACGCGCCATCACCTTCAAATTTCATCCGATGAAATTTCTTCTTCGGCTTTCAGACCCAAATCACCCAAACTCGTTTCTTTTTCTCAAATTCCTTTTAGATTCAGATACGCAACAAATGCACTAAGAACCTAACTCGAAATGACTTTATAATACAACGTAACAATCTCAGAAACTTTCCCAAATCAATCTAATTCAAGAAAAACATCAAAATCAAGAATAGGTATCAAGATAATCAATAATCAAACTCTTTTTGGATGAATCCATACTCAAATAAATATGTTTGGCACGTGATCCAAATGTTATGAAAGACTATGAATAAATCCTTGGTAAAAACCACAACTCGGTTGATCAATCTTGATGAATCTTACCTTTTATTCTTGTTTATCCCCTCTTCTCCTTTCTCCAAGCTCTTGTGTAGATTCCAAATTGCTAAAACTGACCAACTTCTGATTTGACCCATATTAAACTCCTCCGGATTGGATATTTTCTTATTTCAACAACCCAACTTCCAAAGGGCATATCTCACTCATACAAACTCAAAATTGAGCAAATTTGGTGGTGTTGAAAAGATTCTTCAAAGATATTTCTAACCATATTAGGAGATACACCTAACTCATCCTGAGCTAGGAGTTTTGGCCGTTTGAAGTTGACCAAAAATACATTTTTCCTAACTTGAACAAATTTCCAGATTTCTCATTATTTCCAAAAATGATTATTTCTAATTGTGAGATGTTACACTCCTAACCAAAATACCGAGCTTGTGTCCTAAAACAGGGCTCAAGTCCATGGCCGAAACAGCCCAAACCGCCACACGCAAAATTAATAAGAAAACAAACTTAAGGCAGAAACTTCAAGCTCAAATTTACCTCAAATAAAGGTTCACAAACACAATACAATCACTCCACCACGTAGACACAACTTCCACGATCATACAAGACTTTGAATTACCTCAATCAGAGCTTCCTAGCACGAGATATGAAAGTTTCAAAATAAGGGTTGAAGTGTCTTTTTTTCTATTTAAATAGTAGAGATTTTAGTCGCTAAAAGCTATATCTGGTCGCTAAAGGTTTGCATGAGAAACACCAAATTTTGCAATTTTTTAAAGTCTCAATACGCACCCTCGAAATTCGTTTGGGTACTATAGAAAGAAACCAAATATGCTACCCCACTAAATTCAACACTGTAAACTCAATGAACCATCAAATCTTCCATCCGAGGTCATTTCGATGATAAGTGGGTCCCACACCCAAGTTCCATTTTGAGCTAAGAAACACAAGAAGGGTCGAAATGAGACAGAAAATGTAGGGAACCACATAAAAGGTCATTTTAGACAAAACACAATATTCTGGAGCTAACCGCAATGACGGAATTCTCAATTGAGAATGTTTACCAAAAATGTTGACCAAAGTCAACCCTTCGCTTAAGCTCATAGCAAAATGCCTAACGACACATACTCATACCAGAAGTCTTGTGGCCCTAGCCAATAATACCCTAGACTACAATGGCCCTTTCAAAGTTGGTGGAACCGTTAGAATTACATTTTAAGGTTGTTTTCCTTAACTTTTGACTGAAATCAACCTTCATATTTTGAAGACTCAAAAATATGAAAACTTGCACAAAATCCAAATGAACGAACCGACGACCAAATTGTCAGTCCCAACAAGTCATAAACGACTTGTGGTTGCTACAAAAAATGTCTAAATGTTGAAAAGATCAAAAAATAAAAAAAATGATCAGTAGGGTCATTACAAGTTAGATCTTGTGGTTAGAGAGTTTGCTGATATGATCCCTACTAATCTACTTGGTCTTCCTCACATCAAGATATTGATTTTGGGATTGATGTTGAGTCGAGTACACAACCATTTTCTGTCCCACCTTGTCTTCTTTTGTTTTGACCTTCATCTATGAGATGAGGAATCCCTCATATCGGATGGATCCAGCTAATATTAGGGAGCTTAAGGAAAATCTGTAGGATCTCTTGGGCAAGGAGTTCATTAAACTGAGTATACCTCCTTAGGGTTCTCCTTTCTTGTTCGTGAAAAAGAAGGATGGTGTCTTACGTATGCATATTGACTACAAACAGTTGAATAAGGTGACCGCCAACAACATGTATCATATGCCTCAAATTGATGATTTATTTGACCACCTTCAAGGTTCAACAATGTTCTCTAAGATAGACTTGAGATCGAGCTATCACCAGTTGAGGATTAGGGCTGCAGACATCCCTAAGACTGACTTTAGGACTCATTACATACACTAGAAGTTCTTTGTCATGTATTTTGGATTGACCGATTCCCCAGCAACATTCATGGATTTGATGAACCGTAGGTTCGCACCCTATTTAGACTCCCTTGTGATAGTGTTCATCGACGTCATCTTGTTCTACTCGAGGAGTGTGGAGCAACATCTAAAATTGTACTCTATACTTTGAGAGAAATTCTTTTATTTACCCAAAACCCAACTAAATTCATTCTCCCAAATTCTCTCTCAAGCTAACGAAGAATAAGAAGCTAGGTTCCCTCCTAGTCTTCAATTCACCATTATTTTCTTGGGCTTTAAGCATCAAGGTATATGGATATTTACCCATGGAGCACATTCCTTTATGGGGTCCCTTAGGTTTTCAATTACACAATTAAATTTCAATTGATCAAATTAGGATTCATCCAAATTCTCCATGGGTTTTTTTAAATTATCACTCAATTGTTATTTTTCAATCTTCTTGGAACACCCAGAAAATTTTTGAGCTAGGACTCGAACCATTCTTTGTTGTGATTAAGATTTTACCGAGGAATTTTAATTGCTTACATGTTAAGATCAGTAGATGTAGCATCTCGAGTTCCAAAAAGAACTAAAAAGAAATTTGTTCAAGTCATCCATAAGTTCTTCTAAGTTTTGGATCAACTTCAAATGACCGTACCTTTTAGCACAGGATAAGTCAGGAGACCTATAAGATATCAAATGAAAGATTGTCACAACCCAAAAGCATACCCTAGAAGATAGGGTACAATCTTGGATTGTAACCGGCGTCGTCGACCTCTCGGAGGTCTAAGACAAGCCTCTCATATCATTCATTGCATTGGCATAGTAAATTTAGCGGAAAATTTAAAACTTTTAATAGCACATCATATGCTAGAAACATCACATCGTATATATATAAAACATAAGTCATAATACATATTTAGACTCTAAGTCCCTTTGCCATCTTAGACTCAATAACTTTAGAATACATTAGGGACACGGCCCATACAACACCTTACATAACTATACAATATTTAAAGACTTCATATTAAAGACATAAGTAGGACATCCTTGAACTTAAGGATTCCTTTCCTTGAGCTTGAGAAAACACCTATCAAGCTTCTCGATCATAGATCTCCTTTAAGCATTCCATAACCTACACTTTGTGTAAAAAGTAAAGAAGAATGGGATTAGCACAAGAATGTACTAAGTATGGCAACCATGCGAAAACATGCATTTAAAGGGACATTTCCTTTGAAATCATACTTCATGCATTTTGAGTAAATCATCATAAACCTTTGTCAATAGCATTTATATCATCCACTTACTTCATAGTAACACAATCAAAGACCAAACATCATAGAAAAGCACATATAGAATATAAGTACACATAGAGGTCACTTTACAGTGAACTCACCTTTCTTAGCATTTAACTCTTTCTTTCAATTCATTAACCTCCTAAGTAATCCTTTAGGGATACTTGGTGCAATGCATCACCTTAGGAACATAAGAGAAAACCATACATAGCATCTACACAAGACAACACATGCCATCGTAGAAGTATAGTACAATATAAACATAGTCAAACCAAGACTACAATATCATACATAAAGGACACATACATAATCATATGCATTAGAGAACCTTCCTAAGACTTCCTAAGGAGTCACTTGTGCAATGTCTAGATGGGTTCATTACTTCCATCTATCCTAAGTAACTTACCTTAAGTCCTCCTAGTTAGGATCCTATTCAATTACTTCCATTGTCCATTTTACCTTTAGGGAAACCATAACCTTAACCGACATAGACCATGGGTGCTAATCATGGAATCCGGTGTCATAAAACCTTACACCGATGGAAGGTGGTCTACCGGCCAAAGTAGAACCTAACATGACATAGCTGTTTATGTGGAAATCCACTAGCTAGTATCCTATGGTGGCAACATAGTTTATGGAACTTGGGGAAAACATGGAAATATCAACTCTACACCCTAGATTGGGTCATGAGGCTATCCACCCCGTGAGGACCGTAATGAACCCTGCCTTTCTTAGGTAAGAAAGTGTCACCCCTCACATGAGGACCGTAGTGAACCCTGCCTTTACTATGTTGGAAAGTGTCACTCCCTCATATACAAGTTCGCTCGGTGCTAGGTTAAGTTCCCTTTATTGAAAAGCTTTTATTACGTTTGTTCATAAAACATAAGCTTTAGAATATTCATCATTCATATGCTTATAGCATCTTCAAGCACCTATCTAGTTTTGGAGTATTCTTGGGTCCTCCTAGTTAGATCTTTCTCCCTAACTAGATCATCCATGTGTGTGAGTGTATATATAGATGTGAGCAAACCTTTCACATAACACATCAAGTCACACATGTTCATATATCAATGCATAAGTCTATAGGCATAACTATATGAGCAATCCTTTCATATAAACCTACTAAGACACTATACACATTCATACTTCATCATATCATATTCATAACATGTTCATATAATCATCCTTCATATGCATAAGAACCAAACCTAGGAACTATCCTATCAAGATATACATGTGCAATGCATAGACAAGGTCCCATACCCTTGTCCATACTAGTACACCTATCAAGTCATCCTAGTAAGGGAATACAAATCATACATTCATAAACATCACCTTAGTATGCATAGTAGTAGACACTAGTGAATATGAGAACTACCTTTCATTTAGACACAATGACTTATACTACTTATAATACGCATGTAAGTGAGAGTGTGTGTACATTGACCAACATGATCACATAATGGCTATCAATAACTCCTTAAGTCAGCCACCCTATTGGACCACATTACACTTCCAAGCACATAGCACACCACACATAATAGCATAGAAGACAAGACTATATATACATTATAATCAAGACTCCTAAATTTAGCTATTTACACTCCCATATAAGGGATACGTGGGTAAAGGTTATTAACCATTTTAACACATCAATGGCAGCACCTATACAATACCCTAACATGATTATACTCATGTCCATACAATAGCCACATAACCTAATTCACAACTAGAATAGGAAAGTAGGCATAAGCTTCTCATAGTATCATTTTAAGCACATGTTCATAAGTTCATCAATTTGCCTTCATGGCCATGGTCAACACATTTATAATAACAATAAAGTAAACACCGCCACCATAAGTGAACCATACCACACAATGCCATACAAGGCTTCATCAACATTACTCTAAAGAATAGAGAAGTAGAAGAGTAAAGAGAATAAGCAATCTTACCAATTTCTCACCCTTTGATAATCATTGATCAATACACCTTATTCATCAATAAAACACATATATGGCAGTAGCTAAATGTACTTTAAACATATAAGAAACCATGTACAAGTCACTACATGATTTTACCATAACATAATACAACATATCAACATACTAGGAAAGTAGAATAACATAGATCATTAATCAATTTCATTCATATGGATTATAGGTCATATTTCATGAATCATATCACCCTAAGGCAGTAGCTAATGAAGTCATAATCTAGATGAGACACTACTACAATTTGCCATTAAGGTCGATACAAGCATACTTTATATAGGGAGTTCATGGAAAGTAAATTTACATAGGTTAATCATATTCAACCTATCATGAATTGACCCATATTGTATTAATTACATATAATTCATCCTCATACTTCATTATAGGCAGCAGCTATAGACATTAACCATAATCAATTCTTATAGCGACTAACCTAACGTTAAGATCACAAGTTACAACTTCATAGACAAGAAGAGCCTAGATTAATTCAAACCAAGCCTTTTCTACTTTAGTCATACATGATTTATATCCACAATTCAACCATGGTATTAACCTAAAACAGTAGCTACAAGAACCACAACTTAATCGAAATTCACTTTAGATCACAAGAAAACCAATGTTACAGTGAACTATAGAAAACTAGGCTAAACATGCTCAAATCTTCATACATTAATCCTCATGCATCATTCAACATCAATTCAACATAAATTCATGTAAATAACAGTATATACCATCACCTCAACGTAAGAGAATCATAGTTCAATCGATAACAAGTCAAGATCACAAAGCCCATGTAAGAGCTAAACCAATTTTGGAAGGAACATGGGTTCATCATGCAATTGGAGTGAAATAACATTCAAATCACTGTATTAACTTCAATTCATCATGATTTAATCATTAAAAACGTTTTGAGAAAGAACCCATGGCTAGATTGGAGAAGAAGAACTTTGATCATAAACTTTCTTTGAAAAACATTGAGAATGGCTCTCTAGATGAAAAGATAACTAGAGATGAAGATCACCATACCTTAATCTTCATGAAGACCCATAAAACTTGATGAAGAACCCATGAGAATCCCTTCTACAAGCTGTTCTTGAGCTTCAAAAACCATGGGGGTTTCTAGAGAGAACATTTTTGGAGAGAAAGGCTTAAAATATGTGAGAGGGTTTTGGGAATGGGTTAATCACGTTTTGGAAGGCTTATATACACCTAAAATTACTTAATTAAACCTATTATAGTCAGGTTAGGACGTGGGGTGAATTTACCATTCACCCCTTTAAGTGGCAGCACGCAGGCAGCCAACTCGCAGGCAGACGCGACGTGGCCCATGACGGGCCGTGGCAGCCTTCCGTCGCAGGACACTTGGCCAATTTCTTGGCTCACAACCTGACCAAGATAAGTCTCCTTCGACGAGACCTGCTTGACGGTCCGTTGGGGGCCCAACGGTCCGTCATTGGGTCCGTCAAGAGACACTGCCCAGGCAGTGTTTAGGCAGCCTTGAGGTCCTTCTTTTGGGGCCTCTTGTGGGGCCCTTTAGAAGTCGTACCCGGACGTTTCCAACGCGATTACAAGCCTTAACATGTTATAGACTTACCACATAAGTTTCATCCAAAACAAACACCTACAAGACGTCCAAACAGCCTTGACCCCAACATGACATACGATGAACGTCTTAGGGTCTATCTTTCGAACGTCTTGGACGTTCTTGGGCGTTTGACCTCCAAACTTCACGAAACTTCATACAGTAACATTAAACATCATTTAACACCATTTACAGACTTATTTGACTCAGTTCACACACTTTAGGCATGCATACACACATGAGGCACATAAGCGACTATTCGTCGAACGTCTTGGACGTCCCTTGACGTTCGACTTCCAAATCACTTCAAACTTTGCACACTGACTCTATATGACATAATAAGGCATTTTAGGACCTTATAACAGTAAAGCAAACATGTTAGGCTCTAGACACCTTATCTCATTTTCGAGGTCTTACAATATCCCCCACTTGGGAACATTCGTCCTCGAATGACACTTAGGACTCTTTAATCACATCAATGACTTCAATGCATATAAGAGCAGTTCGTCACCTTTAAAATATCATCAAATCATTTTAGCACTCCATGCACACAAGTAAGCAAAACTTCGATTCACTCACCCTTAATGCATTAATCAAAGAGGCTCTTATCATGTTCATAGGAGGAACATACTTCTCCTAATCATAACATGGTCATTGCACCTTAATTCATCAAGATATCATCTTGCAAGGCCACATATAGGCAGATTTCAACAATACTCAAAACAAGTAGGCATTCATACTTCAATGCACATAGACTTGAGTTAATTGCATTTAACAAAAATCTTCATTAGTTAGACCTAGTACCATGAAGGTCATACTCAACCATACCATGCTTAGTGGTGTCCATGGAGGAATGTCTTGCTCCTCAACACATTACATGTATCATGAGTTCACACCTTAGCAAAGCACAAGGTCAATTTCCTTAAAAATGAGAAATTTCAACTTTCAAGCAAAGTCATGCATATATTTTTCTTCCTAGTGAAGTCTAAATGGCAAGTCACACCAAGTGCATCACAACAAAATAGGAAGTCATTCCACAAATCTCTTTTCTTAACATATTACTCACCCTTAAAGTAAGCCTCATTTTGGAAAAATAGCACAAACCATAGGCACACACGTATACACTTAGCAAAACATGCTTTCACCTTTCAAGAATGAGCCTACAATTTTATATTACAAATCATCAAGTCACTAAATTTTCAAGAGAGTCAACATATTTCATGGTAAAAGAGACTCAACTTCTATTGCAAGGCTAAACAATTTACCCTACAAGTGACTATTTCCAAGTTCCTTGTCTTACCTCATGAAGTCAACTTTACAATTAGCACATTAAAATGCAAGTCAACAAGAGAAAACATGGATTTTATCAAAAATTTCTTTTCATGCCCTTTGGAAAATTCACCATGTCTCTAAGATGATGTCAATTAATTCATACCAATCATATAAAGATCATGCGATTCACACTTTATGCAAGACTATTTTCATGAACAAGCATACTAAGAATTCATATTTTCAAATTCGTGTAAGAATAGAAGGACAATGTAGACCATTTCTACCATCTCATTACTTAAACACCATCCCCCACTTAGGGTAAACCCAATTAAGAGCAAATTTAACCCAACATATAGAGGATCTCAACTACAAAACCTTCATATTCATCACTTAGAGTGATTACTACTTTAGAGAGAATTTTCATTAATTCAATTTAACAACACTAAGGCATTCTAAACCTTATCATTTTAGGCAAATCATCCTCAACCATCAAATTTGGTCATACTATTCGATTCACATAAGGTCTTCCTACAATGCAATAGACACTAAGGTCATATATCATTAGCGGAAAACAACAAGGAAGTTCATACACAACAAGAAGTTTAGAAATAACTCTACAACCCATCATGTCATAAGATTCTCATCCTTCAATCTAAAAAGCAAAGATTCTTTTCCACATTCCTTATCATGTTCATATTCATAAATTCTACACGTTTTTCAATAACGTCCAATCAAATGACAATTTAGTAGGTTCTCCAAATATATTACAATACGTTGCCTAGTCTTTACAGTGAGCATGCTTCCAAATATCCAAAAATGCAACATTTAGACATCTAATGGAACAAGCATGGAATTATAAGATACAAAGCTCTACTAACTCATTCTTCATAAGCATGCATACTATATTTACAATTCAAGTCTCCATAAAAGACTCCAATTTATGCTAGCAACTCATCAAGTATCATTTATATGCAAAGGAAAAAATGCACATTTTTAATCGCATACACTCATAGGATAGCATACCTCCATAGGTAGTTATTAAATAATCCAAGTTCGAATCCTAATATTTGGCTAACATCATACCATAACCATATAGGAATACAACAACCTAAGAAAATTCACTTTAACCACTATAACTCCTAGCATGCTTCAACTATATCATGACATACATCATCGACATAACATGCTATTTCACATAGATTTCATATATTGCCATAAATGGCATCACATCGTCAAATAAGAGATATTTCATGCATAGCAAGGTAAGATAACCAATCATAATCCCCATAGAGTTAACATGTGCAATGATCAAGTAAAGCTCCATAACTTCACTAAACCAAGTAACCCAACAAGAACTACAATTAGCATCATACTCCACTCATCTATAACCTTCATGCATGGATAACTCCATATCTTTAGCACACTAGGCTATTTACTTGTTTACAAACATAGAGATCATCTCATAAGGACATTCATATTTATCATCATACACATACATAATATTAACCTCCTAAGGTCTCCATCAAGGAAAACTAGTGCAAGACATAGGTAGAGTCCCATACCCCTACCTAAGTCTAGTTAACCCTTCAAGTCGCCTTAGTTAGTATATACATCATCAAATAAGGACAAGTGTCACCTTCACACATACTCATTCAAACCATAAAACAAAGATAAGCATTTTAAACTCACCTTTTCTCCCTCAAGCATAGAGAATTCTCATCCAAGCAATCATATCTAAAAGACCACCGGACAAGAAAACATAAGAGAGAGATCTTATAGAATTAAGTTCTATGGCACGATATGAGATTGATGAAGAAGGGAAACTCTATCGTCCTATAGCCTCTCGTACCATTGAATGTGTCGCGACTCACCACCAATGATACAAGACTCTACTAGACGTGGCAATATGAGACTTCTTAGAACCTAAAACCGCTATATAAACCTCATGCTCTGATACCAAGTTTGTCACAACCCAAAAGCATACCCTAGAAGATAGGGTACAATCTTGGATTGTAACCGGCGTCGTCGACCTCTCGGAGGTCTAAGACAAGCCTCTCATATCATTCATTGCATTGGCATAGTAAATTTAGCGGAAAATTTAAAACTTTTAATAGCACATCATATGCTAGAAACATCACATCGTATATATATAAAACATAAGTCATAATACATATTTAGACTCTAAGTCTCTTTGCCATCTTAGACTCAATAACTTTAGAATACATTAGGGACACGGCCCATACAACACCTTACATAACTATACAATATTTAAAGACTTCATATTAAAGACATAAGTAGGACATCCTTGAACTTAAGGATTCCTTTCCTTGAGCTTGAGAAAACACCTATCAAGCTTCTCGATCATAGATCTCCTTTAAGCATTCCATAACCTACACTTTGTGTAAAAAGTAAAGAAGAATGGGATTAGCACAAGAATGTACTAAGTATGGCAACCATGCGAAAACATGCATTTAAAGGGACATTTCCTTTGAAATCATACTTCATGTCATTTTGAGTAAATCATCATAAACCTTTGTCAATAGCATTTATATCATCCACTTACTTCATAGTAACACAATCAAAGACCAAACATCATAGAAAAGCACATATAGAATATAAGTACACATAGAGGTCACTTTACAGTGAACTCACCTTTCTTAGCATTTAACTCTTTCTTTCAATTCATTAACCTCCTAAGTAATCCTTTAGGGATACTTGGTGCAATGCATCACCTTAGGAACATAAGAGAAAACCATACATAGCATCTACACAAGACAACACATGCCATCGTAGAAGTATAGTACAATATAAACATAGTCAAACCAAGACTACAATATCATACATAAAGGACACATACATAATCATATGCATTAGAGAACCTTCCTAAGACTTCCTAAGGAGTCACTTGTGCAATGTCTAGATGGGTTCATTACTTCCATCTATCCTAAGTAACTTACCTTAAGTCCTCCTAGTTAGGATCCTATTCAATTACTTCCATTGTCCATTTTACCTTTAGGGAAACCATAACCTTAACCGACATAGACCATGGGTGCTAATCATGGAATCCGGTGTCATAAAACCTTACACCGATGGAAGGTGGTCTACCGGCCAAAGTAGAACCTAACATGACATAGCTGTTTATGTGGAAATCCACTAGCTAGTATCCTATGGTGGCAACATAGTTTATGGAACTTGGGGAAATCATGGAAATATCAACTCTACACCCTAGATTGGGTCATGAGGCTATCCACCCCGTGAGGACCGTAATGAACCCTGCCTTTCTTAGGTAAGAAAGTGTCACCCCTCACATGAGGACCGTAGTGAACCCTGCCTTTCCTATGTTGGAAAGTGTCACTCCCTCATATACAAGTTCGCTCGGTGCTAGGTTAAGTTCCCTTTATTGAAAAGCTTTTATTACGTTTGTTCATAAAACATAAGCTTTAGAATATTCATCATTCATATGCTTATAGCATCTTCAAGCACCTATCTAGTTTTGGAGTATTCTTGGGTCCTCCTAGTTAGACCTCTTCTCCCTAACTAGATCATCCATGTGTGTGAGTGTATATATAGATGTGAGCAAACCTTTCACATAACACATCAAGTCACACATGTTCATATATCAATGCATAAGTCTATAGGCATAACTATATGAGCAATCCTTTCATATAAACCTACTAAGACACTATACACATTCATACTTCATCATATCATATTCATAACATGTTCATATAATCATCCTTCATATGCATAAGAACCAAACCTAGGAACTATCCTATCAAGATATACATGTGCAATGCATAGACAAGGTCCCATACCCTTGTCCATACTAGTACACCTATCAAGTCATCCTAGTAAGGGAATACAAATCATACATTCATAAACATCACCTTAGTATGCATAGTAGTAGACACTAGTGAATATGAGAACTACCTTTCATTTAGACACAATGACTTATACTACTTATAATACGCATGTAAGTGAGAGTGTGTGTACATTGACCAACATGATCACATAATGGCTATCAATAACTCCTTAAGTCAGCCACCCTATTGGACCACATTACACTTCCAAGCACATAGCACACCACACATAATAGCATAGAAGACAAGACTATATATACATTATAATCAAGACTCCTAACTTTAGCTATTTACACTCCCATATAAGGGATACGTGGGTAAAGGTTATTAACCATTTTAACACATCAATGGCAGCACCTATACAATACCCTAACATGATTATACTCATGTCCATACAATAGCCACATAACCTAATTCACAACTAGAATAGGAAAGTAGGCATAAGCTTCTCATAGTATCATTTTAAGCACATGTTCATAAGTTCATCAATTTGCCTTCATGGCCATGGTCAACACATTTATAATAACAATAAAGTAAACACCGCCACCATAAGTGAACCATACCACACAATGCCATACAAGGCTTCATCAACATTACTCTAAAGAATAGAGAAGTAGAAGAGTAAAGAGAATAAGCAATCTTACCAATTTCTCACCCTTTGATAATCATTGATCAATACACCTTATTCATCAATAAAACACATATATGGCAGTAGCTAAATGTACTTTAAACATATAAGAAACCATGTACAAGTCACTACATGATTTTACCATAACATAATACAACATATCAACATACTAGGAAAGTAGAATAACATAGATCATTAATCAATTTCATTCATATGGATTATAGGTCATATTTCATGAATCATATCACCCTAAGGCAGTAGCTAATGAAGTCATAATCTAGATGAGACACTACTACAATTTGCCATTAAGGTCGATACAAGCATACTTTATATAGGGAGTTCATGGAAAGTAAATTTACATAGGTTAATCATATTCAACCTATCATGAATTGACCCATATTGTATTAATTACATATAATTCATCCTCATACTTCATTACAGGCAGCAGCTATAGACATTAACCATAATCAATTCTTATAGCGACTAACCTAACGTTAAGATCACAAGTTACAACTTCATAGACAAGAAGAGCCTAGATTAATTCAAACCAAGCCTTTTCTACTTTAGTCATACATGATTTATATCCACAATTCAACCATGGTATTAACCTAAAACAGTAGCTACAAGAACCACAACTTAATCGAAATTCACTTTAGATCACAAGAAAACCAATGTTACAGTGAACTATAGAAAACTAGGCTAAACATGCTCAAATCTTCATACATTAATCCTCATGCATCATTCAACATCAATTCAACATAAATTCATGTAAATAACAGTATATACCATCATCTCAACGTAAGAGAATCATAGTTCAATCGATAACAAGTCAAGATCACAAAGCCCATGTAAGAGCTAAACCAATTTTGGAAGGAACATGGGTTCATCATGCAATTGGAGTGAAATAACATTCAAATCACTGTATTAACTTCAATTCATCATGATTTAATCATTAAAAACGTTTTGAGAAAGAACCCATGGCTAGATTGGAGAAGAAGAACTTTGATCATAAACTTTCTTTGAAAAACATTGAGAATGGCTCTCTAGATGAAAAGATAACTAGAGATGAAGATCACCATACCTTAATCTTCATGAAGACCCATAAAACTTGATGAAGAACCCATGAGAATCCCTTCTACAAGCTGTTCTTGAGCTTCAAAAACCATGGGGGTTTCTAGAGAGAACATTTTTGGAGAGAAAGGCTTAAAATATGTGAGAGGGTTTTGGGAATGGGTTAATCACGTTTTGGAAGGCTTATATACACCTAAAATTACTTAATTAAACCTATTATAGTCAGGTTAGGACGTGGGGTGAATTTACCATTCACCCCTTTAAGTGGCAGCACGCAGGCAGCCAACTCGCAGGCAGCCGCGACGTGGCCCATGACGGGCCGTGGCAGCCTTCCGTCGCAGGACACTTGGCCAATTTCTTGGCTCACAACCTGACCAAGATAAGTCTCCTTCGACGAGACCTGCTTGACGGTCCGTTGGGGGCCCAACGGTCCGTCATTGGGTCCGTCAAGAGACACTGCCCAGGCAGTGTTTAGGCAGCCTTGAGGTCCTTCTTTTGGGGCCTCTTGTGGGGCCCTTTAGAAGTCGTACCCGGACGTTTCCAACGCGATTACAAGCCTTAACATGTTATAGACTTACCACATAAGTTTCATCCAAAAAAAAAAAAAAAAGACGTCCAAACAGCCTTGACCCCAACATGACATACGATGAATGTCTTAGGGTCTATCTTTCGAACGTCTTGGACGTTCTTGGGCGTTTGACCTCCAAACTTCACGAAACTTCATACAGTAACATTAAACATCATTTAACACCATTTAAAGACTTATTTGACTCAGTTCACACACTTTAGGCATGCATACACACATGAGGCACATAAGCGACTATTCGTCGAACGTCTTGGACGTCCCTTGACGTTCGACTTCCAAATCACTTCAAACTTTGCACACTGACTCTATATGACATAATAAGGCATTTTAGGACCTTATAACAGTAAAGCAAACATGTTAGGCTCTAGACACCTTATCTCATTTTCGAGGTCTTACATCTGAATCCTCTTTCCAACAAATGAAAGATTTCTGAATCCTCTTTCCAACGCCATAGTTTTCAAGATTTCAAGTTTGGATGAGGGAGATATGCTTGTTTGAGGTATATGTCCATTTACTATTTTGATCAAATTTTGGGCAAACTTTTGTGGCCAAAAGGAATTTCCCATAAAGAAAAATATCGCTTCTTCTATCAACAATAGTTGTCTGCGATTGACTTGTACATGATAAACAAGCAATAAATGATAGGATAATATTTACCAAATAATCCGTATTAACTGTATGTCATCTATATTGAAATATGAATAGTACTTAATAGTAAGGACAAGATAGACATAATATGAATAAATGACAAATTATTACTGATTTAATAAATTAAATAAATATTATTGGATATTCTAAAATAATTTAGTGGGCATTAGACAAGTAAAATGGATGAAGTATAATCAAATAAAATATATATTTTATTACATAATTCTTTTCTAGAAAATCGATGTGTAACAGCAACTCCTTTAAATAAATTGGAGTCATGGTTTTGCCAACTCGGTCAGTTTCAGATTTTTAATTTTATGGTATATGGATATAAAACTTTTAATATATAAATTTAGATCAATTTATCTTTTCACGATTATAAACTGTAAACTAAAGGAGATAATCTACACCCCACTCGTGTTTTGTACTTTTTGAATTTTTAATAAATAAACAAAAAAGAATAAGTTAAAAGGAGGAAATTTAAATTAAAAACTAAAAAGGAGAATAAGAAACAAATGAAGTAATTTCTTTTACTACTGCTGTCACATTTTAACTATTTTTTGTAAAACATAATTTGTAAAACAAATTAAATTTCCAAATCTTGGAAATTTCAAGAGAAATGCATGGGTGAGACTTATGTTCTCTGTGGTGGACTTTGTGGTTCATTTTTCATATTTGACTATGAAATCATTAATAATTAATTTCAATTAATTAGTTTTTTGATGCATTAAAATATAATTGAGAAATTTATTTAATTTTTAAGTGAATGGGTAAAACTGTCAAAAAAAATAGTTTATACTGTGAGTATGTTTTCTTACAATTTTGGTCAAATTTGGATCAAAGTTTTTGTGACCAAAAGGATTTTCCCACAAGTAAAAATATTAATACTTCTGTCCAACAATATTTGTCCATAACTATCTTGTAATTAACAAGCAAACAAATGATAGAGATAATAATTATCAAATTACTCTTATTAAATATATGTCATCTTAATATTTTGAAATATGAATAGTACTTAATAGTAATGATAAAATAGACATGATATGGATACATGACAAATTGTTTATTGTTTTTATAGATTAAATAAATATCATTGAATATTCTAAAATAGTTTAGTTAACATTGAACAAGTAAAGATTGACAAAATATAATCAGATAAAATACATTTTTATTATTTAGTTTTTACTAGAAAATCGATGTGTAACAAAAACTCCTTTAAATAAATAGCAGCAATTGTTGCCAACTCGGACAGTTTCAAATTTTAATTTTATGTTTTATGGATATAAATTTTTAACATTTAAATTTAGATGTAATTTATCTTTTCACAATTAAAAATTATAAACTAAAACAGATAATCTACACTTTAATAGTCTTTTGTACTTTATTAAATTTTCTCGTTTTTATCATTACGAAATAAGAAATGTTAAACGTATAAACAAAAAATAATAAGTAAAAGGAGGAATTTTAAACACTAAAAAAAGAATAGGACACGAATGAAGTATTTTTTTAATTACTGTTGTCACATTTTAATTAATTTTTGTAAAACAATATTTTTTTCCAAATTTTGGAAATTTTAAGAGAAAAGAATGTGTGAAACTTGTGTTGTCTTTAGTGGACTTTGTGGTTCCTTTTCCATGTTTGATTATGAAATCATCAATAATTAATCTCATTAATAATTTTCAATGAATTGAAAACATAATTGAAGAATTTATTCAATCTTTAAGTTAAAGAGTAAAATTGTCCAAAATTAAACGAATTTATAGTGTGAATATGTCTTTTTGCCATTTTGGTCAAATTTGAGTCAATTTTTTGTGGTCAAAATGATTTTTCCATAAATAAAATTATCACTTTTTTTTGTCCAATAATAGTTGTCTGCGATTGACTTATACATGGACTAACTAGCAATAAATGATAGGGATAATATTAACCAAATTGCTCTTATTAAATATATAAATATGAATAATACTTAATAGTAAGGTTAAAATAGACCCAACATGAATACATGATAAATTATTTATTAATTTTATATATTAAATGTAGTGGACAAGTAAAAATAGACATACTAATAAACATTTCAAAAATAATACAATGGACAAGTAAAGATATACATATTAATGAGAATTTCAAAATAATACAGTGGGCAAGTAAAAATGGACAGATCTCATGAACATTCTAAGGATATTAATATTGGTGTAAACAGAATGATTATGTAATAAAAGTTTCTCTTCAAGGTAGAAGTCTTTTTGAAAGAATGTTATTTTCTTCTATATTGAGAGAAAAAAAATCATGTTAGTTGAGTTATATGAAGAGTGATTAGTATTCAAAGGGTAAGAAGATTGATTTAGGAAAAAAATCAATCTATTTAGGAAATTGTATTAAATAGGAAGAGCATAAATATTTATTAATTCATTTCTTCTTTTATTTTGTCTTAATTTCTTTTGATATATCTTTAATTAAAAAATATTTTATTTTTTCTTATTTATAACTATTATAAAATCAAGCTCATAATATAATAGAGAGAAGAAGAAGACAAGAGAAGTAAGATGGAAGAAAGAAGATTTTTCTTCTATTCAAGTGTGTCTAAGTCTCATGTATATGTATATCTTACAATAGTGAATGAACAACCCTATTTATAGGTTGAGAAATCACTCCAAAAGTCACCATATTAAGTATCATAATAAATAGATACATTCTTATTCAAAAAGGTTCATGAAACCTAGTGAATATGGATAGTTGTTCATGTACTAACTTTATGGACTATTCACTCATTCAATGGATTTATAACACTCCCCGTTGGATGTCGATAGTGTGCCTCGTTAAAACGTTACTTGAAAAAACCTTGTGGGAAAAATTTTTAGTGAAGGAAAAAGAGTATACATATCTTTTGATACGCATTATTTGTTGCATCATTAAAAACCTTGTCACGAAAACCTAGTGGGAAAAAACTTCGGTCAAGGGAAAAAGTGTGCAACGCATATTATACTCCCCCTGATTAAACATAGATATTTATATGTTTTATCAAAAATAATTTTTCTTATATGTTTCTTAATTTAATTGCATAAAATTTAAAATCATTTTATCATTTTAAAGCTATATCAGCATTGTCACCTTTTTTGTTAATATTTTTTTCTTTTCAATCGTCTCATTCTATCATTACTAACTTTATTTGTTTTTTAACATTGACTTTGAATTGTATGCAATGATGATTTTTCATAAGTTACAAAGTTTTTAAAACGAGTTTCAATGTGCAATTGATGTATATCAAATAAGGAAAAGGGAAGAACATAATGAGTACAAAAGATGCAAAACATCATTTTTACAAAATTCTTTATTTCAGATGTGATATTAAATATGTAAAGTCGATTCACAATTTTGACATTCTTAAAATGAAATTTTCATATTTAATGTAGGTATTCGGACATAGATTTCAATTGTTTTTGTTATTTGTTATTTAGAAAATTTGAGATGTGTTTTGTTATACTTATTGCAAAAAATATTTGAAATACTATTCATATTTGAATGTAGTTAAACACAACTTCAGAAAAAGATAAATGGTATGTAATACGCAATTCAAATTTGAAATAAAACTTCAACTAGGATTTGAATTTTTCATGATCATATGTTGGTTCTCAAATAAAATAAAGAATTATTTCAAAAAAGAACATAATTATTATGATTCAATAGAATAATGTATTTGATGCATCGATCGTTCATTCATCTCTCTGAATATATAAGTTTGACTTAAGAATAATTATTTTATAACAACTTTATTTATGTTTATCATATAGAAGTATAAATTATCGTGTTTAACTATATATTTTATCTTAACATAACATCTTAAAATTATATGTGAATGACATGAAATTTACATTGTGTCCTAATTTAGTCTGTTTTGTTCTTGAAAGTTAATTAAACAAAAATGAATCCAATTTGATACTTGTCATGTATAAGAATAATTACACTATTTAATTAAACTTATCACTTTGAAATAAATTAGTTTAGATCAAATTTAAATATATAACATTTCTTCAAATAAATAAATAAATATCCCTAAATAGGGTCATAGTCCGGTCTTTTTTATGGGAAAAATCTAATTCAAAAAGTTAATTATCTTTTCTTCTGATATTTTTTATGGTGTTTGTAACTTTTGACGATTCATTTATTTTTAGTATCGATTGTTAGTAAAAAAAATGTTATGAGTGTAAGCAAAACAAATTCTTTAATCCGTTTCAAATTAAATTATAAAAGATCATTTTTCAAATTTAACTAATATAATGCGCTTTGGTTAAATTTACTAGTTAATTAATATTCCAAAATAATATAAAGAACAAAAAAAGATAAATATTAATGAGCATTCTAAAATAGTAAAATGAACAAGTAAAAATAAACATATTAATAAATATTCCAAAATAATATAATAAACGCGTAAATATAAGCATAACAATAAGCATTTTGGACTAATAATAATAAACATTTTAAAATAATACACCCTCCGTCCATAATCATTTGGCAGGTATACTAAAAATAAAATATCCAAAATTAATTGTTAATTTAAATAGTCAAGAAATAATTAATCACTTTTTTTCAAATTTGTCCTTAATGATAGTGTAGTTCAATTGGAAAGTTAAGTAAACTTTTGATATTCTTGATATGTTTAATTTAATCAAATTACACATTGTATTAAATTTTCCTTAAAGAGTGTATATGACTTTAACATGACAAACAATTATAAACGGAGGGAGTACAATAGATATAATTAAGTAAAAATAGATGGAGGTGTAATTAACTTTTCAATTTTGGCGCCCCCACACACATTCCCATCCTCTAACAAATCTGTGTCGGAGATCTAGCTTTGTTACTTGTTTTTTTTCGTGTATATATAAATCTAAAAAACATGTGACTACTATTATTGTTCATTGTTTGTGTCTAACTAAAAATAAAAATAAAAAATAAAAAATAAAAAATGGCGGAGATTCTGAGGGGTTTTTGGGGTGTTGTTCTTGTTGTGTTTTTGGTGCTTAGCAAATGGGTAGATTCATATGAATTTGAAGATTTCATTTTCAACAAAACCTCTACTGGTGATGGTGCCATTACTCCCACTCCTCTTTTGATTGCTCTTAACCTCATTCAGGGAGCTGCTGCTAAAGGAGCTGGTAAAACACACACACACACACACATTTCTGCCTCTCATATTTTATTCTTGATTTGTGTTCATTTTTTTTCCTAGTTTACATTCCATCATGTTTTAGATCTTGCACCAGATTTCAGTTTTTGGTTGATTAAGATTAATTTCGTTTTACAGTGTGTCTGGATGGAACTCTACCAGGTTATCACATACATCGTGGTTCTGGGTCAGGGGCAAACAGTTGGCTCATTCAATTGGAGGTATACTAGACACCTCCCTTGATTTATTGCTCACTTACAACTTGCTCTTTTAATGCTCTTAGCTGTCACCATTCATCAAAGTTGTTTTGTTGTTGGATGTTGTTGTCTCACATATTTTTTATTCTCATCCAGGCTTAATTGTTTGATTGTGGTTAAAAATTAGTATGTTTGTAATAATGGACTAAAATAGCCGACAAATGTCGTTGAGGAGTAGTTTTTTTTTTTTTTTTTATCTTTAACATAACAGTTTGGTATGTATGACAGTCTCTACTGATCTTATGTATGTTCTAAATGTAGCATTTTTACGCATTGCATTTACTGATTCAGAACCTTAACTGAGTGATACACCTCTTGTGGCAGGGTGGAGGATGGTGTAACACCGTCAGAAATTGTGTTTTCCGTAAAACGACTAGGCGTGGCTCATCAAAATTCATGGAGAAACAGATTCAATTTACTGGGATTCTGAGTAACAAGGCTGAAGAAAATCCAGGTCCTCTGATAATAGTAATTTACACATGGGTATCTTTGGTGGGAAGGAAAATGTTTTTTCAGGATAACAAGTGTATTTATTACTTATTTCTTATGTTTGGTTTATAAACAAAAAATATTATCATAAAAGCATTTGTAGAGAATCTAGATAAATATTCTCGGAGTGTGGGGTGAAAATGAGGTGTGTTGTAGGTGGGGAGGACATAATCTCCTGGGCCAGAACTTCTTGTTTCCGAGGGCAAATAAATGTGGAATGCCCCTTGTGAAACGTGTTTTCCTTATGTTTCTCGGATTTTTCAAAAATGTCAACAGTTGCTAGTTGGATCCTCGAAAAGTAGAACATTTTTGGGGGATCCGACACAGGTACAACAATGTTTTGGAGAGTCTGAATGACATAGGTTTTCCCTACTTCCACTAGGAAAGTCATTTTCTTCATTTTTAAGTAACTTGTTTTACTAGAGAAGATGTTCTCCAAAAAAACATTGACCAACGCAAGATAAAACCATTTCCAAACAAACCCCAAGTATATTATATATTATGCATTTTAGGGCTTTTCCTTACTGTCTTTTCTGTGAATGCAGATTTTTTTAACTGGAATAGAGTAAAAGTTCGTTACTGCGATGGGGCCTCCTTTACAGGGGATAGTGAAAATAAGGTTTGTAAGACCATGCACCATTTTCATCTTTTACTTTTTCATTGATTATGTAAACGTGTTGTTAATCTGTAAACGGAGGGAGAAAAAAATGAGAGCTGAAATTTGTCACACTACAGCACGGTGACTCCAAATCGCTGTAAGCTTTTAACCATTTTCTTTTCTTTACATTCTCTGTCATCTGGTCTTTAATTTTCTTGCTCTTTTGGCGTTTGAATAGTAGTGGAGGTAGATGACATTTATGAATAAATATTCTTCTTGCTGGAGGTTGGGAAGAAGACTTAGATCAGTATTCAGCACAAAGTGTTGATAGAAGTTTTGAGATTGTAATAGTTGCAGTTGAGCTGTAGTTTATGTTCTTTAGTACCTCCTTGGTACTTCATTTTGATGAAATTTACATTACCTTATCAAACAAAAAAAAAAACTTTTGAAGGTGCGACTTTACTTTTGCATATGCTTGTGAGTACATCTTCTCATTGAAAAGTTCCGAATAAAGGTGTAATTTCAGAACCATGTTCTCGCGGGGACATTGCGTGAAAGAGTTGGTTTTGGTTCTTGTGTAATCAAACTAAATGGAAGATGAATTAATATGAATATTTGGTAGGAAGATAATTAGTACAAAATACAAGTCAAAGATTGTATCTTGGTAGGTGAAAGTTAGGCAAACCATAAAATGGTTTGCTATCTTAACCTTGACAGTTTTGACACATAGTGATGTCATGGATGACATCAATAGGATGAATTTATTCCTATAAATAGGTAGCTCTTAATTCATTTTCAAATCATCCTCTCACTTGCCTTCTCACCTTCTAAGGCATTTGTGTTCTCTCTCTTGTAGTATTTCACTTGTATTCTTTGTAGAGTGAAATAAATATTGGTGCAGTTGTTCTTTGGTGGACGTAGGATCATTTTGATCCGAACCACGTTAAATATTGTTGTTCTTTCTTGTTCTTTAATTTCACGTTTCCGCTAACAATTGGTATCAGAGCCAAGGTTCTGTCTGAGTATGCTCTGTGGTTGCAGCACAGTCTGAACTTCCACATCAGAAAAGGATTACTTTGGTTTTCTGTAGTTCCAAATACATTGTAGTAGAAAAGGAAGAACAAGTAAAAAAATGAGTTCTATGAAGTTTGAAATTGATAGATTTAGTGGGCGCAACAACTTCAATATCTGGAAAATCCAGATGATAGCGTTACTGCGGAGGGAAGGTTCAATCCATGCTATTGACGGAAAGTACCCCGATAAGATATCGGATTCCGACAAGGAAAAGATTGAAGGAGATGCATTGAGTGCAATCCAACTGTCCCTTGCACCTAACGTACTTTGTGAAGTGAGTACAAGTACCGAAGAGACGGCCAAAGAGTTATGGGAAAAGCTGGAAGGGCTTTACCAGGACCAGTCAGTGACAACAAGGATGTTGTTACAACGGCGTCTTCATACATTTAAGATGGATTCAGGTACTTTGTTGCAAGACCATCTAGATGCGTTCAATAAACTTGTGAGGGACTTACAAACTGCTGGAATTAAAAAAGACGAGGAGACGCTTGCATGTTCTTTGCTATTTTCATTGACTTCAAAATATCGTGATATTGAGAATTCAATGATGTATAGCAAACAACCTATTAAACTTGAGCAAGTGCGGCAAGCACTAAACTCTTGTGATGTGCGGATGCATTTTGAAGGAGACAAAAGTGACGAAGCTAGTGGACTCTTTGTAAGAGGTCGTACTAGCCAACAGGGAAGGAGCAAATCGAAGTACAGATCAAAGTCTCGTGTGAACAAAAAGAATGCGGAATGTTGGGGCTGTCACAAGAAGGGGCACTTTGAACGAGATTGCCCTATGTCGAAGTCCAAAGAAAAGGCGAGCGCATCCATTGTTGAGCAAGTACATGATAATGATGATGATTATGTACTAACAACATCATGCCATAGTGGAGTCTATGACAACAAATGGGTCTTAGACTCTGGTTGTACTCTGCATATGACATTCCGAAAAGATTGGTTCAGCAGCTATGAAACAAGCAGAGGAAATGTATTAATGGGCAATAATGCAACTTGTAAAATAGTCGGCATTGGTTCAGTTCATGTTCGCTGCCATGATGGAATCGTGAGGACTATTACAGAAGTCCGTCATGTTCCTGATCTAAAGAAGAATTTGATCTCCCTGGGTACTTTAGATAACAAGGCTATAAGTACATGAGTGAAGGAGGAACTATGAAAGTGACTAAAGGGTCTTTAGTCATGTTGAAGGCCAAGCTGGAGGATGGCCTCTACACACTTGCGGGAAGCACCATTATTGGCTCTGTAAATGCATCTACAGTGCAGTTATCTAATGATGACAAGGCAAAATTATGGCACATGAGACTAGGTCATATGAGCGCACGAGGATTGGAGATGTTGAGCAACCGCAACCTTTTGAATGGTGAGAAGAACAACACACTTGAATTTTGTGAGCACTGCGTCTTAGGGAAGCAGAAAAAGGTCAGCTTCAGCACTGGTAAGCACAAGACGGGAGGGGTGCTAGACTACATCCATTCAGATTTATGGGGTCCCTCTAAGCTTCCATCGAAGGGAGGAAAGAGGTATCTTCTCACATTCATTGATGATTTTTCACGAAAGGCTTGGGTGCGCTTCCTGAAGACAAAAGGTGATGCTTTTGAAGCATTTAAAGAGTGGAAGATTTTGGTTGAAAGTCAAATGGAGAGGAAAATCAAGTATCTTTGCACGGACAATGGCTTGGAGTTTTGCAGTGAAGAGTTCAATGATTTCTGCAAGGTTCATGGGATCGCAAGGCATAAGACGGTCAGGCACACACCACAGTAGAATGGAGTTGCCGAGAGAATGAACAGAACTCTTCTTGAGAAGGCTCGTTGTATGCTCTTACAAGCTAAGATGTCCAAAGTATTTTGGGCTGAAGCAGTTCATACTGCTTCTCATATTGTCAATCGGTCTCCAGCATCAGCGATTGACTTTAAGACTCCGAATGAGGTCTGGTCAGGTGAACCCTCTAACTATTCATACTTGCGAATATTTGGGTGTCCAGCTTATTATCATGTTAATGAAGGTAAGCTTGAACCAAGGGCTAAAAAGGCCATATTCGTAGGGTATGTAGATGGAGTAAAAGGGTACAAACTATGGTGTTTGTCTTTACTCAAATTTGTAGTTAGTAGAGATGTTACCTTTGATGAATCCTCTATACTTGATCCTCGTAAAGTTTCTGTGGAGTTATCTAGAAACGAGAACAACGAGCAGGTGGAGCTACCGGTGGAGCTTACCAAGGAACGGGATCAAGAGACTCAAATTGATGAGTCAAAAGATGCAGATCTTGAAGAACTTGCTTCCAATGAACCATACACAATTGCGAAGGGAAGGGACAAAAGGCAGATACGGAAACCGGAACGTCTTATAGAGCAAGAAAATCTGATTGCACATGCGTTCGTAGCTGCAGAAGAAGAGATTAAGGATCTCGAGCCCTCTTCGTATGTTGAAGCAACTTCTTGCAAAGATGCTGCACAATGGCAGTTAGCCATGATGGAAGAGATGGAGTCTCTTCACAAAAATGAGACATGGGTCTTAGTTAAAAGGCCAAAGGGGATGAGGACAGTTGGATGCAAATGGGTCTACAGAAAGAAAGAAGGTATTCCAGAAGTGGAAGATGCTAGGTTCAAGGCGAGATTGGTTGCAAAGGGTTTCAGTCAGAAGGAGGGAATTGACTACAATGAGATCTTTTCTCCAGTCGTGAAACATAGCTCAATTCGCGTGCTACTAGCATTGGTTGCACAATTTGATTTAGAGCTTCAACAGCTTGATGTCAAAACTGCTTTCTTACATGGTGATCTAGAAGAGACAATCTATATGGATCAGCCAGAAGGTTTCCTAGCTGAAGGAAAAGAAGACCATGTATGCCAACTGAAGAAGTCTTTGTATGGTTTGAAGCAATCCCCTAGACAGTGGTACAAGAGGTTTGATGCATTCATGACTACACATGGATTTTCGAGGAGTGCATTTGATAGTTGTGTGTATCACAAGAAGATGTCTGGTAACTCTATGATTTATCTATTGTTGTATGTTGATGATATGCTTATTGCTGCTAACAACATCACAGAGATAAATATTTTGAAGAAACTGTTGAGCAAGGAATTTGACATGAAGGATCTAGGAGTTGCAAAGAAAATCCTTGGAATGGAAATTTCAAGAGAAAATGGTGTTGTACATCTTTCTCAGAAGAGGTACATCGGAAAAGTTCTTGAAAGATTCAATATGCATATGAGCAAGCCTGTAAGTACACCGTTAGCTTCTCATTTCAAGCTTTCAGAGTTACAAATGCCTCAATCTATGGATGAGGTGGAGCATATGTCAAAGGTTCCTTATGCGAGTGCAGTTGGTAGCATTATGTATGCTATGGTATGCACACGTCCAGATATTGCCCAATCTGTAAGTATGGTAAGCAAGTACATGGCAAATCCAGGAAAAAGGCACTGGGAAGCTGTCAAGTGGATATTGAGATATCTCAAAGGAGCTCCTGATGTTGGCCTAACCTTCCGGAAAAGTGAAGGTATTTCAATTCTCGGTTATGTAGATTCTGACTATGCAGGGAATCTTGATCGAAGGAGGTCCACAACTGGATACATCTTTACTCTCGTTGGCAGTGCCGTTTGTTGGAAATCGACTTTACAGTCGATTGTCGCTTTGTCTACAACAGAGGCAGAATATATGGCAGCAACGGAGGCAGTGAAAGAAGCTATCTGGTTGAAAGGTTTGGTGGCAGAATTGAGTTCGGTTCAGCTTGAATCAATTCCAAAATGTGATAGTCAAAGTGCTATTCATTTGATTAAAAATCAAAGATTTCATGAGCGCACCAAACACATTGATGTCAGATTTCATTTTATTCGAGATGTCGTAGAAAATGGAGCTATCAAGGTTGAGAAGGTTATCACAGACGATAACGCTGCAGACATGTTGACCAAAATAGTCCCGCTTGCCAAGTTTGCACACTGCAAGGACATGGCGGGAGTATGCATCAATTGATGCAACTCTAAGAGAACAACTGCTAGGTGGAGCTGGTATGTTCAACAAAGGTTTGATTCTTCTTGTTTCTTACAATGGGAATGCCCAGTAAGCTTAGAAGTTTTGGCCGGAGTTGTTTATACGCATGCTTGGAACACAAACCAAGGTGGAGATTGAAAGAGTTGGTTTTGGTTCTTGTGGAATCAAACTAAATGGAAGATGAATTAATATGAATATTTGGTAGGAAGATAATTAGTACAAAATACAAGTCAAAGATTGTATCTTAGTAGGTGAAAGTTAGGCAAACCATAAAATGGTTTGCTATCTTAACCTTGACAGTTTTGACACATAGTGATGTCATGGATGACATCAATAGGATGAATTTATTCCTATAAATAGGTAGCTCTTAATTCATTTTCAAATCATCCTCTCACTTGCCTTCTCACCTTCTAAGGCATTTGTGTTCTCTCTCTTGTAGTATTTCACTTGTATTCTTTGTAGAGTGAAATAAATATTGGTGCAGTTGTTCTTTGGTGGACGTAGGATCATTTTGATCCGAACCACGTTAAATATTGTTGTTCTTCCTTGTTCTTTAATTTCACGTTTCCGCTAACATTGCGTCTGAGAACATTGACTCTTGAAGGAGAAATATCAGCGAATGCTATATGTTCAAACTCAATAACACCTATTTGTAGCTCCCTCTTATCCTCCGACTGTTTCTATGCTCGGAGAATTTGCTCAGAGACTAATGAAGAGATATGCAGGAGCTCCAACAGGAATGCTGGAATACCCTTGTACCTGAAATTTCAGAAATTTTACCTGTAACCATGATACCAACAATTTATCTATCTCTGTAGGTTAAACCGTCTGATGTCCACACATACACCTATTACTGGTTTTACGTTTTGGGGAAGTATGAGAAGCCTTTTGGAAACATCTTTTCTACCTCTACAAGGTATGGGTAAGATCTGCGTACATTCTAAACTTCTCAGACCACACTTTGTGGGATTTCACTAAGAATGTTGTTGTTGGGAAGTATAAGAAGCATTTGAAGTTATTGTATTATCTTACTGTATGTAATGTAATATATGTTTCCATAAAAACAATTGCTAGCTTGTTTAGTCTATCTTTGTTTTTTTTTTCTGGTAAATTATATTACATATCTCTCCAGGATGCACAACTGCAATTTAGAGGTCAACGTATATGGGAAGCAGCAATGGCCGAGTTAATGTCGAAAGGAATGCGAGATGCCCAGCAGGTCAAAGTCACTTTTTGCCTTGTCATTTTGCTTGCTCTTGTCATTCGTAATCTTATATCGTTAATAGTGCTTCAGGCTCTTCTCTCTGGATGTTCTGCTGGTGGTCTAGCTTCAATATTGCATTGCGATGAGTTCCGCACTTTGTTCCCAAGTAGTACCAAAGTGAAGTGCCTAAGTGATGCCGGATTATTTATGGATGCGTACTTTCCTAATCTTGAAACTCTTAATATACTTTTGTTTTCTTAAATTCTAGAATAAAGGTTAGTAACTAGTCCTTTGTGGATGCACAGAACTGATGTATCTGGTGGGCACGCACTCAGAGATATTTTTAAAGGTGTAGTAACCGTACAGGTTAGGACAACTCAAACTCTGTATTGGTCAATTTCATTAAGCAACTGACATTTGTATATAACTATCTTCGGGCCTTTCTTAGTATCATTCGTGTAATATTTAACAGGGTCTTCAAAAGATGCTATCAAGTAATTGTACCAACAAACTTGATCCAACCTCTGTAAGTTTTTTTGATATATTTTCCCTTTCAATATATGGTATCGCGTCACGTTACTAATACGATTCCTATATGTGCGCTTTTCAGTGCTTCTTTCCTCAGAATTTGATTGGCAATATCAAGACTCCATTATTTCTTCTAAATGCTGCCTATGATTTCTGGCAGGTAAATTCTTAAACTTTTACGAATTTTTAGTTTTCTCCTATTCGGAGATGGAATGAGATCAACTATTCAGTGTTTTCATACATTGCAATCTTTGCGGAATGTTGACATTTTTTTCCTGTTGCAACTTCCTATAGATTCAATCCAGTTTGGCTCCTCCAGTAGCTGATCCTCATGGGTTGTGGCATGATTGTAAACGTGATTACAAAAAATGTTCTGCATCACAAATTCAATTTCTACAAGGTATGCTTCAATCAAACCTGTTACTTGGCTGTTCCCATAGGTATTTTAATTGAATCCTGGAGAGACGAACACAAAAAAACGTACTCGTCTGTTTTCACATGGAAAAATTAGGAAGCTTCTTAGTATACTATTTCAGTGAGAATCTGTTTCCCACCATGCGGTTCAATGAGTGGGAAGATGATGTTTTTACAATACAAAGATTCATGGTGGGAAAAACCTTTATTTCTAGCGGTGTCAATATTCTTAGACCATGGACTCACATGTTGATGAAATACATTTTTGGGGCAGATTTTAGAAATGATATGCTAAATGCTATTAAAGGCTTCGGTGCCTCAACACAGAGTGGGTTATTCATAAACTCTTGCTTCGCTCATTGCCAATCCGAGAGGCAGGATACATGGTTTGCTGACGATTCTCCCCTTATCGATAACAAGGTACGTTTAAGATTATAAATTCGTGTTGACTACTGCAAAGAGATAATTCACATTTTTACATCATGATTGACAAATAAACATTTGAACGATCTGCAGACGGTTGCACTTGCAGTTGGAGATTGGTATTTTGATAGAGAAGGAGTGAAGGCGATTGACTGTGCTTATCCATGTGATACAACATGTCACAACATGGTGTCTAAATAAGCTACAATTTACAATCATATTATTTTTCTGCCAACTTTGCAGAAACAAACTCATTGTTCATCATTAAATATGAGTAATTTATGGATATATATATATATATATATATATATATATATATATATATATATCAATTGCACTTCCCTTGAAATATGTAAGCCTGTTGAAACCTCTACAGAGCACTTATCAAGGATGTATTATTTATTTGGTATAAGAGAAACTTCTTTTCCAACTTTTTCATTTTTATTGACTTAAATGTTTTGAAAAATATTTTTGCCGATTTAGTTTTCTTTTATTTAAGAAAAATAACTTTCATACATTAAGTTTTTAAAAAATATTTTTCAAAATGTTATTTAGACCTCACGAAATAGGACTCCCGAGTCCTGACTATGATTCGATGCCTAACTTTATTTTCCTTTTTAAATTATTATTATTATTACTAGGAAACTTTTTCGTGCTTCGCGCTGAAAAAATAAATTATATCACCCCTCTTTTTTTAAGAATAACTTTTACTTTATTTAAAAATTAATTTGACTATGCAGAATTTAAATTACACCTCCATGTTTGAATTTCAAATAAATTGTTCTTTTGTCTTGTTTGTGAAAAATATATAATAAAACACAACTCTGATTTTAAAATTTTCTAGTAAAATGAAAAAAAATTATATATGGCCAAATGCCCACCAAATTCATGATTTGTTTTGCGTTCTTTCTAATACTCGAATATTAAAATCATCAAAAAATATAATCAATTTTAATTTTAATATTTCTTTCAAACGTGCAATCTAAATAGAAGAAATTATAATATACATAAAAGTCTTTTTCAAAATTTAAGTTTTAAATTCTAGACTAAAAGTTATATAAAACATTATCTAGATTTTGTTTTAAGTAAATATGAAAAGATATATATAAAAATAGATTGTTAGCAGACCTTTGACTATATATTTCTTCACTAATTTATCTATTTATTTAATTAGTCTTTGCTACTCAAGAAATAATTAAATGAAAACATGATATCAGGAAACTTCTTTTAAAACACATCTCATTGTATGCTCACAATTAATATAGGTTAGAATATAAACACAAAAATAAGTTTCATCCATTTTTCTGCTAAATAAAATATATTCATTTGGTGAGTAGGTATAAATATAATTTTTTAAATTAAATTATAAAGTTTTTTTAAATTTTCAAGATTCTTAAATACATAAAGTAGTACCAAAAAGAAAATAATATGTTTAATCTATTTGAGAATTTATAGAAAAGGCTAACGGGCAAGATATATATGCTTTATTAACGCTTAACTTTTTTCCTTCAAATGGCAATAGAAATATTAAATATCGTAATGAGTATGGAGCAATGCAAAAACATCTAATTCTTCCAAAAATATAATTATTTTAACAATTCCAATAATCATACTTAAATACCATGAAGGCATGAACTAAGGAAACTCATATGCATATTCTATTTCTTTTTTTTTCTCTCAATTGAATTTTATATCGAACTATGATTCTTTTAGATATTCAATGAGTTGAAATGTGAGTGTCATATATTTGTGGTGATTTTTTTTCTTGTATTTATTTATTTATTTCTAATAATTAATTTTCTTAAGTACTTTTAGTCTTTCAGTGAAATGTACTATATTGAATTAAGAAAATTGTTTGCAGGCAATCGATAAAATCTATAGGTAGATATTTCAAGTAATTTTCTTTTGAATATTTTTTGTGATTATATCATCTATTTTTTATTTATTTGAAGAATTTTATTTCTTAGAACGAATATGATAGCCGTCAAACCTCAATGTTTGATTATTATACAAAGAGATCAATGAATATTGAAATGAAATTCTAAAAATAAATATTATGAATAAAATATATAAAGAAAGACAAAATATATCAAAAGATGAGAAGGTAGGCATACAAGTATCTTAAGATAGACATACAATCATCAACACATTTATTTTTGTGAAGATAAATACAATTAGATATAACATTTTAACTTTTCAAGAATAAAAAAGATGTAGTAAAACAAAACTAAAAGAATAACTATATAAGTGAGAAAACATACAAGAAATGTAAAGAGACAAGAGAAAAGTTTCTTGTTCTTCCAAGTATATTCTAGTGTTTCTAAATCTTCAAGTGCTTAACACATCCTTCAGACTCTATTTATGTTGTTATAAGATGCATACACAAAGATAGCAATAAACAAGATATTAATTATTGAGATTGTGGGGAAGATTAAAGGGTGTGAAAGATAATGAGGAGATGGTGGCGGTGTGAGTATTATTAGTTATGGACATCCACATTAATAGAAAAACATTAATTATAAACAAATATAAGTATATTAAAAATGAGGAGAAGAATTAAAAAATGTCAAAAAGGAGAAAAAAATAAATATGAATGGAGGCATAGAGAGGTACCACATCACCTCATCTATGTTTCTCCTTTAAATATATATTAGGTAACTGATCCGCGCTTTGCACGGGAAAAAACATCTGATTTGTAAAATTAGTTTTTATGAAAAACATTAAATTATAGGAATATGAGATATTCTAACATCATCTTATATGGATTATGAGACAAACTTTTCAAAATTTTGTTATTTTAAAATGACACTAAATGATTATGTAAAGCATAGCACATTAGTGTAGATACAACGTTCATGAATTTGGTTTACCTAGATAACAAAACTCAACACAACTAACCAGTTCCTTTCTTTAAATGTCAACAAAAATGAGCAAAAAGTTTGCATCAAAATTCTATTTGCTTATGAAGAACAACAAATAACTGAACTCCCAAAGCTTTAAATATTGACTACCTTGCATAGATTTGGTGGGCTTCAGCTCTGCATGTGATGCATCTGTTTCCATAGTCTTTTTGGTATGAAATTGAGTAATTCATGTTCATCATAAAATATAATTTCATATCCTTTCTTATTAAATAAAAATACCCCTTTATCTTTCATCAATATCTTTAAGTGTTTAGTTGATAAAGTCGTGAGTAGAAGGGTTTAGGTGACAAATGGAGCCAAGTACAACGGTCTTCCAGGTCATTCTGTCTTTCTTTAATCCTGATAAGTTCTTGCAAGTGGTGTCTTTTTCCCTGTTTATTGTATTATGTGTAATATCATATATCAGAGATATAGCACAATACTTGAGCTACAATTAATAAATTATATGTGTGAATTGCATATATACTTTGATGCTTTACCTAGCAGGGGAGGACCCATGTTAGGTCCAGGGGGTTCCGAACCCCCTCGATGAAAAATTAAATGATATATATAAGGTGAATTTTCTGTATTTTTTGTAAATATATATATTTTGAACCCCACTCAATTACAAAGAAAAACTGATGGCGTAGTGGTAAGTTGTAACACCCTAAAACGAACTAAGGTGAACTAGAGCTTCGTAGTGTTTCTTGATGTGAATTCTGTGTTAAAGCAGGTTACTTTAGTGTCCTTAGGCTGTGTGTGAAGTTTGGAGGTTAATTGACCAAAAACGTCCATGACGTTCGGAAGGTGTGCCCTAGAATGTACTCGTGTGTCTTGATGTGTTTGGGTGAGTTTTCCATGTTCATTTTGCTTGAAACTTGTGTGAGATGTTCCTAAGACCTAGACGACCATGTTTAGGGGTTTAACGTTCGGGCACGACCCCACCTAGGACCTGCAAGGGCCCCCCACAAAAGGGCCTATGACTTGGACCAAACTGCCAAGGCAGTGGCCAAACGACGGACCAAGGGACGGTCCGTAGGTCCACCTACGGTCCGTCGACCATGGACCGTCGATGGCACCTGCAAGGCAGAATGTCCAAGCATCAAAAGTGGCTAAGTCTCAACCAACGAGACCTAACCTACGGATCGTCGATTGACAAACGGTCCGTCGATGGAGGCTTGAAAGCCTGCAGTTTGGGAGGCTGCAGTCCCAAACGACGAGACCTCACCTACGGTTTGACAAACGGACCGTCGGTTGGTTCGTTGATGGGGGCAGTTCCAAAAGCTGCAGCGTGATGGTCAAGTCATGTGGTGTTTTGGGAAATTCACCCCAAGTCTTTTGGGACCCTAGGATGATACTTTTAGGGTTTTTTAAGTGATGTTAGATTGGTTTTAAGTCCTAGACCTAGACAAGACCCCTCACTTCTTAATTCAAACTCACTCTCTCTAAAGACAAACTCTCTCAAGTCTCCATTGAAGTTAGAGGTCAAGAAGGCTAGGAGGGGCTGGTTTGGACGTGGTTCTTCACCAACATCTTTGGGTTTGCTTGCATTTGAGGTATGGTATCCATTCTTGAATACTCTTTCATTCAAGGAGCCATTTCCAATGAATTTCCAAAAAAGGGTTTTCAACCCTAGTTTCTATTATCTTCAACCCAAACACGGGTCTTGCATTAAAACGTTTCTAATGTTTCTAATGTTAGTTGGTGATTATAATGCTAAAACCTAAATGAAATCATGTTAAAGTCTTTCTTCTAATGTTGGCTTAAGAAATGGGTCAATTGAGCATGTTTATGTAGAGATTGAACTTTGGTTTTCTTGTGTTGAAATGTTGGTTTAGCTACTGCCCTAAGGGCCTTATGATGATGAAATATTGAGAAAATGCTTATAGGTTGTTATGGCTTGTTAAAATGAAGAGTTGCTTATATTGTATTGTTCTTATTATAACTTAATTCTTGAGTCGTATGGTCCATCTTCTTGGTGGCGGTGCTTATTTGATGAATTGTTTATGTTTAGTATGTATTGAGAATGTGATCTTGAAGGTCTAATATGTAGAATGAATAGAAATTGGAAATGAGTCTTGCATTGGGATTATGAAGTTTGAATTGTATGTTTGACCTATTTTTTGGTCTAATTGAAGTATATGACTTTGTAAAGCATGTAAAGTGTGTAAGTTGATAAATAAAGGTCTAAAGCATAATTAGAAGAAATGTATATGAAATGATGCTTATATGCAAGGTGTGCTCACATGTACACACACAATTTAAGTGAATGAGTGAAGCTAGATTTAGTAAGAAGGGGAGTCTTGGGGTAGACACTCTTTGTGAGTTGAGATGAAGTGTCTAGTAACAACCTCACTATTCCTAATGAGCTTTCCAAGATAGGTCGGAGGATGAATGCACTTCGTGAGTTGAGATGTGGTATTCGCTAGTTATCCTTAACTTATAGTCTATAATGTGAATCCGTGGATAGTTATGCCTAGCACTGAGAGGATAGGAAGAAGAGGTGGAATACACTTCGTGAGTTGAGATATTGTATTCTATTGTACCTCTTGAGATGAGTACTCCTCGTTAGTAGAGAATGAGTTACTTAGTAGCAATCTCCTATCCCTTAACTATGTGCCCGCATAGGTGTAGCTATTGGGAAAGCCATGTAAAAGCTAAGAAGTATGACCTTACTCTAGGCAAGTGAGGATCCCTCATCCGATAGGGGTTAATATCGAGATTCCATGCCTAGCTCTCATGGTCTTTGTCGGTTAAGCTAACCCCCTACAAAAGTAATGGAAATAATAAGTCGTCTAATTAATGTGATATCTATGTGAATTGATTGAACTATGTCTTCTAAAAGAACGTGCTACTTAGGGTAGGTGGTGGTATGGGACGTTACCTATCCATTGCACTAAGTAGGGCCTTCCGAAAGGGAAGACTTGGTGCCAAAACTTCTAAAAGAGTGTACTACTTAGGGTAGGTGGTGGTATGAGACGCTATCCTACTCATTGCACTAAGTAGGCATTCCGAAAGGGAAGTTTTTGGTGTTTTGTTGGGTCTTCTTCTAATGTCTTGTCTTTGAGTGGTGACTTGTTCTCCCGAGGCGAGTAAGTCGAACGGGGTAGTCTTGAGGATCGCTTGGGTGTGCATCGAAGGAAGTGTTTAGACGTTTTCTTCATGTCTTACCTTAGAGAATCTTATGATTATCCTTAGGTAGGGAAACTCCTACGGAAATGGGTTTACTTTCTCATTTGCAATACTTTGGAAGTTCACCATTGTTGGAGTCTTTAGTTCCATGTAAAGCTTTTAAACTTACTATAATGTTTTAAAAATGGTTCACTGTAATGTTAAAGAAATGGTTCACTGTAAGTGCATCTTTTTAATTAATTTGTTGTAACGTGCTCAAATCCTTGGGAATCCATAAGAAGCGCTAGTAGGAGTGGTAGTATGGGATGCTACTCTCACATTGCACTTAGTGTGATCTAAGAATCCTATTGGAGGAGAGTACTTTTGTGAAATTTGTATACTTGAGTTGGTTCACTGTAAAGTTAAGTATCTTTACTGTAAAGTGTCTTTTTGAGGTAAAGTTATAGAAATTCTTCATTAAGTGTTAATTGATGTTTCTTATGTTGTTTGTTTCTAAATTCATGAATGTTTTATTAAATTGGCATAAAAGCTTATTTTGCTAAAATGTCCCTCTTTGCATGTTTTTGCATATGCCATACTTAGTACATTGTTTGTACTAACCCCATACTTTTCTATAACTTATAAGTATAGGTTGGAAGCTTTGGAAGGTTGAAGTTGAAGCGTGGGAATTCTTATCTCTCAAGATTTGGTATGTCCTCATATATTCGAGGACATAGTTGATGTTTCTTAGTTTTATCATTAAGACTTATTATGTATTTTCTTTTATTGTAAAGGGCCGTGTCCTTAAGATTCTAAGTTGTGTCTTTAAGTTGGCTTGTGATGATGAGATTTCCTAGTATCTATGAAAGACTTATTTTATTTAATTATCGTGAAAAGTTTTAAATTCCGCACTACTTTTCATGTCTTATGTAATGAACGATAGTTGAAGGGCTTGTATGAGACCCCAAAGGGTCAAGTACGCCCGGTCACGATCCGAGAGTTGTCCCTAGCTTCTAGGGGGTGCTTTCGGGTCGTGACATAAGTCTCCTTGAAATTAAGCTTTACATCAACACTTCAATTCCCCATGATAACGTTATTTTTTCTTTTTTAGTTTCAATTTTTTCTTTCGGAATTTTCAGTTCTCTTTTCAAGTTATTTTTTTTGTAATTTTTAGTTCTGTTTTCAAGTTTTTTTTAGTTATAAAAAAAAGTGTAAAAGTGTGATTTTAAATCCAAAATAATTCAAGAATCTAATTTACACTATTACCTAGGGTGATAAATGCATACATGAATTGCTGGTCTATCAAGTATTGGAAGCCTTCATCGGAGCAATCTTTTTTTTTACCCTAGATGCTCCATTCCAATCTTGTACTGTGCTGTTAGTTTCTGAACTGAGATATTCCTTATGAAGAAAAAGGAGCAACAGTCTCAACTCCTGGGGTTGTCTGTGTTGGACAAAATGATAATCACACCCAGGATAATGTCCAAACTAAATAGCAATAGGAAGAGAGTAACAACGACACCAAATATTAAAATGGGTAAATATGATATCCGAATAAGTAATACAATAATATTGATGAAAAACTTGGTAGTGTCAAAAGACTACTACTCAACACTCTTTTATTTCTTACAACTCACAATAATATTATTTGCACACTATTTTCTCACAAACTAAGAAGTAGTTTGTGGATTACTCTCTCTACTCTCTATTGCTTCTCTATTTTGGTGTGTCTTCAAGTGTTCAATTACTACTCTATTTATAGAGTTTTTTGAACACTTGTTTACATCATTAATGACATAATGTGATAGCCAATTTCAACAAAAAATTGGCTGCCTAACTCTACCAAACTAATACCAAACTTATACCAAACTTTGACTACCTACTTCCACAAATGTGGCTACCAACTTTCACATTGGTGGCTACCAATTTTCACATTTGTGGCTAGTAATTTCAACAAGTATGGCTGCAAAATTAATTGCTGCCAAGATTTATTTCCACAGCCTGCACACAACGATATGCTTTAGGCTTGTGGGGGCGTTGAAGCTACAATTGCCTTAAAAACCTGTCTTATCTTTAATTTCTGAATAAGCTATGGATTGTTCAAAGGGATATATCTGTATTCGTTCTTCTAAGATATCTTTTCATACTCCTACTTTCAGCAAAGACTCATTTCTCGAGGTGGTCCTTCTCCACACGTGCAGTTGGTAATATGTTTCTGACAAAGACTCTATCTTAGATACATTTATGTTTATAAAATAGGAACCATGACCCCTTTTTCATTCCAAACAAAGGAAGTAAGATCTACCGTACATAGCTTAAGAAGATAGAAAAGGGAATTTATGTATTCCTCAAGTTTATACGCATATTACATCATAGCAAAATCATGCAGGTACATATATCTTGTACTCCAGAGACAAATGTTTAGCTTCCATAACATTAAAAGCTAGAAATAGTAAGGTTTCCTTTCATTGAAACTACAGTTAACATTTAATATAACATTTCATAAATATGAAGTACATTAAAAACATGTGCTCCCATCTGCAAACTGAAAGTACTATTACAATGTACAATACCTCACGATATGTTTGTGAAATAGTTAGTTTGGAGTAATAGTAAGCGTCCGAGTTTGTCAACTTGTTAAAGTATTTGATTTTTTTTCTTGAACATATGTAAAACTGAATCTAAGAAAATGAAAGAATTTGTGGAAATATACATGTGGATATATTTGATATAGCAGTAGAAAAGCAAAATGGTTCAGAAATACTTGATAAGTAAACACTTGATCATTGGTAAAGTTTCAATGACACAAGTAGAAAATTTAAACATATTGTAAATCATTGTCCTTAATTAGCAGCAAGAGGTGATTATTCCACGGACAATGGATTTGGTGTAGCCTAGGAAATCAAATAGCAAACTTAAACATGACAAAAAAAAACTGAAAAGGTAAAAGGTTATCTAACGTCTTTCTTCTCTGTTATAATATTTTGGAGAAGTTATTTTACTTTTTCACAATAAAATAGATGTACATTTGAATCACATTGATGATTTCCCCAAGAAGCGCCATGAGCCCATATAATGTTGTAAATATTATGGTGCAACAAAAATATTGGTGCAATGAATTGCTGAGAAGAAAATGGTGACCTCAAAATCATAATAGTAAATTGTGGAAGTAAATACCAAGCAAAAAGTGCCTATTGCAGAGACGAAACAACATTTAGGACATTTTCTGAAATATTTTTGGAGTGTTTTGTAATGGAATATAGGCATTGAATATTCTCAAAACATATAGTTATATAAAAAGTTGAATATATAAGGGAAAAGAAACAGAGAGCATACCTTGGAAATGCAAAGTTTCACAAAGAGGCCTTAATTATTATAGATATATCATATAAGAATATACTACTCTCTTTAGTATGGAAAAGGAGAATGCACATCAAAACGTCAAATAACCTTTTTCAGATTTTAGTAAAGTGATTAAGTATTTTGTAGGTATTAGTACCATGGTCTAATTAAGAAGTTTCCGGTTTGGTAATGCCATGGCCTGCGGTCCAATCAGAAAACAATTTTTGCAACAAGTGAAGCAAAGAGAAAAGTGGAGGACACAGGAACAGGGGAGCCTGAATAAATAAATAAATGTATTTGCGAAATGCTGAGTGGCAAGTTCGAAGGCACTTTTCTAGGCAAAACGGTGAAGCATTCTACATTACAAACAGTTAAAATAAAGTTTGACGGACAAAGCAATAGTGAATGTAGTGAACAGAGAAGAGAATGGTAAAACAACATACCTAGATGGTTTGCATGGGATTTGGACCGGCATTTGGTGGAACTTCAAAGGCAGCGATGCAAAACTGTCAAAATCGAGAAAAACTGAAATATTGCAGAAGGAGGTGTTGTATGAACATTTGTTAAGAGGCGTATAGCGCTATTTTTAATATATAGACACCGTTTGAGTTTGTTGTGTCGTATGTGAATGGGTAGGTTAAATAGGAAAACAGAAAAATTGACCTAAAAGAGAATTGATGGCTTTCTTGAAGCGTTAGTTGAGTTTGACATTTCTACTGCTCAGAGGAAGGGTAGTTTAGGGAATTTTATAAATAAAAAGAAATTCCTCACTTGTGGTGATGCCACATGTTTAAGGATTTTCCTTTTTATATATATATATATGATATATGATTGTAATTATTGTTATTGTTATTGCTCCATTCTGACCCTACTCACAACTTTATCCCTAGACCTAAATTTTTACATCAACTCAAGATTTTAATGTCAACTTGCACTAAGATCCAACTTTGAATTTTGATATGGTCCTTGACTCTTGATCTCGAGTCTTGACATTTTGAATCTGATCCAGAATTTGAATTTTCCCCCAACAATACTAAAAGAAATAAAAGACGACCCCAAAAGTTAGTTAATAAAGATAAACGTAGGTCGAGAAAAATTTGACCTTGAGAGGTCCACTTTTTTTTAAAAAAAAATATGAGGGAAAAAAATTTAAGTATACCCCGATAGTTGGTTAATAAAGACAATCGTAGGTAGAGAAAAATTCGACCTTGAGAGGTCCACTTTTTTTTTTTTTTTAAAAAAAATAGAGAAGAAAATTTAAGTATACAAATTAAGTACCTTAATAACCACCATATAGCAGTAGTTTATATATACACCAATATAGCAATAGTCTTTTTTCAAAAAATAGGAATTAATATTTTTTCTAAAAAATAGCGTTTCAGTATTCTGCCACGATTCTCTCTCCATTCCTTGATTTTCTCCCATTATTCATTCCACGATTCAATCAGATTGGTTATATTTTCTCTCTCATAATTTTTTTTAACCAAACTAAAACTTTTTTTCTCCAGTTCTATTCGATTGTTGAATTATGGATACAGATAGTTTTTCAATTTTAATTCAACACAACGAACGATGGGACGCAACAAGATACTTTTTTATCTTCATCTTGTAATCTATTATGTATTTTATATATTTGGGTGGTATATATTTTTGTGTTAACGATGTAAAAGCGTGTAATTGTTGAATTTTACTTCGAAATCTTGTTACATTAAGATTGAATATGATGGTGTATTTAAAGTCGTTCCTTAAAAAGATCACCTTTAAAGATTGAGTTGAATAACTGATGGTATAATCGTTGTTATCTAAGACCAAATCTGAGATTATTTTGTTGGTATTTGATGAGGCTTAATATGTATGATTCTTTGGATGCCCATATAAACCAAAGTTTGTAATTCTATTTTGATACTTTGTGAAAAATATAATCTATGTTGATTCGTCAAAATTACAGAATATTTTTTTAATACATTATTAGGTCTAATTGATAGTTTATTTGGTATAGTTAGTATTGTATATTATATAGTTTAGTTGGTGTAGTACATTTGGTGTAGTTGGTATTTATATTATGTTTGTAATACGAACCAGAAATCATTGAATTTCTTTTGGTGTTATATTTTAGTTCATATATAAACCACAATTTTAGTGTTAATCTTTCGTTACAACTATTGGTGTAGTTGACAGTGTGTTTTGGGTTGTTTATAGACAACAATATTACTAACATATTTTTTGTATCTGAATTCATGAAAATCCGTTAATACTTTTTGACTTAATATTAGGTGTAATTGATAGTATACTTCGTGTAGATGATTTGGTATAATTGATAATGTATATTATGTTTTTAATAAACATCGAAATTCGTGAATTTTTTGGTGTTATATTTTAGTTCATATATAAACCACAACTTTAGTGTTAATCCTTCGGTACAACTATTGGTGTAGTTGATTGTGTGTTTTAGATTGTTTATAGACAAAAAAATTGCTAATATGTTATTGGTATTTGATTTTGTGAAATTTCCTTTAGTATTTTTGGCTTAATATTAGATGTAATTGGTAGTATACTTGGTGTAGATAATTTAGTCTAATTAATAATGTATATTATGTTTTTAATAAATATCATAATTCGTGAAATTCGTAATTTTTAATCAACATCATAATTTTGTACTTGAGAGAATAAGCAGAATGGAGCCTTGCCTGAGAGTAGTTTTACCTCTTTGGTCAAATTCGATACATTTGAATCTTCCTAACTACTTGCTTTCGAAATATATACCCTTAATCATTGGATCGACCCGATCTGTTTTATGCCTTATACAATTAATTAGTTTTGGATAAATTATTTTAAAAGGATAAGGTAGAACAGTTACAAAGTAGATGTTCAACATCTCCTTAAAAGACTCCTAGTGGGAGTATATTTCTAAGGAAGGTGAAACGTGAAAAACTGAGAGAAAAATGTGTGAACACAAAATCAAAAACCAAGCGATCAATCAAGAAACAAAAGAATTGAGTTTATCAGACAAATTCATCAACACACAGACTTCTAGTTTGTGAACACAAATCTTTGTTTCCTAGTGATTCAAAGACCGACTTGAGCACCAACATGTCAAAGAAGCAGATCGATGACTGCTGCTACAAATTACAAGGTACACATCTCGCTGTTGATTTGCCCTAATATTCCTTCATTGGTATCACAATCATTGTTATTAATCTCATTATGTGCTGCATTCTTGGCTTTGTATATCTATAAGAAATTAAATTGAGACTATTTCTTTTAAAAATCAGTGAATAGAAAGATAGAAATAAATTGGAAAAAGTTAAAAAAAATTTGACGTTTAATTGTGGATTAATAATATAAAAAAAAGGATTCAGAATTCTATTTGATTTTGACTCATGAAATAGATAGGATTACTTGTCCTACTATAAAAGTAATTCCGCATTATTTTTTAAGAAAAAAAAGCTGTTTCTGTTAATATCGATCTTAAAATTGCATGTACAATTTTTTGGTCGAAACTTATTGTCCCATAACCTGCTCGTACATAACTTTTCGAAAATATATTATAATGGAATAACGGAATTAAAATGAGTAAGATACGAATTGTTAAAAAATTGGCTATTTTTTTGACTATTTATCCAAAAACTGCATCTGTCTGGAGTAATATGAAAAATTGTTGTGCGATTTTTGGATAAAAACGTATTTTAGTAATGATCTGCTCGTGTTAAGCTTTCTAAAAATATATTATAATAGATAAACATACTTAAAACGAGTAAGATATGAACTTTTTAAGTTGGGGTGAAAAAAATATTTTTTTAAGGATTTTTTTATTGAGATTAGAGTCCTATCTAGGATTATTTTTATATATGTCCTATTTACGATCTTATTGGTCTTGTGCATTGGTTTAGTCCTTATGTTCCTTAAATAGTTGCTTGCCTTTAATGTGAAATTTGTGACATATGTTGTCACATTAAATGATATTAAGCATATTTCGTTTTGTTCCCATTACAAGTTATGACTGAAGAACGTTCTCAAATTACTCCTAGTGGGATCAAAGTCAAGCAAAAGGACGAGGTACTCGCCGTAAGAAATGGATCAGAGGGCGAAAAGTCGTATGGATTGATGTCCCAAAAGAGACACAAAGTATGTTAAGGAATGGAAGGACCATTCGAAGACAAATAGAAAAAGATCTAAGAGAGTTTAATTCTTTGAAGATGGATCCCCTTGGTTGTTTAATAGAATTCCTCCAAATCTTTGTCATAAATTTGAAAAACTTATTGAAAGTGACTCTCAAATAACAGAGATGGAAGCATACAATGTTTTGTATCATTCCTTGCCAGAATACTGGAAGAATGAACTGAATGAAGTTAGAATCGAAATTGGGGTTAATGAAGAATTATGGAAGTACTATGTAAAATAGGAGTTAAGTGGGTAAAACTTCACCCACAATGTATCCACATACTCCATTTTTTTATCAGAATAATTTTTTTATATTAATTTTTATTAAACTTTGAAGTGAATATCTTTAATTGTGCTTTAATATGAATATTTGAGTTTTATTCTCTTTTATTTTGAATGAATGAATGACTATTCTATTGCACAATATCATATGGTGTTTAATAAATAGACATGCAAATCTGTGTGATTATAGTCTAAAATAAATTAGTGTACACATTAAGAAGTTAATTTCAAATTTTGGTTAAATATTTAATTCGTAGATGATGAATAGATGCTTACGTGTCTTTTCGATTTTACATTTAAATATGAAACCTTTATGAGAATTGATTTGTTTGAATGTGTATGTCACATGCATAATTATTTAAATTCTTGCCTAATTATATGTCAATAACAGATATGACATCAAAAAGTATCATTACTAACTTAAACAAAGGTGAAAACTTAATGGTGATAATTACGACATCTGGAGTCGTAAAATATGGTATGTGCTGGGAGAGAAAAATGCTCTAGAAGGTATAAACCATGTTTTGAATTAATCAAAAGAGGATAATACTGCACAACACCTTAGGGTGATGTCAAACATGGTAGCAACAAGTTTAGGCAGTAATTCGGTCTCTTCCCAATAAATGAGAACATTTTAAGGTTAAATAGATCCATAATAATAGATCAAAACTTTTTTGTGAAGTTTCACACCATGTTGAACTTGAAGATGAGCACCTTGGTGCTGCCAAAGCTGATTCTAATACCTTTGTGACAGAGTCAAGTGGTACAAAAATCTTCAGGCTTCAAGCGTAAGATAATTTGGAAAAGAAATGGGAAAGACAAAGAGCCCGAAGAAGGATCCTCTAAGAAAAAAACCAAACTCAAAGAAAGGATTTTTTTTAAGAAGAGAGACAAGAGAAAAATGAACTGCTACAATTGCCAAATGTTGGGGCATTTCGCTCGTGAATGCAATGAGCCAAAAATATAGTATTTGTTAATGAATCTCAAAGTGCAACATATGGTTTCGAGCACTTCTTTACAAACTGAATCTTATCCTATGTGGACTGTAAACTCAGGATCCACCGACCACCTGAGTCGAGGCCGAGAAGAGTTTGTGGAGTTTCATCTAAATCAAGGTGGATCTTCTTAGGAAATAATGAGAAATTAGAAGTCAAAGGAATATGAACTTGCAAAGTATACTTTCATGGTGACCATTCTTTGATGTTGCATGACGTCCTATATACACAATAAATTTGACAAAACTTAGTATATGTGTTTATTCTTTTGGATGTTGGTTTTGATTTTTTTTTTAGTCGTAATGGTGTTAGAATAACTCTAGATAATATTTTATATGGTTTTGGACTAAGTTATGATCGTTTTAGATAGTAATCTTCAACTTATGACTATTATGTTGACCTTTATGTAATGACATGTTATTCAAGTAACAATAATGTTGATGTTATTACATTACATGGTAGATTATGTCACATAGGGCAAGATTGAATGAAATAGGTTGGCAAAAGAAGGATATTTAGGTCCTTTCACCAAAACTGAAATGCCAATTTATAAAAATTATCTTGCTGGAAAGATTTCGCGTAAACTATTTGGGAAGGCTAAAAGAGCTGAATTTCTGCTTCAATTTATTCATTATGATATTTGTGGTCCAATGAATGTAAAAGCAAGATTTGGTGCTACATACTTCATTAAATTTATTGATGATTTCACGCGCTTCGATTATTGATTTCTCATAAATCTGAAGCACTTGAGTACTTTAAAAGATATATGAATGAAGTTGAAAATCAAGTGCATAAAAGTATAAAAGCTTTAAGAACCGACCGATGACATAAATATTTGTTAAAACAATTTAAAGAATCATGTACTGAAGAGGGTAGTATCATACAATTAACTACTCCTTATACACATTAACAAAATGGTGTAACTGAAACAAGAAATAAGAAATTATTAGACATGACAAGATCAATGATAGCGCAGGAAAAATTATCTATCTCTTTTTGGGGAGATGAATTATTGACTGCGGCTTACATATTGAAAAAAGTGCCTTCTAAATCAATGTCTTCTACTCCTTACGAACTTTGGACTGGTCATAAAACAAACCTGAATGATCTACGACCAATGGGTTGTGGAACATGTGCAACATACATTAAAAATTGTTTTAGTGAGTTCGGTAAACTAAGTCCAAAAGGAAAGAAATGTATCTTTAAAAGGTACTCTGAACGCTCCAAAGGGTATGTGTTTATCGATGAATTGGAGGATGGAACTATTACTGAAATTGTATCAAGGGATGTCAGATTTTTGGAAAATGATTTTTCCAAAAAGGGTGAAATAGATGAAGCAGAACCTCTGTACGAAATGTTGAATTCAGAAGAGCAGATGATGTTTTCAAATATACTTGATAATTCAATGGATCAAGAAATGATTCCTGGTCCAAGTGAGAGTTATGAATCCCAAAATCCTATAGAGGAATTTGAACTTCAAATTCGTAAGACTACAAGAAAAGGTGTACGTAAACGATCTTATGAGATTGAAGATTATGTTTTCTTGGTACCTCCTACAGAATTGGGTGAACCTAATTCTATAACAGAGGCCTTATCGAAACCTGAAAGGATGAATGGTTAAAAGCGATGAAAGATGAATTAGAGTCCATGAAAACCAACAAAGTCTGGGATCTAGTTGACCTTCCTAAGGAACGTAAAGCTATTGGGAATAAATGGATTCTTAAAGTTAAATATAAATCGAATGGGTCAATAGAAAGACACAAAGAATGATTGGTTGCAAAAGGTTTTACATAAGAAGTTGGAATAGACTATGAGAAAAGTTTTTCACGAGTTGTGAAGTTTACATCCATACGATTACTTTTAGCTATTATTGCACGTTTAGATCTAGAATCATACCAAATGGATGTGAAGAATTCTTTTCTCAATGGAGAATTAAACGAGGAAATCTACACGAAACAACCAATATATTTCATTGTTAATGGTCAAGAAAAGAAAGTATGAAAATTGGAAAGATCAATTTATGTCTAAAACAATCTTCAAGACAGTGGTATCTAAGATTTCATAAGGAGGTTATGTCATTTGATTTTACCATGATCGATGAAGACCATTGTATCTATGTGAAAAAGTTCAATGAAAATTTTGTAATTCTTTCTCTTTACGAAAATGATATTTTATTGGCTGAAATAATTTGGAGTACGTAAAACTGTCAAGTCATAACTATCAAAATCATTTCATATGAAAGATTTGGGTGAAGCAGAGTACATATTGGATGTTAAGATCCAAAGAAATCGCTCCAAGAATTTTTTGAGTTTATCTCAATAAACTTATATAAAGAAAATATTGGAACGTTTTCGATTGTATAGTTACAAACCCATGGATAAACATGTCGAAAGGGTGAAACTTTAAGCCTTGAAATGTGTCCAAAGAATAAAAAATAAAAGAAAGAGATGTATCGAGTTCATTATGCTAGTGCTGTCGGGAGTTTGATGTATGATATGGTGTGTACTCGCCCATGCATTTGTTATGTCGTGAGTTTAGTTAGCAGGTACCAATCCAATGTTGGAAAAGATCACTGGAAAGTAGTATACAGAATATTATGATATATGAAGGGAGCTACTGATTATACATTGTTTTATAGTGGATCTAATTTATCCATAAAAGGTTATACAAATGTTGATTGGGCTGACGACCGGGATGATAGAAAATCAACATCCGTTTTTTCTTTCTTAGTAAATGGTGGTACTATTTCATGGAAAAGTAAGAAGCATACTTGCACAACTCTTTCAATCATGGAATCTGAATTATTGGCATTTGCGTCTGCATTACAAGAAATTATTTGGTGAAAGAGATTCTTTGAGCATTTGAGTATTGCAAAGAATTCAAAGGGTGCAATGATTCTTTATTATGATAGTCAAGCGACTATCGCATACATAAAGGATCCTAAGTATCACAGAAGAACCAAACTCATTGACATCAAGTATAACTTTGTGAGAGACGTAGTGGCAAGTGGAGAAATAACTTTACAATACATTAATACACGTGAAATGATAGTTGATTCTTTTTAAGAAGACCATCTCTAGAGACTTGTTTGAAAAACATGTTAAGGCTCTAGGTTTACGTAGAGTATGATGATATTTCAGTATTGTAAACTAACTCGATCGTTATGAAATTCGGTTCTATATAAACTATTGAATTTATGTTCAAATGTAGTATGCATGTGATAATATGTAAGATATAAATTGTGTCGAACAAGTCGCGATATTGGCTCTCTCACACGAGCAATCGCCTCTTATGTTGGGGAACATGAAGAGATGAGTTTCACCACCATTGTATGACTAGTTTTATGATCCAGACAAAGTTTCTCCAAGAAATGAGCTTAAGGATCACTGGAGAGAGAAACTAGGGTTAAACATCTGGAGGTATTTAGACCAAGGTCTTTACGATGTTGAATAATCAAAAGAAGGAGACACAAACACCGATTTAAGGTATAAACATTGTAGCACGTGTTTCATAACATGTGTGTCTACTGATCAATGGGTCAATGAAAGAATATTCTCTGTTTTTTCATTGTGTGAGACCCAGAAAAGTTAAAATGAGTTCTCAATGAAATACACTTTGACCTTTTGCCATTTCTTGAAGTTTTAATCGGTGTTGCTACTTTAGCATGTTACTAATAGCCATGAGCGATTCAGCAATGCAATACATGTATAGGAAAGCAATTGATATGGAACATATAGATTCAAGTAGAAAAGGAAAATAATTAAATGAACAATTCAACTTGTATATATAAGCCGACTATTACACTCTAGTGTAATTGTGTGTATAAAATTGAACATGAACTCGAGTTCACCTCTTTAAGAGGTTGATGGATCAAATAAATAACTATTGAAGTAGTGAATGAAGTCTTAGGTATTGTGAGTAATAGTGTCCTTTAATAGTAGTGAATTATTTCCACATATGATTGAATTCCTATATAGGGCTTGTAAAACCTTAAAGATAAGCTCTTCATGCTCACAGGTCACACGAACTATTTGTCGTATGAATTGTATGTCTGATTGATATAATGTTGACTTGAGTCTTATCCACCATGTGAGAAGTGGGAGATGTAAGTTTTGGGTCATGGGTCGCCCATCTGTACTGACCCGACCCGACCCGACCCAACCCGCTCTATTTTATGCCAAATACAATTAATTAATCAATTAATTAGTTTTGGATAAATTCTTTTAAAAGGATTAGGTAGAACAATTACTTGGTAGTATTTTTGTAAGGAACATGAAACGTGAAAAACAGAGAGATAAATGTGTGAAACATAAACCAAAAACCAAGCGATCAGTCAAGAAACAAAGAATTGAGTTTCTCAGACAAATTCATCAACACACAAAGCGGACTTCTAGTTTGTGAACACAGATCTTTGTTTCCTAGTGATTCAAAGATGGACTTGAGAACTAACATGTCAAAGAAGAAGACCAATGACTTCTGATGCGAATTACAAGGTACACATCTTGCTGTTGATTTACCTTAATATTCCTTCACATGTGATGAAAAAAAACATATGTTGAATTCATCTATAAAGCAACTAATTAACATAAGAAAATGATAGTTTACCACCACATTAAAACACAACATTATGACAATATATATGAGCATCTAAATATTAAGCCGATGACTTTTCTCCAGAGTCCTTTTCATCAAAGTCAAAATAAAAAAATATGAAGTTAGAGATGAGCTAAAACAAAGAGTTAACAATGGTGAAACAGATGATTAAAAGGATGAAGAAATGTCTGAACGGAAGGAAGTTCAATCGAGAAAGAGATGAAGATGGACAGAAGAAAAGAGAAGGGTGAAATTTTTTTGACAGAAAGAAGAAAAAAGAGTGAAATTATTCTATAAACTATAAACCTACATAGGGAATAACTAAAAAATAACTTGTTGGTAAATACTCAAAAAGTTTATTCTTACATGGATTGTATAATAAGGAATAAAAATAAAATATGATATGAAAAAGCACATTTAAACATATAAAAGTAGAGAATTAATTCGAAGTAACGTGTATAGTTGGAACTGTAATTACAGAGATAAAAATTGACAATTTTAAACCATAATTATCATCCCCACAAATTAGGCACAATCCCAAAAGTAGGAGATAAGAAAATCTAAAATAAATAACTTAATTTAAGTTCAAAAATTATTTATTTTGCTATTTTTGTAATTTAAAAACTACGCTGGTAATTAAATAGAAGTATGTGAATATATTGTTAATTAAAGTCTTAAATATTATATTATTGTAATTTTCACAAAAAAAATAATAGATACTTTTGAGCTGAGATGGCTAACTCGTAATACAAAATAATAAAATGCACCATCCAAAGTTTGAGATGCTTATTGGTTAAAGATTATGCTAAATTTTTACTTACTCTTTAAATTTATATTTTTGTGAAAAAATTGGTGTAACGACATGTTCCCATCGTTATGAAAAAGCCATTGTAGAAAGAATTGGGTAAGAAAACTTTTTCCTAGTAACTTAAGAATTTCTAGCTTGGTCCAGATTTGGACTAAATAAAAGTCAGTAAGGTCTAGGGAGATCTGGTAATGAATGAGAGATATAATTATGATTTTTATCTCATAAGTAGATAACAGAGATGTTAAGGAACCCGTACGACTTTATGGAATTAAATTGGGGCGAGTAGAACTCCCAAAACCAAGCTAGCGTGAATGAGTAGTTTCTGAGTGTCATGGATTGAAAGTGTGTTCTAAAATGGGGATTTGAAACACAAACTTTGACTCTCTGTTTCCATGCAAGCCGCTAGGACGGAATTATTCCCGCCAGGAGAGGCCGTTGTGGCGGTTTTGTCCCGCTACAATGAACCAGTCGCGAATTAAATGGAATTAAACTGCAAAAATGTTATTTTTTGCAAGTTTCATTTTTGAGAGCCAGGAGATGACCCTAGGAGATTTCTTGACAATTTTCCAATATTTTTCGTGCTAAAGGCAAGAGTTTTACTTTCCTAATTCGTTTTTCGATCCGTAGAACATTGATTCTAAATTGTATAATGTTGGGAGAGGGTTTTTGAACTGAATTGGATGGTGGGAAAAAAAAACCTAACTACACCTTAGGATCATGGCTTGGTCTTGGGTTATTGAATTGTCATATTCTGGGTAAATTAGACTTTAATTATTGATCCTCTTATTGAATTGATTGTTTGTAGACCTATAACAAGCGGAAAGAATTAGGAATGGGAAGAATCAAGTTTCTTAGGAGGATTCAAGCTTGTTTTCGAGGTAGGTGATGATTTGATTTCTTTTTTTGTGTGATGTATGCTAGTAATTGCTTCATTGTAATGTATGTATGGATACTAATGTTGCAATATTGATCACACCTATAATGAGTATGAATGATTGTATTCCATGAATCAACACTTGATTGTATGATTTTGAGAATGTGCATCGTAATTGGGATTGTGGCTTGTGAATGGATAGGATGTTACGTTCCAACATACTAATTGGGATCAGATGTCACATACTGACATACATATTAGAATGAGCGTCACATTCTGACACACTAATTTAGATCGGATACCACGTAAGGGTGCACCAATAGTATGGGTATGGGCTCTATGAGACGACTATTGAATTGTCGTGATTACTTGTTAAGGAAATGTGGAATTGTAAGTTGTTCATGGTTTATAATCGGAATATGTGTTTATATTATGCATATGCATGTTTACTATGTTGTAACTGCTTGTATATGTTTCACTTATTAGAATAGCATCGTGATCCTACCAATACACTATTGTTTTGTACTGATATTGCACTTGTTCTTTCTTTGTTGAAAAAAGGGCATCTTTAGGCGGCTGCTGATAGAGCTCGTTTAGGAGATTAGTGAACAATTGAATTCAAGGGTGAGCCAGTTCTTCCAAGCTTCCATGGGTTCTCTTTCTGCTCAATCCCTCGTATTCAGACTTTGATTAGTACTCTAGATCATCAACTATTTTAGCTTTCGGGGTTCTGCCCCTTTTTCTTCAGACTTATAATTCTTTCTTAAAGTTTTGGTACATTGACTTTCAGTTTCTAGGGAATATTTTTGTAATGTTTTCATAGTCTTTGTTAGAGTTTTGGAGTTTATGGGAACTCTACTTATTTCTACATTTAAGCATGCTTCCGTATTTTTATATATGTAGTTCTTGAGTTAGCTAATTAGTATTAATGGTTCTCCCGTAGGAGGGTTACCGTGGGTACCAATCACGACGGTATGGGTCATGAAAAAATTGGTATCAGATCCCTAGGATTGTTGATCTCGGTTATCAAAATAAGTCTAGTAAAGTCTTGCTGAACGGTACTGGGACGTATGTACATTTCTTCGAGAGGTTATGGAACTTTAGGAAAACTCTCTGTTTTCTCTTGTCTCTAACTTCCTTCACTCTCATGTGCGCAGATGGTTAACATTAGGTTTAATGATGTGTCAATGATCCAGTTAAGGAATCCGTAGCGAGAGGTTGCAGTCGAGGCATTGGTAGAAAAAGCAAAGGGCAGGGATAAAGGGAGAGTAGAAACCGCTAGGGGTGGAGATACGGTTGAGAATGCTCCTAGAAATAAGGTCCGTCCTGTGCATCATGAAGAGATAGAGGAGAATGTTGAGGTTGAGAATGATGAAGATGTTGGACAAGAGGAAGAGATACATGCTTTGACTTTAGGTATTCCTCATTTATACCCAGTATTAGGTCAACATATCATGTCTTTCCTTAAAGGATTGGTTGGTCCTGGAGTTCTTCTCATAGGTCAAGCAACTCAAACTCCCGCCAACCCCCTATTTCTATTACTTTCCCTAAGGTGGGTGGAACTGTAGGTGTTGATGCCTTTTTTCGTCCTTTGTTGTGCCTGTGATGACTGGTAATGAAAACCAAATGTCGACAAAATTTCTGAAACTAAAGCCTTTGATATTCCATGGTTTTGATAATACGGGTGCCTATGAGTTCATCTTAGACTGCATAAGTTGGGTATTGTCCATCAACATGGAGTAGAGTTTGTGACTTTTCAACTTCAAGATGAGGCTAAGTAGTGGTGGAGAACTTATGTGGAATGCATATCGTCAGCTTTACCCCCACTCACTTAGACCCAGTTTCAGGCGTTGTTCTTGGAGAAGTATGTGCCTCGTACCTTGAGAGATCATAAGAAGTATGAGTTCTTGGTTTTGGAGCAAGGTAGTATGTATGCAACTGCTTATGAGGCTAAGTTCCATGATTTGACTAGATATGCTACAATATTGGTGACTATTGAGCAAGAGAGGATCTTTCTATTCGTCAAGGGACTGAATTCTGAGTCACCGATATTGTCTGTTCACATGACTTCTACAGGAAAAAGTTTCAATTAGGTAACAAATTTTAGAGATTCAGGGAGGGCGACCCTTGATATGCTCAAATTACACCTCCCTAAAGAAGCATACACGATCGTTATCAAGTAAAGAACCCAAATTATAGGTTGGGGTCGATCCCACGAGGAATATGACTTAAACTTAAGTTTAATTTACAATTATCTTTGTTTTGCCAAGGTATTTCCGAAACAAGTAATTAAAAGGGGGGGGGGGGGATTTGTATAACAAATTCGCAAAATTGTATGAGTAATCAACGAGCAAAAGTTAACTTCAGATGTTATCAAGATGAGAAAGAAAATAGGGATATTTGTTCCCCATAAGCTCATAACTCCATAAACCTAGTAATAGAAACCCTTTCCTAGTATAATGCATTCAAGGCGATAAGTTATGTATCTCTAAATCCTTGGTACAACATCTAAAGAATTTCACTCTGCACCTCTGTCTGCGACGTGTGTATAATTTACTAACCCTGAACATTATCTCATATTCAACGTCACATTGATGTATGACTTAGTTTCATCGTCACACCAATCAACATTAATCATATTAGATAGTATCACACCAAATCTATGTGGATAATTCTTTTCTTATTTACTACCTCCTTGGTCCGGAGAGTAGCAACAAGGCAAGTTGTAACGTTGGCCACCGTTAAAAAGACTTTTAAACAAAAGAATTATCAATGCATGCAAAAAAAACTATTTGGGAATTACTTAGTTACTATTCATAATTCGCTACTCGCTCATGGTTCCCACAATCCTAGTTGTGGATTTAGTTACACATACTAGAAAGAACACAATTCATAGTTTTAGATGTAAGAATCACGAGCTTACGTAATACGAATGAGAAAAACCCAGAATCCAACTTGAATTGCAAACTGGAACCTTCAAAACAAAACCCGAAAATCAATAAATTGCTCAAGTTGCAAAATTAATTCTCAAGTCAAATGTAGAACTAAAGTAATAATGTCTAACACCCCAAAAATGGGGTTTACATACATACCCTATTTGTAGAAAACAAACCCTAAATTAAAAGGGAAACTAAATAAGGAAATAAAACTGCAGGACACATCTTCTTTCTACAAGACTGACCTACAACCGTAAGTCGAGTTACGGTCTGTAGGTTCCTTTTGTGGCTCCACACTTAGCAAACTTTCAAACTTAAAAAATATCCACTTTTTAGTCAAGTTCTACGAACTAGCAGTACAGACCTCAGTGAGACGACGATCTGTAAGTCCATTCCGCCACTCCATCTTAGATTATTTGAGCATCAGGTACTGGAACCACTCTTCTAATCACTTCTACGGAGTTGCATTACGGACCATAAGTCACCACCGTGATTCCACACTTGGTCAAATTGCCTAAAGCTTCAACACTGCCATGCCTGGTCGTCTTACGACCTTCACCTATGGGGTATCTCTCATCCTACGATCAGTAAGTGCCTCTTTTCTGCATTTGCCTCAGCTATATCTTCAAATCTCCACGCCTGAGTTTATTTCCTTAAATCACAACAAAAACACATAAAACTAAAAGAAAATGGCCTTAAATACTCACAGATCCTAAGAGAAATGTATCAATAGTGCCGTAAACTCAGAGTACATTAACACCCTCAACTTAAAATTGTTATTTGTCCTCAAGCAACACACAACGACTCTAAACGACACTTGTATAGAAACAAGAAATTTTATCCCTAGCAATCACATGCCTCTCCTCCCTGACTCTTATTTAGAGTGAAACTTTGTTCTCTTAGACTCAAATAAGCTAATTTGTGCGGATACAAACATGACAATGATCGACCGATCAACACACCACATACACTATTTTGCTATCCCAGAGTATCAACTTTTTGACAATGTCACTAGTGCCCTTACTTCAACCGGTTTCCCCTTTTTCACATAATACATAAGAATTTAGGGTACATGTATTTATTCAACACTTACGCTCAGAAGTAATCATCAAGTACAAGTAGTTCTCAAAACCATAGGCTTGCCCTTATTTTCACTTCTTCGATTTTCCCACTAAAGTCTAGGATTGCTATAGGGCTTTCTTGGCTTGTAACATAGGCTCAAGGTCAGGCTGTGGTACATTTGGGTTATTTAGTAACTTTTTGCCCTCCTTGACATTACTTTTGGATTTTCTACTTCTTTGTGCCCTATTTTAGATATCCTACCTCTTTCTCTTCTTTCCTTTGATTCCCTTTTTTTTCATTGATCGGTGCGACTTTCCACTTTGTGGCTCTTTGCTTTTCACTTTTTTCTTTTTCTATCATTTTATTCTTTTTTCCTTTATTTTCACAAAGTCACATCCTCTTTTTTTTCCATTTATTTTCAACACCAACTCTTTTCATACCCATCTCTCTTTTGATTTCCTCTTTCCTAGCCACCCTCAACTTATGGATTTTCCATGAGTTGAAGTGCACAATACCTGATGTCGGATCTGGGCCAAGAACGAGGTCCATTTTGCATTAGCCACCCTCAACTTAGGCTTTTGGCCTAAGTCGAGGTGCACATGTCCAAGCAGGGACCAAGGCCAAAACATCAAAATGTTGGGAAGGTGAGTTAGGTAGTTAGAAATAAATGGTCTAAGTTAGGCTCAAAATCTTTGGATCAAAGGGACTATGCATTTCATTTGGTCGGACTCTTTTAGGTATTTTAGTGGGATATTAAGAACAACGGCCTATGATCACTCCCTAAACTATAGAGTAGATTATCTAAGAAGGAATAACCGGGCAAGTTCTAGATTGGCACCACATTGTTTGATTTTTCAATAACTTCCACACACTCTTGACACCTAGTTTCATCATCAGATCGTCAGATTACCTAGTTCAAGTTCTAGATTATGTCATGCACTCAAATTGGTTCTTTATTATGTGATACTCAGATCCAACACATTAAACTTATTCTAGTTTATCCTTTAGCACATATTTGTCATAATTTAATATGGGTATCTTTTTTTTGAAAAGTTCATGCCATTATGCTTCATTCTTATTCATGCTACTACACAAATAATTTCCACACATGCCAGTTCAACAGAAATTAAGCAGTCTCTTGGGAAAAAAGAACACATGCAAGAAAACCCCAAGAGAGGATTATGAGTTGGGTTACTCTGACTTCACCCTATCACTCACAATCCATTTACTCCACCCCTTACGAAATAAGTGAGATTTTCCCCAATGCACAAAAAATGGGAAACAATAATGGAATTGGGTGAAGCAAACCTGTGGAACTTATCACCAAAAAATCATTAACAAGTGGGTGGGTCATGTTTTCCATATCCCACTACAGTATTTGGGTCATTCTCAGTAGGGCCCTCATCAGCAACAACCGCACTAATATTGGTGCTAACATGGGCTGCCTCAGTAGGAAGAATCTCTGACACAGGCATGAAACTTGATGCCCCAGCAAACATATCACGATCCCTTAGCTAAATGATCTGCTCATCTACTATGGAGTCCTGCATCACCTTCTTCTCTAGTCGGCTGCTTCTTTGTGGCACTTTCTTCTTCCATGAGCTCAAATTTTTGATTGGATATGTGCTTCTTACATTTGGCCTGGTTGGTCTCAAGCCTCTCTCCCGCATCATCCCCACTGAACAGTTTCCCCAAGACAGTATCATCACTAAGTGCAGAGGGTGTATCCTGTGGTACGAGAGCAAGTGTTGCCGGCATAACATCAACTCGGCCCGGAGACTAGATAACTCAGTTCGGAAGGCGGACATGTCAATAGTAGGAGTTGGCTTCTCTAAAATTCGCACCTCAAAAGCATCTAGCCACTTATGAACTGCTTGGACCTTATCGTCCATTGTGGCCTCCAACCTCTTCTCTACTCGTTCCTCGAACTTTACAATCAACTTCTACATCCAAGGATTTAGGTTGTGCAGTAGGGTAGCCATTTGATTTTGTAACTTGAGGACTCATGCTAGTGGTAGCACCGTGGCTTCCGACGAAAAAGTGGCTCTAGATGAGCTTGGAGCCTAGCTAGCGGCCTGTGAGGAAGAAACTGGTGCATCATCTGTAGGTACAATCCCATCTCCTACATCTGCTCTACCGCATCTACCACATCATTACCTTTTGGCACATCAACTTGGGGCCCTCTCCGTGGTGTTGCAACATTCGACTCATCTTGAATAAGCCCAATATCCAAGGTCCATGTAGCATGGACCAATTTATCATAGTGCTAGATAGGCACTCCAACATCTATGCAAATCTAAAAAATCATACACGGAAAGGGGTAAGTGGTGGTGGTATTGAATTTTTCTGCCAATAGCTATTGAGTGCAATCTATCTCAATCCTTGCAACCAATGCAACCACCATAACTGCTTTATCCCAAGTGATAATGTTGTCGGCCTGGATCGGTGATAATCTGTTACGAACAAGTATCTAAAAGAATTTGGCCACCAAGTTTCCAGTGGCTTTTCTAATACCCAACCTGGGTGATGCAACCCACTCTACTCTATCACCGTATAGGGCCATGTGCCTAGAAAGCCATGATATGAAAACCTCCCTTTTATCCGCAATCCTCGTGAAAGCTCTAGACCGCACTATCTTCTAACATTAATCAAATTCAGCCATATTAGTGGTCCGAATATTGTAGGGGTTAGGGCCACAAAAATAATTTTGCTGATAGTAGTGTGGGAAATGTTTACTCGTACCCCTCAGACCATGGTGGAATTTAGGGTGTCCTGGGTTGTCGGTTTGGCCTTCTTGTTGATAGACCCTCGGAGCGTTGCATCATAGGAGGCATAGAACGCCCACACAATCTCTTAGCTTTACATTCTGGGATTGCCAGACATCCATTCACACTTGGCTTTTGGAACAACCGGTAGATTTTTGGCACTGTGTGTATACTGCCGGTGAGAACTCTACGCTTCTTCGTGATGGTACGTGTCATCTTTTTCTTAGCATTCATCATCTTGGCATCCTGGTAGATCTACCATTGTCATTATACACACCATCGGTTTGGTTCATCAGCTACCGGCTCAGGTGTAGAGTTTTGAAGGACTTCTGAGCTGGTGGTCTGATCAGACGACACTTCTTGGTTGCGATCACTTGAGCTGGTGGAGGAAACTGAAGCAGTCCCAGTAGTACAGTTAGTTGAGGAATCGGAGGCCGTTTTTTCTGGTGATCCAATCAGTGTATCCTCCTCATCAAATTGGGAGGTAGTGACTATATCGGTATTAACCTTCTTAGTCTTTCTCCGATTAGCCGGGGCTGCTGCAGTTGGAGTACTTTTTGTGTTTGGGGACGTACTCAGGGTCGTTGTCGCCCTCTGGGTCATTGAATACCAATTGGTGGGAAGGTCGTGTTGATTTAGACTTCCCTTTTTAGACAGGTTCCTTATTAGTGCCGTCGTACCTGTGGAAGAGTTGTTAGAGGCCAACGTAAACTTAAAAAAACACCCAAACTAATTTTAGAACTAGAAATAAATAAAATAAAAATTTTAAAAATATTTTTGGAAGTAGCCACAGTGGCTTCCTACAGTGGGGACTTACGGTCCGTAAGGAGACTTACGGTCCATAGATCTCTCCTAGGTCAGATATACTAGAAAAGGGTACTCTGATGGAAAATACGGATCTGCAGAACGTTATGTAGTTGGAACTACAAACCGTAGTCCATGTCATAATCTCACACTTGACATTTTTACATGTGTGCTTCCACCTACTTACTTCATCTATGGTCTGGAATATGACTTACAGTTCATAGACTGGGTCTCGTAAGTTGGGTCTGAGACAGGTCTAGGTTGTGTCTGGTTCTTGAGACCTCATTTTAAATCCAATTTCTCACATGTTCTAGCATAATAATTCATTTTAATAGTCATGCGTGCTAGTTTGTCATTCTTAGAATTCCAAGTACTCAATTTTATAATCTTTCAAACACAATACCAAACACTAAGTGAAAACTTACACATATACTATTTGATTTTATTGCTTTTACGTTATGATCACACACAATCACTGACCATCATCCCAAGGGTGTTTATCATTCAAAATTAACATGTATTCAGTGATAATTAAACACCCAAGGTCAAGACCCACTCCCGACTTTCAAAGAATTCAAGTAATGAACCAAAATTCAAATTGAAGGGTAAGTCAGTTACATTACAAGGAACAAGGAGTGGTGTGATTGTGTGACGACACTAAGACTCCAAATGATCACTAACCAAAGCTTATCCGTACCTAGACACTGGAGCATTTGAAAATGGAGGTTATGAGGAGTTTGGGGTAAATGTGAGATTTTGGGATTATGGGGGTGATATAATTTGGAAGAATGGTGGATTGGTGGTAAAGTGAGTGATTTGGGGAAGTAAGGAAGTGATTGTAGGGATTTAGGGAGTCGTTTGAGGGAATTGGAAGAAGTGGGAAATGATTTGAAAAGGACGGTTTTTAAATAAGAGGTCATCCCGGTCGGTGATGTACTGTGGTTTCATGGTACTTTCAATGTTTTTTCCTTAAGTTTAGTGTGTGTCTAAGGCCTTTTTGTAGTAGTTTCAATGTGTTTTTCTCTGTGTTTGCAGGAAAACTATTTAGAACGAAAATGCTGAAGACTGTGCTGAAATCTGCAGAAGTGATGACCTACGGAGCCACCGACGGTCCGTCAACCCAGTGACGGTCCGTAGGTGATGATCGTCGACTAAAGATCCAAGCAGCTGAAATCAAATCCGGGAAATCTGACCAAGTGTGGGGCTACGAAAGGAGCGACGGTCCGTCGACCCACTGACGGAGCATCATGGAATCGTCGGTGGTAACAGAAAGTAGTCCCAGTACCCGGCTTGAAGAAACCACTAAGTATGGAGGAACGGAGGCCATCAACGGACCGTAGGTCCACTGACGGACCGTGCTGTTGGTCCGTCAATGGTAACAGAAAGTGTTGAAAAGTGGAAGCTGAAAAAGATTTGAAGTATGGACCGACGGAAGTTGTCGACGGTCCGTCGTTCCATCGACGGACCATCAGTAGGGTCGTCGATGGCAGATACGTTTTGGACAGATTTTTCCTTAAATAGAACTCCTTTTATTTTTAGGACTTGATTATTATAAATAGGACTAAAAACCTCGTTTTGGTGTTAGACTCTTTACTATTTTTCAGACTTGTGTTATTGGAAGTTAAACTTTGGTTTTTGGGAAATACTTCAATTTTCCGGAATCGTTTCTTACAATATTTTTTATTAATTCAAGTGATATTTTCTGGGTTTTCTTCAACTTGTTAAAGTAAGTATATGATTTCTTGTTTATTAATCATGAGTTGTGTAATACTTAGCATCGGTAATTAAATCCACAACTAGGGTTGTGGGAACCATGAGTAATTAACAAAGTAAAACTAGCTAAATAACAATTCTAGAATAGTTTCTTGCATGTATTGATAATTCTTTCGTTTAGAAGTCTTTTTAACGGTGGCCAACGTTAGAACTCGCCTTGTTGCTACTTGTCGAACCAAGGAGGTAGATAATAAGAAAAGAATTATCAACGTAGATTTAGTATACACTATCTAATAGGCTAGTTTCAATTGGTGCGAAGTAGTATAACTTAGCCATACATTGAATATGATTCTTATTATGAGGTAAAAGGTAAGGTTTAGTAAAGTATACACACGTAGCCAGACCAAGGTGCAGAGTGAAATTCCCTAGTTGCCGGACCAAGGAATAAGGGATACATAACTTACCACTTTGCATGCAAGATACTAGAAAAGAGTTGTTATAGCTAGGGTTACTGCGTTATGAACCTATGGGAACACTTACACCCTAGTTTCTCTCATCACTTGATAAACATCAAATATTTGAACTTTCTACTTGTTTACTTAGACTTAATTTACTTTTGTTACGCAAAATCCCCCCTTTAATTATTTATTTTCAGAAAGAACTTGACTAAATACAAGTAATCGTAGATTAAAGTTAAGTCTAAACCATTTTTCTCGTGGAATCGACCCCAACATAACATTTGGGTTCTTTACTTGATACGACCGCTTATACTTCTTTAGGGGAGTATAATTTGAGAGTATCATATTTTGGCGCCGCTACCGAGGAAAGTGGCTTTTAGATTAACTTTAAGCACATTACCGAATTTTAGACAACAATTTCTTAATTTTACTTTTTCTTTTTGTTTTTGTCTCTCGCAGGTCTAACTGTAGTGTATGCCAAGTACACGGAGTCGAGGAGAACCCATACTTTCACCCGATCCAGAACTAAACCGTACACTTCGTAGAATGAACAATCCACGCAACCAGGCTAATCTTGAGGATGAGTTCAACCGGCAACTTCCACCACCAGTTGAACCTCATAATCAAGCGTTGGTTGACAATCCTGGTGAAGGTGATGTGAGGAGGCAACCTCCCGCCCCACGCCCTCAAGAGCACTATAGGGGAAATGTTAATATCACTGACTCTGATGTGCCACTTGTTCTACCTCCTCTACCACCAGGTCATACTTTTGTGGTAACTTTGCCGGTTATTATTGCATCAGATTTGAATGTGCACCAAGTTGAGTGTTTGGTGGAAGTGTTGAAGAGGTTCAAGAGAGCTATTGGGTGGACTATTGCGGATATTATTGGGATCCCTCCCGGTATTTGTTCACATAAAATTCAACTCATGCCCGATCATAAGCCAAGTATTGAGCACCAGAGACGTCTAAATCCACCGATGCAAGAGGTAGTGAAGAAGGAAATTATTAAGTGGTTGGATGCCAGAGTCATATATCCAATCGCTGATAGTAGTTGGGTATGCCCTGTTCAGTGTGTGCCCAAGAAAGGGGGAATGATTGTGGTCCCTAATGAAAAAAATGAGCTTGTTCCAATGAGACCGGTGACCGAATGGAGAGTGTGTATGGATTACGGGAAATTGAATGCATGGACTGAGAAGGACCATTTTCCTATGCCCTTCATGGATAAGATGTTGGATAGACTTGCAGGTAAGGGGTGATATTGTTTTCTTGATGGCTATTCGGGTTACAATCAAATCTCTATTGCACCGTAAGATCAAGAGAAAACCACTTTTACGTGTTCTTATGGAACTTTCGCATTCAAGAGGATGCCGTTCGGGTTATGTAATACACCAGCTACTTTTCAAAGATGTATGATGTCCATATTCTCCGATATGGTTGAGGACACCATTCAGGTATTTATGGATGATTTTTCTGTTGTTGGTGACTCGTTTGATCATTGTTTGAGTCACTTGTCTGAAGTTCTCAAAAGATGTGAAGAGTGCAACCTTGTTGCTAAATTGGGAAAAATATCACTTTATGGTGAAAGAGGGTATTTTATTGGGCCATCGCATCTCATAGAAGGGTATAGAGGTTGATCGAGCTAAAGTCGAGGTGATAGAGAAACTTCCTCCACCCATCTCTATAAAAGGTGTGAGGAGTTTCCTTGGACATGCGGGTTTCTACCAGAGGTTCATCAAAGATTTCTCAAAAATTGCACATCCTCTGTGCAAGCTGCTTGAGAAAGAGTGTAAATTTTATTTTGATGAATCCTGTCTGAAGGCATTTGGAGAGTTGAAGGAGAAGTTGGTGTCTGCGCCCATCATTATTTCTCCGGATTGGAGCAAACCATTTGAGGTTATGTGTGATGCTAGTGGGGTTGCTCTTGGTGTTGTTTTGGGACAAAGAAGGGATAAAATCCTTCACCCTATTTATTATGCCAGTAAAGCCCTCAATGAAGCTCAAAAGAATTATACTGTGACTGAACAAGATCTACTTGCGGTGGTATTTGCCTTTAAAAAATTTCGATCCTATTTGCTTGGCACGAAAGTTATAGTGCGTATTTATCATTCTGCCTTGAGATATTTGATGGCAAACAAGGATACGAAACCAAGATTGATTCGATGGGTATTACTGTTGCAAGAGTTTGACTTTGAAGTTAAAGATAGAAAAGGGACCAAAAATCAAATTGCCGATCACTTGTCCAGATTAGAGGATGAAGCTATGCGAGAGTTGGGTGAAAAGGCTGAAATTGATGATACTTTCCCTGATGAGCATGTATTGGCCGCTTCTCATGACTTGATTCCATGGTTCGCAAATTTTGCAAATTACTTGGCTAGTGATATCGTCCCATCGGACTTGTCCTTTCATCAAAGGAAAAAGTTCATGCATGATATGAAAAATTTCTTTTGGGATAAGCCATATCTATATAGGAGTTGTGCCGATGGGCTTATTCGGCGTTGTGTGCTGGAAGTTGAGATGTTGAGTGTTTTGGAGGCATGCCACTCCTCGCCTGTGGGTGGGCATCATAGTGGTATCCGGAAGCCCATAAAATTTTACAATGTGGCTACTATTGGCCAACCATCCACCAAGATGCTCATGAGTTCGCCCAGGCATGTGATAGGTGCCAAAGAGATGAAGGTGTTTCTAGATGGCAAGAACTCCTTTTAAATCCATCCTTGTAATTGAGTTGTTTGACGTGTGGGGTATTGAATTTATGGGCCCCTTTGTGAGTTCTCATGGGATGAAGTATATTCTTGTGGTGGTTGATTATGTGTCAAAATGGGTGGAAGCCATAGCACTTGTAAATAATGAAGGGAAGAGTGTCACCGCGTTCTTGAAAAGAACATATTTTCCAGATTTGGCACCCCAAGGGCCATTATTAGTGATGGGGGATCCCACTTTTGCAACAAGTTGTTCAAAGGGTTGTTGGAGAAATATGGGGTTCTCCACAATGTGGCCACGCCGTACCATCCTCAGACTAGTGGGCAGGTTGAGGTGTCAAACAGAGAAATCAAGCAGATTCTGGCAAAAATGGTGAATGTGAGTAGAACGAATTGGTCAAAGAGGCTTGATGATGCTCTTTGGGACTACCGGACAACATACAAGACGCCTATAGGTATGTCTCCATACCAACTTGTATATGGGAAGACTTGTCACTTGCCGGTTGAGTTAAAGCATAAGGCCATGTGGGCAATAAAGAAACTAAAGATGTATTGGAACGAAGCAGCAGAACAAAGGTTAAATGGGTTAAATGAGCTTGATGAGTTTCGCTTGAAGCCATATGAAAGTTCAACCCTCTACAAAGAAAAGATGAAGAAGTACCATGACCAAAAGATTGAGAAGCGCGACTTTCTGGTTGGGGATTTGGTGCTTTTGTTCAACTCTAGGTTGCATTTGTTTCCAGGCAAACTTAAGTCCAAATGGACTGGTCCATTCGTGATCACTCAAATATTCTCGCATGGTGCGGTTGAGCTGGAGAACAAGGAGGGTGTAAGGCTCAAGGTGAACGGTCAAAGAATCAAAATCTACCTAGGGCATGCGAAAAATGCGAATGAAGTGATTGAGGCATACCATCTTGATGAAGTCTGAGTAATCAAGAGTCTTGCGTCGTGCCGCGATGTTAAATCAAGCGCTGATTGGGAGGCAACCCAATATGTATCCTCTAGCCAATAATAGGTTTTCTTGATTTTATAGGAGTAGTGCATTATTTTGGTTTTTACTTAATGTCAAGTATGCATTTTCTTTAATTTTCTTTTAGAAGTGTTGGCTAGAGAGTAGACTAGGGTCCGTGTCCAAAAAGTGTCCAGAAAACACAAAAAGATTAGTTTATTGGGTGTTCAATGTGCAGTGACCAAATCACCAGAAATCTGCAGAAATTGGTCTGGTGCAATGATCGACGGACCAACCGACAGACCTTCTTCCCATCGACGGACCGTCGATGGCATCCATGGATCCCAAGTATGATTTCTAATTTTTTCTAAGTTAGGGCACAGTCGATGGAACAATCGATGGAATAGTCGATGGACCGTCGATGGACATATGGTCCGTCGATGGGTAATCGTTAGTTCCCCAGACCCAGTTACCCAACCCGACCCGACCGACTATATATTGAATTTTTAAACTTTTCAGTCACCCCCACCCTTTCAAATGCCCTCTCCAACCGTTTCCCTCCCCATTTTCTTTCAACTCCCCCACTCACTCACCCATTTACTCTCCACTTAAACACTCTAATTTCCCTCTTCCCCAAATCCCCATCAATCCCAAAAGCTTTTCCCTCCCAAATTCCCATCTTCTTCTGTCTTTCTTCCGGTCGATGTTTAAAGTTTGGCTCGGTGTGGTTTCGTATACAAATTCATCTCCCCATTCACTCCACTACAGTACACAGGTATGTCATTCTGATCTACTCGATGAATTCTCGTTCATTTGCATGCTAAATTGATGTAATACGTATGTGGATCTTGACTTTGGGACAAAATTGCATGCTTGAATTGTTGAAACTGAGTTCCTAGTCCCTTAGAATAATGGAAAGTGAATGGGTTGGGGGTGTATTGTCTAAATGTACTGTGTTTTGAGTGTTGTTGTTTCCGACTTAAGGTTTGATGGTCTTTTAGAATCTAGAATTGAAATTGCGATAATCCATGCCCTAGGAATGACGAAATGGTTTGTTAAATGCTAGATGAACTTAATGTATCTAAGTTTGCTTGAACATTGTTCTTTGGGGTACCAACCAAGACTTACAAAAAAATCTGTCTGACCAACAGTACGAGACCCCGTCTATGGACTGTCGGTCAGTCAACGGACCGTCGATGGGGTCCGTCGATAGCCACTCCCCATATTTGCCTAACTCTGGAACGACGGATGTGGTCTATGGTCCATCAGTTGATTCACGGACCGTCCTGCACGTCCGTCGTCTTTAACAGAACCCTGTATGCTGAGGGTTCCTAGATTTTAGTCTAAGTGTCTACCCACGGGGATGGTCGACGTTCCTTCGTTTGATCGATGGAACATCCTGCAGTTCCATCATCTTTAACAGAAACTTTGCATGTAAACCATTTTAAAATTTTGTCTAAGTGTCCAACGACGGACCAGACCTATGGTCCGTCGGTTGCTCGATGGACCGTCCTGCAGGTCCGTCTTCTCTAACAGAACCTTTATTCCTGCAGCTTTCAAAATATTTGCTAAGTGTTCACCAACGTACCCTATCGACAGACCGTCAGTCCATCGACGGACCGTCTATAGTACCCGTCGGTCAATTCTATTGTTCTGAACTGGACTGTATTTTGTTTTTCAAAGTTTGGTCTTTCTTCTCTTGGGTGTGTCTGATGTTTACACTGAAACTAATAACTCTCCTTTGGAGGTACCAATGGCCCCCAAGCAACACTTAGTTTACTCTCGAGGATATTCCAAGTCTGTCGCCCCTTCACACCGGCTGGTGATTGGCTCGTCCGACGATGAACGCGACCCTGAATACGTGCCACCAGGCACCCAGACACCGTCACGTGCTGCTAGGACCTTTTGGAGCACACCCAAGAGGGTGGTGTCCAGCGTAGTCACTGCCTCCCAGTCTGATGAGGAGCGCACACTGATTGGCACACCGTCTAGGTCTGCCACGATTTCTGAGGGAGCGTCTGGCTCCGAGGAGACTTCCGGGTTTGAGGGAGCGTTCGGCTCTGAGGAGGCTTCCGGGTCTGAGGAAGCGTCAGCTTCGCATGGTGTCACTGTTCCTGCTGCACATGCCCACTCTGCCTCGTCTGATGAGGCTGACAGTGCGGATTCTACTCCAGCACTCCCGACCGACGTCCCCGCACCCGTTGCTGATCAGCCCAACCGATGGTGCGTCGGGGGCCAATACCAGGTGTATCAGGACGCGAAGCTGCTCAACGATAAGGGGGTCATGACTCGGACTCTGACAGTCGAGTGGCAAGTTCTTACAGGGAGTCTTCACACTGTCCCTGATGTACATGCTTTTTTCACCCGCCATCGGCTAGAGTGGATAGCTAGGAGCGTTGGACGCAACAGCGAGGAGGTGGTGCGAGAGTTCTACGCATCTTATGTAGCGACTCTCCGGTCTTCCCTGGATAAGCGGTCAAATCCCGCTAAACAGGCACCACTTGATCATCTTCGAGTCCGTGACCGCAGGGTAGACATCTCCTTACGTACTATTCGTCGGTTCTTATACGGCGCTGACATAGATGCTACCAGGGAGATCCCTACCCCGGAGTTTGACTATCGGTGGAAGCTTATTAAGGAGGGCCATTTTCAGCATAATCTGGGGCTGAGAGAGACCACCAAGAGGTGGATAGCCCAGCGCATTTCTGTTGATGGCAAGGGTGCAGATTGGGTGCTGGAGCCCAGAGGGGTTATCAAGAAGGCCAACTTTACATACACGGCCAAATTTATCTGGCTATTGGTCCGTCACTGCCTATCCCTCACTGCTGCTGACAATATTGTTACATGGGATAGGGCAGTATTGGTAGCTGCTTTGGTTGCCGGGTTCAACGTCGACATTCCGAGACTATTGCTGGCAGTCATTCATGAGAGGGCCTTTAAGGCCTCCACCACGTACCCTTTTCCGTGCATGATTTTCGAGTTGTGCAGGTCTGCTGGAGTGCCTATATGGAATATTGATGTTCTCCGGACTCCTACGGGGATAGTTGATATCGGTCTCATCCGGGATGAGGCCAATGAGGCGGCACCCAACAGAGGGCCCAGAGTGGAGGTGCAATCGCTAGGAGAGAATTTGGTAGAAACGGTAGAGCAAGCCCAATGGGATGATCAGGCTACATTAGAGCCTACCGGCACCACCCCGGTTGAGTCTATCCCGGGTACTAGCACAACTCCGAGTTCCTCCCGCTCCACTACATCTGCAGCACTGGTCCCGATTGCTAGGGTCTAGAAGTTAGAGGCCCAGATGGCCACACTGCTGCATCATATCCAGCAGAAGATGCAGAAGTCCATTGCTGAGGAGAAGGAGCGGATCGAGAAGAGGATTGCCCAGCACACTGAGAGGCAGATTATGAAAGTCCACCAGCGCCTTGACGCCTTTGAGTTGAGAGTTCTCGCCCGGCCAGCCCCTACTATTGACTTGACGACTCTCCAGGCTGCTGTGGCGAGTCTGAGGGCTGACGTGGATGCAATCCTGGATGCACGGGTACCTGAGTCTGAGGCCACCCTTGCAGAGCCTGCTGAGGATACGGTGCTTGCTGCACTATTCCAGACCACCACTGCGCCACCACCGCCACCACGTGAGCAGACCAAGAGGCATAGGTCCAGAGAGGGTGATGAGGTTCGTGCTAGGAAGAAAGAGCGTACTAAGATGGAGGCTGCGAGGAGAGCCTCGTTGATGGATGAGGAGGCTCGGCAGATGAGGGCTCATGAGTTGGCTGCTGGGGCGTCTAGCTCCAGGATTGTTGATGTTGAGAGGAGCACTATTGAGGGTGCTGTTATTGCTGCGGACACTACTGATGGTGTCCTTACTTCTGAGGGACCGGGTTTCGGGAAACCGAACCCGCCAGCTTGTTGATCATCGGCGCTATGCGCCTCAGGTTTTCTTCACCTACCACCCTGTTTTATATTTCTTATGCATTGGGGACAATTGCATCTTTTTTTGTTGGGGGTGGGGTAAATGGAAAGTGAGTGCTAGGGTGAAGTCTGAGTAGACCAACTCATGATCTTCTCTTGGGGTTTTCTTGCCTGTGTTCTTTTCCCCCAAGAGACTGATTATGTTACTGTTGAACCGGAATGTTATTACCTTGTACAAAGTATGTGTGAAATCTGAAGCATGACGGCTAAAATACAATGATATCCCATTCTAAAATGAATGTTTGCATGATTAGGCATAGTGAATATTGAATGTGTTGGCTCTAAGCATGACAAAGAGATACACCATTGCATGACCCTCGATATAACGCTCGAACTAGGTGTCGGATAATCTGGTAGGGTAATGAGGTGTTAAGTGAGTGTGAGGAACGTTGAATAATCCACCATTGGTACCTAGCTAGAACTTGCCCGGTTAGTCCTGCAAAAAGTAACTGGTGTTAGACAATTAGGAAAGGATCATAGGCCCTTGTTCAAAATAGTCAATATTTAGGCTAAATGAAAGAAAACCAAATGAATTTAATCCTTTTTGATCCAAATGATTTGAGCTTACAATGGACCTTTCTTTTCTACCCCAACTCCTATTTTCTAGGTACAATGTGTTGGCCCTGGTCCCTCCTTGGACATGTGCACCTCAGCTTATGCGAAAAGCATAAGTTGAGGGTGGATAATGCAGAAACCAATCTCGTTCTGGCCCTGACCCAACTTTGGGTATTGTGTACCTTTACTCATGGCTTTGCCATGAGTTGAGGGTGGCTACGATGAGGAATATTCCGGAAAGTGGGGTTGAAAGAATTAATGTAAAAATAAAAAAAATATAATACAATGAAAGAAGAAAAGAAAAGTTGCTCAAATTTGAAAATTTGAAAATAAAAGAAGAGTCATTTGCACAAAAGGAGAAAGAAAGGAGAAAAGCAAGGCAAAGAATATAAGAAAACGAAGAGTGGGGCATAATAAACGATGAAAAGGTATGACGCTTAGCAGTTATGTCAAGGAGGGCAAAAAGTCACTAAAATGCATCCAAATGTACCCTACCTGACCCTGAGCCTACGTTACAAGCCAAGAAAGTCCTATCGTGATCCTGAGAGTCTAATATGGTGAACTTAAAGTAGTGAAAATAAGGGCAAGCCTATGGCGACAAGTATCAATTAGGTGTGAAGTTGTTCTGAGAGCGAGTATTGAAAAATAATCCTTATACTCAAATTAAAATCACTGTGTGAAAAATGAGGATGTTGTTTTTACAGTGAGGACACTAGTTCCAATATTGGAAAGTTGGTACCTTGGTGAGAGATAAAAGAGGAGAGGTGTCGGTGCCTCGTGAGTCTGTGTCATGGTCTGATCCACATAAATGAGCCTAAAAGTGATATCATGCATAAAAACAATAAAAAAATCGGGATTGATAGTCAGATGATTGCGAAAGCTTAAATGAAGATACTTTTGTACAAAGGTGTTGTGGTGAGTCATAGTGCGTCGCTTGAGGACAAACAACAAATTTAAGTTGAGGGTGTTGATGTACCGTGGTTTCACGGTACTTTCAATGCTTTTTCCTTAAGTTTAGTGTGTGTCTAAGGCCTTTTTGTAGTAGTTTTGATGTGTTTTTCTCTGTGTTTGCAGGAAAACTATTTAGAACGAAAACGCTGAAGACTGTGCTGAAATCTGCAGAAGTAATGACCTACGAAGCCATCGACGGTCCGTCGACCCAGTGACGGTCCGTAGGTGATGATCGTCGACTGAAGGTCTAAGTAGCTAAAATCAAATCGTGGAAATCTGACCAAGTGTGGGGCTACATAAGGAGCGACGGTCCGTCAACCCACTGACGGACCATCATGGCTAACCGTCGGTGGTAACAGAAAATAGTCCCAGTACCCGGCTTGAAGAAACCACTAAGTATGGAGGAACGGACTTGATTAAAATAGAAGTAATCGTAGATTAAAGTTAAGTCTAAACCATTTTTCTCGTGGGATCAACCCCAACCTAACATTTGGGTTCTTTACTTGATACGACCGCTTATACTTCTTTAGGGGAGTATAATTTGAGCGTATCAGTTGGGTCAGTCAGGCTAGGGCTTGGACCTACGAAACCCCACTTACGGTCTGTAGGTAAGGACAATAGCTCACATTGAAACTTAGAAATATTTCAAAAACTTACCTGGGTCTACGGGCACCATCTATGGTCCGTAGATTAAATGAAGGACCATCAATGGTGTCCGTAGACCCCTACACCAAACACCTTTCTGCAGATTTTGCAATCGCGCACCTGCACTTGTAGCAAACCTTTGGCCATTATTTTTGTGTTTTCTGGAAATTTTTTAGATATGAACCCTATGGTATATCCAACCCAACAGTAAAAATATTTTTGAAACATCTAGCTAATGGATTACAATGCAATAATAAATCATATACACTACTAATCATAATTGAAAACCTAGAGTTGGCTAGATTTTATATCTTGTGTTGCCTCCCAAGTAGCGCTTATCGCGGCACGACTCAAGCCTCCTGATTACTCAGAATTCATCAAGATAGTAGGCCTTGAAAACCTTTTGCACATTCTCATCATTTCTTAGATAGATCTTTATTCTTTGCCCATTCACCATAAACCTCGTTCCTTCACTATTTTCAAGCTCAACCGCTCCATGAGGCAGCACCTTGGTGAGCAAAAATGTTCCGGTCCATTTTGACTTGAGTTTTCCTGGAAACAGACGCAACTAGAGTTGAATAGGAGCACAAGATCACCAGCCGCAAATTTGCACTTTTCAATCCGTTGATCATGATACCTCTTCATCTTCTCCTTGTACAAGGATGAACTTTTATAGGCTTTTAAACGCCACTCCTCATTTATGTTCAAGTCATTCATTTTTTGGGTTGATGCGGCGCTCCAATCCAAGTTCAACTTCTTCATGGCCCACATAGACTTATGCTCCAACTCCAACTTCAACTTGCCCAATAGTTTGCGGATGGTAATAAGTAGCTAATAATTGCTACTTATATTAACACCATATTTATCAAGAACCTCTTTGAACAACTTGTTGCAAAAGTGAGAACCTCCATCGCTAATAATTGCCCTAGGTGTACCAAATCTGGAGAAAATATTATTTTAAGAATGCGGTGACACTCTTCCCTTCATTGTTGGGGAGCGCAATCGCTTCCACCCACTTTGACACATAATCAACCGCAACAAGAATATACTTCATTCAATGAGAACTCACAAACGAGCCAATAAAATCAATGCGTCATACATCAAATAACTCAATCACGAATATAGGATTCATAGGTAGCTCATGGCTCTTTGAAATCCCACCCTCTCTTTGGCATCGATAACATGACTTGGCAAAATCATGAGCATCTTGGTGGATGGTAGGCCAATAGTACCCACATTGCAAGATCTTATGTGTAGTCCAAACACCACTATGATGCCCACGAACGGGCGATGAATGACACGTCACACGAACACTCAACATCTCAACCTCGGGCACACAGTGACGAATAATCCCATCAGCACAATTACGATACAAATAAGGCTCATCCCAAAAGAACTTCTTCACATCATGCATAAACTTTTCCTTTGGTGGAAGGAGAAATTTGGGGGCACCAAATCGCTTGACAAATAATTAGCAAAGTTTGAAAACCAAGGAATAAGATCATGAGAAGCAACCAATACTTTTTCATCCAAAAAAGCATCATTAGTTTCAGCCTTATCCCCAAGTTTGAGCATAACATCCTCCTCTAATCTAGACAAGTGGTCGGCAACTTGATTTTTGGTCCCGTTTCTATCTTTCACCACAAAGTTGAACTCTTGTATCAACAATACCCATCTAATAACTAGGCTTCGAATCTTTTTTCGCCATTAAATACCTCAATACAGAATTGTCAGTATGAACTATGACATTAGTACCAAGCAAGTAGGATCGAAATTTCTCAAAGGCAAAAACTACTGCAAGAAGCTCTTGTTCTGTCACCGTATAGTTCTTTTGGTCTACATTCAGGGCTTTGCTAGCATAGTAAATAGGATGGAGAATTTTTTCTCTCCTTTGTCCCAATACCATACCAAGCGCAACTCTGCTTGCATCGCACATCACCTCAAATGACTCACCCCAATCTGGTGAAATAATAATAGGCGCACAAACTAGCTTCTCCTTCAACTCTCCAAATGATTTTAGACACACCTCATCAAAATAGAACTTACACTCCTTCTTGAGCACTTTACACAATGGATGTGCAATTTTTGAAAAATCCTTCATAAATCTCCTAAAATATTCGGCGTGTCCAAGAAAACTTCTAACACTCTTTATGGAGATGGGTTGTGGAAGCTTTTCTATAACCTCAAACTTGGTACTATCAACCTTAATACCCTTTTCCGAGATCAAATGACCCAACACTATACCTTCTTTTACCATAAAGTGACACTTCTCTCAATTTAGCACCAAATTGTAATCTTCACATTTTTTGAGTACCTCGGCTAGATGGTCGAAACAATGATCAAATGAGTTGCCAACCACATAGAAATCATCCATGAACACTTCAATAGTGTCCTCCACCATATCGGAAAATATCGACATCATACAAGCTGGAAGGTCACTGGTGCATTTCACAAACCAAATGGCATTTGTTGAATGAAAAAGTCCCATAAAGGCAAGTGAAAGTGGTCTTATCTTGGTATTTCGGAGCGATAGATATCTGATTATAGTCCGAATAACCATCAACAAAACAATACCAACCCTTACCTGCAAGTCTATCTAACATCTTGTCCATAAATTGCATATGGAAGTGGTCCTGTTCTGTCCAAGCATTCAACTTCAGGCAGTCCATGCAAACTCTATATGAACTAGCTCATTTCTTCCATTAGGAACCACAATCATACCACTTTTTTTAGGCACGCACTGAACAGGATACACCCAACTACTATTTGCTATAGAATAAATGACTCCAACATCAAACCATTTGATAATCTTCTTTTTAAATACCTCTTGCATACGTGGATTCAACCTTCTTTGATGCTCAATACTAGGCTTGTGATCTGGCATGAGTTGGATATTATGAGAACAAATATTGGGAGGTATCCCAATAATATCCGCATTAGTCCACCCAATAGCTTTATTGAACCTTTTTAACATATTAACCAAGCATTCTACTTGTCTCCCATTCAAATCTGCCGCAATGATAACCGTTAGAGTCTCAACGCTCCCCAAGAATACATACCTCAAATGCGGTGGTAGAGCCTTAAGCTCTAATTTCGGTGCTTCCTCAATAGACGGCCTTGCGGGTAGGGATTTGCGATTCTTCATGTCCAACGCCAATCTCTTTGGTTTTGACCGGTATTCACATCTATCCAATGCAGCCACCAACTCATCATAATCTTCAATGCCATCACTCTCTAAGTTCATCATAACCGCTGTTATTGACTCAATACACAACCTCTCTTCGATTTGCACTTCAGACACACTCTATCGGTTATCGCAAATACCGATTGGACTTCGCCGCTTTGCTTTATGGACCTGCAAATATTGAATGTAGCCTCTTCATTATTAAGTCTTAACTTCATGTTCCCCTTTTCCATATCTACCAATATGCGTCCAGTATAAAGGAATTTTCTTCTAAGGATGATAGGAACCTCAAAATCAACCTCACAATCAAGAATCACGAAATCTGCCAGAAAGATGAATGACACCACCTTCACTAAAACATCGTAGAGTACCCCAATAGGCCTCTTTACATTCCGATCAGCTATCGGTATCCGCATCACAGTAGGCTTTAGATCCCCAGACCCAATTTCTTATAAATAGATAAGGGCATTAGGTTTATGCCAGAACCAAGATCACACAATGCCTTAGCAAAATGTAACAACCCGATCGTACATGGAATAGTGAAAGCGCCAGGATCCTCCTTTCTCACCAAGGACCTTGTAGTAATCGCACTACAATGCTGCAATCTATTATCATCTTCAAAAGTCATTGCCCTCTTCTTTGTCACCATGTCTATCATGAATTTTGCATACCCAAGATTTGCTCCAAAGTTTCTATCAAAGGTACATTGATGGAAAGTTGCTTCAACATACTTATAAAACTGCGGTATTTGCCTTATTCAGTCTTCTTTAGTAACCTCTGTGGGAAGGGAGGTGTAGGTCTAGGTATAGGAACAACTTTTAGAGTTATTTCCGCTTCCTTTTCTATCGCATTCTCGGCTCTCCACTAACCTATACTACCTCATTATCTTTTCTAGTATCCATCTTCACCCCAGACGGCATAGGTGGATCAACGGTTTGTTTACTTCCTAGAGTAGTGACCGCCATACAATGCCCATCATTCTTTGGATTCTTGATGGTGTTGCTAGGAAGAGTGACAGGTTGTCGTGGGTTCATTATAGTAGGCAACTGATTCATGTGTAACTGAAGATGCTTGATTGACACTGCATGGGCATCAAATTTTTGACTAATACCTGACAAGTCATTTCTCATCTCTTTCATATTCTCATTAGTTGCCTCGAACCGCCTCATCATCTTGCGCATCATATCCTCAATATGTGCCATATTACTCCCAACTTCCCTAGGGGCAGTCTCCCTATTTTGAGGGGGAACATAAGGTCCAACTCGATCGTTTATGTTGTCAAAGTTGTTTCAGTTGTAATTGTTGTCACAATTGTAGTTTCCATCTCAGACATATTGACCCTCTCGGTTATAGTTGGCATAGTTCCGACCTTGGTTTCCTTGACCTTGGCACCGATTATCCAGATTGGAAACTTGGGCATTTGGTCAAATTCCCCCGTCTGATCATTCACAGCATAAGCATTCTTTTCATAGTAATACTCCTCTTTCGGTGGTGGAGCTCTCATAAAATAGTTCACAATATTTACCTTCTCCACTCCTCCAGTCAGATGCTTTAACACCAGCCCTAGTTCGGTCCTAATCTGCGCCATCTCCTCGAGAATCTCATGTGAGGGTTGGTTGTTTGTAGCTTGGCGACAAATGTGTTCTCCTTGTGTCTTCTTTTCTAGTGCTCCAAGCTTTGTTATTTTGAGATATTGTGTCCATGTTCATTCGCCATAAGAACCTCCCACGATGGTATCAAGTACTGCCTTATCGTTATCATCATGTCCATGATAGAAGTACTCTTTAAGTGACTCATCATCAATGTGGTGATTCAATACACCGCTCATGTAAGTAGTGAACCTGTCCCAAGAACTACTCACAAAACTCTCTAGGTAGTGCGACAAAGTTGTTGAGTTTATCCTTCTTATTCAACTTCTTGGACACTGGAAAGAACTTTGCTAAGAATGCCTATGTCAATTGTTCCCATGTATAGATTTAGTTGTAAGGGAGTTCATTGAACCACATAGAAGCATCTCCGGTCAATGATAATGGAAACACCCACAACCCAATAACGTTCATATCCCAATCCGGTCGCCCAATACAGCTTTTACAGACATGATTGAGTTTGGTGATGTGAGCATATGCTTCATCAGCTAGCAACCCCGTAAATAAACCTCTCACTGTAAGCGTCTGCAACAAGCTACTAGTCCCAAAAATGTATCCCCCTGGGGTAGAGGCGGTAGAACACAATGTCCATCAAATTTAGCAATATTGAGGTTGACCCTAAACTGGTCATGTGGTCGTGGCCCTGGTGGATCTTGTACCCTTAGTGCATTTCCCAATCTATTATGAGCTGGAGCCTGATTGTTCACATCGACTACCCTTTTGTGTGCCAGCCCATCACCGACACCTATATTTCCTTTGACATGAGTGATTGGAACTCTTTGATTATTCATCCTCCACAGAGTTCTGTCATGTTCTGGATCGTAAGGATTGAGTGGTCAATCTCATCTATACTCAAGAACTAAATCCAATTTAAAGAACATAATTCAAGAACATTATACTTTCAACTTTCTAGAATGAACTTTACTCTGAAATTCATATGATTGGCATGTGGGTTAACAAACCCAGCACTATGGAAGCTTTAATACCAAAAGAAATCATCTTCTTGAAGATCTTGAAGGAAAACCTTGAAAGATAAACCCTAGCCTTAGCGTTTCTTGATTTTCTTGAGCATAGAATCTTTGGAGTGAATGAGAAGGTTGATTTGTGAAAAACTGATTTTCTATACGTTTAGGGAAATTCAGATGATGTACTAATCACTCATAACTTTTTACTCAAAGCTCGGAATGTAGCAAACTTGAAGGCGTTGGAAAAAGGACTCGAAGGGCTTCGATTTATTATCTTTTGGGTCTCCTAAATCATTATGTACTAAAAGTTATGGTCATTTGAACTTGACCCAAAACTTAAGAAAAACTTAGGAATAACTTTACTGCTTTTCTCTTTGGTTTCTCTTGGAACTTAAGGTGCTACATCTAGTGACCTTAACACTCAAGAAATTTTAAATTTCCTGCAAAAATATCTCTCACTACGAGTAACGGATCAGGTCTTAGTTCAAATTTTTTTTTTTGGGTGTTACAATTGTATTGGTTCCCTAAGAGGACCAACAACTTGTGATAATTGTATTTATTATTCATGAACTATGACTTATGACTTCTCAAAGAGGTCTACTTAGTGTGAGTGGGGATTGGGACTCCATTTATGCATTGCACAAGTGGACTTTAAGAGTGGTTGAGGTGTGGTTCTCTTATGCTATGAAGATTTTGTTATTCAATGTTGTTGATATTCGATATGTTACATGGTTATATTGTCGCTTTAACTTAAATATGTTTCACTTGGTGGGATAGCCAAGTGATCCTACCATTACGCGGTGGTTTTGTACTAATTCTGCACTTTCTCTTATTTTTGTTGAGTACAGTGCATCTTTTGGCGGCTATTGACAGACCTCGTTTAGAAGATAAGTGATCGTTTTGAAGTCAAGGGTGAGCTAGTTCTTTCGGGCTGCCTTGAGTTCTCTGTTTTTTAAGTCTACTCTTCTCGGACTCAAACTATTTTTTATGGTGTTGTTAGTTTTGGGATTGTACCTCTTTTTCTTAGACTTGTTGTTGTTAGAGTTTTGGTACATTAATTTTTAGGTTCTAGGCATATTTTCTGCATTGTATTAGTTTATTTAACTTGCTTCGTTACTTAAATACCTTAGTTTTAGATTATTTGCTTTAGTAGGATGGTAGTAGTGGTTCTCCCATTGGAGTTTTAGTGTGGGTATCAATCACGACGGTTTGGGTCATGACAAGTTGGTATCAGAGCCTAGGTTCGTTGAATTGTTGTACCAAAAAGTGTCTAGTAGATTCTTGCGGAACGGTACGATGATGTCCGTACTTTTCTTCGAGAGGCTATAGGACTTTAGGAAAAACTCACTTTTTTCTAGTCCTTCGTGCTATGACTTTAATCCAATTGGTATCTGGGTGATACAAATTGGTATCTTTTCTCCTTCACTCTATGGTTCGAGTTAGAGAAACAAAAGTGGTAATACCATTTCTAGCAATAGGGGATGTGCATAGATTACTAACAGTTGAATATGGTTACTGTTCTGAACAAGTAGCCATTGCCTCGTATAGATGACATTTTTTACCAATGGCAACTGGCAAGGTGCGTTGGTTTTCTCTAGGATTGATTTAAGGTCTGGTTACCATCATTTAAAGAATGAGGCAGGTAAGAATTGGGTTCGACCAAGTTCTATGATTGAAATTATAAGTTTTATAGGGTTCATTGTCTACTATTGTCGCTGATGGTATGAGTTGATTCCAATTGGTATCACCCGATTCCAATTGGTATCTCAACACAGTGAACTAGATGGAACACAAGCAAGATAATTGGAACTGAGAAGGTTCCGATTGGTATCTGGACTTATGGATCATATAAGACACAGATCAATAGTAACAGTCATCTATGGAGCAAAATAATTAATTACGGAAATTGGACTTCTCTACGAGTTGTAACTTAGAACGGTGAATGTGTGCTTTTAGTTGTCTGAATTAACTGCGAATGTGAAGTTGTAATTTTTGAATGTAATGAGGTGATTATGTGCACAATAAATATTTGTATAAACTTTGATATGTATAATATGTTGGTGTAGTCTTTGAATTTATGCAAGAGTAATTCCCTAAAGATCGTGAAATCCGTTGTGATAAATTATAACCATTAATAGTAAGATGTCTGGGTGTATCCTGGGGAGGTGTGTGTTGTGATGTTGAGTTGTTTACAACAATATGAACCGAATATCGTATATTGTATCTTGGAAAAATTTAAAAGTTTGATTGAATTGTAAAAATGAGAACCCTAGAAAACCATAGAAGGGTGAAACAAAACCCAGAAATTTTGGCATGGGTTCTGGTCCCGTCAGAGCCACTACACTGGGATTTATTCCGCTAGAGCAGCACAAATGGAGAAATACCTCACCATTTTTCCCTATTTTTTTAGTCATAATTATGGACCCCAAACTATACCTCAATGTTCGTCAATCAAATATAACTTATAAGGTGCGTTAAAATTATGGAAAATCAAGACATATGAGGGTCGGATGTAGTGATCACGAGTGCTATAAGTGTTATTCCGGGATGACTAATGTGTTGTTAATACGAATTATACTTATTCGTGTGTGTCAGTTTAATTGCCTTAGTATTTGATGTGGTTTGTGATATACTTGATGTCTTCATCCATGTTTATACCCTAGTTGAGGAGTCACTCATAGTCACCCATGTGTATCGTGTTGTCCTATTGTGTGGTGGATTCTCAAATTTGGGTTGATTTGGTTATGTTGGATATGACTGACTTGATATAATTGTAGGCATGACTTGGTTGTCCCTCTATTATACTGGGTTTAATGGTAATGCTAAGTCGGTAACTCTAAAGATCCCTAGTAGGGAAAGATTAGAGTAAGAAGGGGTGTAGAAGCCTAAGCTAGCTAATATCATATCCTTCATTCGGGCTAGGAAACTGGTAGGTCAGGATTGTTTGGTGTAATTGGCTCATATTAGGGATGTTGAGGTCGAGTCCCCCTCTATTAATTTTATTCATCAGGCGTTAGAATTGAGAGAACCTAAAGATCAAATATAAGGGCTTCTTAATAAAGGTTTCATCCGCCCTAGTGTTATCCCATGGGGTGCTGCTGTCTTGTTGTTAAGAAGTAGGAGGGTAATATGAAGACTAATGATTTTATATTAAGCTATAAGGGAGTAGATTAATACCAAAATAACAAGCTTATGGATAAAGAAACTCCCATTGAGTATACTTGGGTGAATGCAATGAAACTTTTTAGAAAGTGCATACAAAAAATTGTGTTAGTCCTTTGAATTTGATGAGTATACATGAGTTTGAGGGTTATGTCAATGAAAATGATGACTTGTAGAGGTAGTCAGGGATGACTGAACATAATGGTAATAAGAGTTCGTAGTAAATGGTGACGAGATGCAACTATATAATAAGATTGTGGCTAAGTACATTTGGTGTAGTAATTTATGACTTTTGAGTATCTAAGATTGTAGTTTTCCAATATTTGGTGAATAACGGAGTCATATGGGAAGTTTTAAGAAATGGTGGAAAACCACTCGAATAGAATTTAAAAGAGCTAGTCAAAATGAAGAAAAATAGTGGGATGAGTGCAACCTTTATATTGAGGCGAGAGCAAGAATATTGTATTGATTGCAAGGGCTAAAGAGATATATTTAAAGGTGTATATAATTGGGTGCAGAATATTGTATTGATTGCAAGGACTAAAGAGATATCTTTAAAGGTGTAGATAATTGGGTACAGAGATGTGTAATTTTATTCGTGTTGCTGTGACTATGGTAATAGTGTCACAAGTCCATCAGATTGGTTAAAAAGTATTGGAAAAGACTTGAGAAAAGAGCGTACATACATAAGCTCAAGAATGATGATAAGTGCTTTGTTTTGTTTTGAGTTTAGTGATGAGTACAATCAAATTTTAGCTAATGATATGTGAGATGGATGGAGATGTGGTCCATGATAATCTAAGACTCATGAATTCAAAAAAAATAGTTGAGGTATAAGCTAACGTTGATAGATAAGGGGATTGTGTTAGACAGGTGAATTTACAATTCAGATTTCTCATTGAGAGTCTACATTCAGGGTGATATATTTTGTCAAGGTATGGTTTTTCATTGTGTGAAATGGTCACTTGTATCAAGTATTGAACATTTGAAAAGACTTACACTTAGTTTGAGTTGTAAAGTAAATTACTGTTGATTTTTAAGCAGCTTAGAAATGTTTTCATTTAAAAGTATTGGCTTAAAAGTAAGGTCAATGGTCGGAGTGGTTATGATGGTTGTTAGTATTGAGAGTGTTGGCTTCAGTCAAAGGATGTCAAAAATACGTTGAGTCAAGTGAATGAAAATGGATGGTATTGACTCTTCAAAGGAAAACCTTTCGTGTTATTCGATAAATTTTTATGTGACCATCTATTTTATTTTTGTACATGGTTGTGAGTATGATGCACTAGCTATGCTTACATGTGTTTTCATTTAGGGGATGGGTCCCTAGTGGTTGATCAATTGTATTGATCATGTGATGTTCTCTTGGTTGAGTGAGATGATTTGGCAAGACGTGGTTAATTCAGATGAATTTTGTGGTATGGTCTTGGAGTTGTTAAATTATTTAATGGTTCTACTTGTACCATGTTGCTTATGATAAATTATAGAAGATCTACCTTGTGTGTTGATGGTTGTCCAACAATCTTGATTTTTAGCTTGTCGTCAAGTTCATGTAAATTTATGTCTGGTTGAATGTGGGGTTTGAATTAAATTATGTTGTTCTTAAGAGGTAATGTACAATTACTAAATCTAGCATTTCAATTGTGTTATTGGATGGTTTGTATGGTTGGACATATCTCTCAATGAGTATGTGATGTCTAAAGATTGAAATTGTGTAACTTAAGGTTATGAACTTTCTGTTATGAGATTGAGATGTTGATAAGAACTATGATTGTTTGGGTATTATGAGCATGTGTTGGTAGGTTTAGGTTCACCTCTAATTGTGGTAGGTTTTGATTTTTAATTCTATTATGGTTATGTGAGAAAGGATTACTCTTGATGATTGTGTCAAGTCATTGGTAACATGTTGCAAACACGTGTACGATCAACTTTGGTGGTTATTGTGATTTGTTTTGTTTATTAGGTAAGTTACATACAACAATATTTATCGATCGAGTGTTGAGATGGATTCATTGATACATGGTAAGGGAGGATGTGCAGGAATTAAATTGGTTGGTTTGAAGTTGGAGATGTGAAACCCTTAGGAGGTAATGAGATTTGGTAAGAAAGGCATGCGAGACAAGTACCCCTCGTAATTCGACGTTTCAGATATTACTCTACCTTTAATTTACCCAAGTCTTTACTAGTTGATCATTCGGGGATGAGTGATGGCTAAATTCGTATCTATTGTAACGACCTGATTCTGTCTTTATAGAAAAGTCAATGAAAAAAGAATTGGGGCTAGAAAACTCTTTCGTAGTAACTAGGAATTACCAAACCTAGTCCAAATTTGGAAGAAATCGGATTCATTAATGTGTAGAGAAAATCTAGTACGTAATAAAAAATCTAATTGTGAATTTTATTACTGAGTGGGTAGATAAGACAATAAGGAACCTGTACCACTTTACAGAATTGAATTTGGGCGAGTAGAACTCCCGAAAATGATCTTTTTGTTAATGGATACATTCTGCCTCCGTTGAGGCCGCTAGAGCGGGATTCTAGCCGTTGTAGAGGTGTCGCGGGAGAGAGATAGGTCTGCTTTACCAACCATACGTGACTTGAAGTTTTTAATAAACCAATAAGCAACCATATTTTGTATTTGTTGACTTTTAGAGCTAAGGAGGCAATCTCAGACAAGTTCTTAACAGTTTTTCACCATTCTTGAGGCTAAAGGTAAGATTTTAACACCTTGAATTCTTTTGTTGATCCGTAAAACCTATTTTCCTTGTTTATAATCAATGGGGAAGGTTTTTGATCTGACAACTATGGTGGAAAAAAACATAATTTGAGTATTGAGACCTTGAGTTTCGCCTAGGGTTATTGGGTTTGTTATAATCCAAATAATTAGACCTTTGAATGTTGATCCTTGTGTATATTAATTGTTTTAGACCTAGAACAAGTGGAAAAAATCATAAAGGGAAGATTCGATCTTAGGGGATTTAAGCTTGGATTCAAGGTAGGTGATGATTGTGATTTCATGTTAGTGTGATATATGTTTGTTATTGCTTCATTATAATGCATGTTTGTATGCGAATATTGAATTATTGATCACACACTATGTAAATAAGTATGAACAAATAATTGAAAGTCATGAATCACCTGTTGTTGTATGATCTTGATAATGTACTAGTGTATGTGATTGTTGTGTGTTGATGAGATCGGATTGCCATGTTCCGGTATAAATATTGGATTGGATTGCCACGTTCTGGCATAACTATGGGATCGTATTGCCACGTTTTGGCAAGCTAACTGGGATCGAGTACCAGCCGATGCACTAAAAGTTTGAGTTTGGATTCCATGAGAGGACCAACTACTTCTGATAATTGTATTTATTGTTTATCAACTATGAATAATGACTTCTCAAAGAGTTCTACTTAGAGCGAGTGGGGAAGTGGGACTCTATTCATTCATTGCACAAATGGACTTTAACAATGCTTGTGGGGTGGTTCTCTTATTCTATGAAGATTGTGTTCATCAATATTATTGATATTCGGTATGTTACATGGTTATATTGTTTCTTTGATTTATATATGTTTCACTTAGTGGGATAGCCGCGTGATCCTACCAGTACACGGTGGTTGTGTACTGATTCTACACATGCTCTTATTTTTGTTGAGTACAGGGCATCTTCCGGCGGCTATTGATAGATCTCATTTAGAAAATCAGTGATGGTTTTGAATTCAAGGGTGAGCTACTTCTTCTGGGCTGCCTTGATTTCTCTGTTGTTTAAGTCCACTCTTTTCGGACTCAAACTATTTGTTAAGGAGTTGTTAGTTTTGGGGTTGTATCCCTTGTTCTTAGACTTGTCGTTGTTAGAATTTTGGTACATTGACTTTCAGGTTGTAGGCATATTTTCCGCATTGTTTTAGTTTATTGAACTTGTTTGCGTAACTTAAATACCTTAGTTTTATATTATTTGCTTTAGTTGGATGGTAGTAGTGGTTCTCCTACTGGTGTGTTAGTATGGGTGTCAATCACGACGGTTTGGATCGTGACATTTACGTATAATAATAGATATCACTCAAGCATTGTATCGCTCCATTTGAGGCTCTACACGATAGGAGGTGTAGATCTCCTATAGATTGGCTTGAAGTATGTGAAGTTTCTTAGATAGGTCCCGAATTAATGCATGAGGCTATGGAGAAAATTTGGTGTTTAGAGAGGGGTTGAAAATGGATCAAAGTTGACAAAAGCCCTATCATGTTAAAAGGAGATACCTTGAGTTTGAGGTAAATGATTGGGTCTATGTGAAAATTTCACCCATGAAGGGTGTAATGATATTTAGGGAGAAAGGGAAGCTTAGTCCCCTCTATGTGGGCTCATATCAGATTTTGAGGCGTATTGGTAAAGTTGCTTATGAACTTGATTTGCTTAATGACTTGGCATCGGTGCAACTGGTTTTTCATGTCTCCTTGTTGAAGAAATGTGTTGGTAATATGACATATGTAGTACCATTGGAGAGTCTTGTTGTAAAGGGTAGCCTTTCTTATGAAGAAGTTCCGGTTGAGATTCTAAACATGCAAGTTTGGAAGTTTCTTATTTAAAGGTTCTCTGGAGGAATCTGTTAGTTGAGGGTGCTACTTGGGAGGCCAAGACCAATATGATGTCACATTATCCTTTATCTTTTTTTCTCCATTCCTACTCTTGAGGTATTTAGTTCTTTATGATTCACTCTTTTGGTTTCATGTGTCTTAGATATTCCCATGATTTCTTAATTTTACGCATGTTCATAAAAATATTAAATTTGGAGAAAATGAGTTAACTTGATTGATATCTTCATGTTTATGATGAAATGATGTTTTAAACATGATTTATCTTGGAGTTGATATTTTCTCCTCAGCTATATGCATTTATGTGATCGCATTCATATTTTCTACTAGAACTAGTTCCTACCCTCCTTATGATGTCTTAAGTCCCATTCGAGGATGAATGTTCTCAAGGGGGAGATATTGTAACACCTCCGATTTTAAAAGAATGAAAAGTATAGATTTAAGTTGCAGGTCTAACATATGGCCCCCACCAGGATAGTCTGTCGTTCAATGTACAAATCATACGTAGGTCTTTAAATGAGTCCCAACTTAGTGAAATTTTAAATTTTAAAGTTGTACTTACAGTGGCCATGTACAAACCGTATGTGGACCAACAAACTGTATGTGGGTCCCGTCATTAAATGTCTAAAAGTATGGTCTCAGAACCCCACCAATGATTGGACAAGACGGTCAGTAGTTGGACCTAAGGACCATAAATCCAACCGTCAGTGGAGGTCCAACAATTATTTTAAGAAAGGATTTTGAGTCTTTCCTAATTATTATAACCCAATATTAAGTCGATTTACCTTCTATCCTAAGCCCTATATAAATGTTTCCCCCCAAATTACACAATTCAATTCATTCTCCTAAAATCCTATATGTTGATCTAGTTCGTCGTCTCAAATATTTCTCCCTCTAAGGAAGAAGAAGAAGACTAGGGTTTCAAGATAAAGTCTCCAATGCTCCGTTGATTTTGAGATTTTGGCATCAAGGTATGATAGTATAACCTATGGAGTCCAGGAGTTCTACTCGCCTGAATTCAATTTCATAAAGTCGTACAGATTTCTTAACGAATTATCTATCCCCTCATGTAATCAAAATTATAAATAAATCAACTAATTGATATCACATTTCACAACACCTTAATGACTCCGATTTTGTCCAAATCTGGACTAGGTTGGGAAATTTCAAGTTACTACGAAAACGTTTTTCGACTCAAAAAAATTCCCCCTTGGCTTTTCTATAACGGTGGGACCTGGTTGTTACAAGTAATTAAAATATTTGATGAATATTGTTGGTATATAATACCAACATTTCATTCAAACAAGAATCCTTTACTTTAAGTAGTGGTGAATGTGTGTTATTGTTATATAATATAACTATGTGTGAGATTAGTATATAAAACAACATGTCAAATACTATATACCAGAATTAATACATGTTTTAATATAAGTAGTAGTTAAAGGATTTGATGTATGTTGTTGGTGTGTACCAACATTTCATTCAAAACATAATCTTTTACTTTAATCAGTGGTTTCATATTCAATGTTTAATGTTGGTATATATTACCAGAATATCAACCACTATATACACCAATTTTTACTATTATTTTTATTTACACAACTATACCAATTTTGTACGTGCTTGGTATTTATAGTTCACCCATTATTTTAATATTTTTAGCATTACTCCAATATTATACCAAATTTATTACGTTAATGATTTCTAATATAAACCAAACTTTTCACTTTAACTAGCTTTAATTTGTATTCAATGTATCAGGTTGGTAGAATATCATCTAGTATATTTCCCTCAATTATTACCAATAGTTGTCTCTATTTCACCATAAGTACACCAAATCAGTACGTTATAGACATTATTTACATCTATTTTTTTTAAACATTTTTCCGTACTACTCCAAAATTATACCAAAAATTTACGGTAATGATATGTATCAATTTTGGTTTCAAACAAAAAAATATTTACTCTAAGTAATGTTTTCAATTCAAATTTTAAGGTTGGTATTTCGTACCAGCCTTTCAGCCGTTATAATTATTTTTTGTATCAATATTGTGCTTATTTCACCATAAGCACACCAATTGTGCTACATTTTTTGTATATTCAACTAATATTCACTCATTAGTTACAACACAAGTTTTTAAACATGTTGCATTTATATAAATCACCTAGAATGCAACATTGTATGACAAACACGAGAATACCAAGCATGTATGCCAAATATGATAATACCAAAGATATGTCAATTAAATTATCAATAATAAAAATAAACTAATCAAGAGTAACCAAATTGGATAAAAGTGAATTTATCAGTCTTAAAAAAAATCAGAACTGTTGAAAGAAAACATCAACAATAATAATTGAAAATAATGCAACAATGTTAATTCTGATACGCAAATTTGGGGCTAGTCTTTTTGTTATGCTCTGATGTACCATATTTACAACAAGTGACTTTACTCCTCTTGTATTTTCTTTCGTTGAATCCCTTCTCAAGGTCGTTATTTGGTGGTCTGCCTGGTTGTTTCCTTGTAATTGGTGATAGCATTACCTCTTTTAAAATAAGTGATGGAATATTCTAAGTGTTTCCGTAAGGTAATGGTTCTATTGGAATTGCATAAGTATCTTGAAAATTTCTATTACTATAATAGGATGGACAATAATTCTCGCGATGATTGTTTATGTAACTGTTAACTGCAGCTGCATAACTACAAGCAATCTCATCATGTTGAAATCTTCTGCTACTACACATTCTAGTAGTTAGATATACTATAACCCTTTTTGCATCATCTATAATTGTATGTAGATATCAGTTGATGCGTTTACAATATAAAAACCCACATCCTGTAAAATCTTAAAGACTTGTACCAAAAACACCATAAAATCTTATGTACCAAAGACACCACTATGATAAACACTATAAAAATCTGAATCTAATCAATCTAGCATACCATTATCTATAGTAAATAAAAACGACCAATAACTTACCAATCTAAAATATTCTAACAAATAGAATTAATATGCACACCATTATTATGTATCAAAAAACACCGAACTGAATGATACCAATTAAAAACTATCATTTTCACCCAATATTCTTAACAATTCAAATTATCTACCAAAATATAATCAATATGCACACCATCATTATGTACCCAAAAAAAAACCATTCTGAATTACACCTTAAAACCAAAATCACACCACACTATACGACCAGCATGTTCAATATTTAAAAAAGATCATTTTAAACAATTAACTAACATAAAACCATAATTACTAAAACTGCTTTCTATTCTTAACCTACAAACCCTATAAAAAAACCAAAGAAAAAATCCCCCAAAAAAATCAAAATTGCTGAATAACAATAAAAAAAAATTAGTTAAAAGATTCGAAATAATAATTCAATCAAATTTGGCTAACTATTATCAAGTGATCAAAATAAAGGACTAGGTTGTGGTTATGAACCACTTTTAAAGACTAAATGATGATTAAAAATAATTGATAACTATAAGGTTTAATATCAATAATAAAAGATAGGGTACAAGACGAATCAAGTTCATAATGATAGTTGGGATTTGACCACATTCATTTATCTGTAACGACCCAAACCGTCTCTAATTAGGAAAGGAAAAATGTCAGGGAAATTGAGTCTCCCATCACGCCATAGCGGGCCTGATGATGCTAGGGCAGCGACACTCTAGTGGGATATGTTGCCGCAAGAACAGGATGGGAGAGAAAAAATGTAAATAACGTGAAGTCTGATTTTTCTCTTTTTTCCAAAAATACCAAAAAGAGGCAAAAATCACCCTAGAAACCCTCAAAAGGCTGCTCTTAACTTGGAAAGGAATGAGAAAGAGATCTCTAGCATAAAGAGGTTGATAGCTTGCGGATTTTTGGTTTAAATCCACTATCTTGTCGTCTGGAAACCGAAATTAGAGTTATAATTCCGTGCAGCTGCCCGACGTCCAAGTAGGCTAAGTTTATTAATTGGGTAGATACAAATTTGTTATTCACTGTGTAGTATGTTGGAATTTGATGGTAGAAATCATGTGTAAGCTTTGTGCACCGAAAAGGGGTTGATTATGTGTGTATTCCTAAGTGTTACATCAGACGTATACCGAAGGAGAAATCCCTAACTCGTGAACTAGGGTTTGAGAAGGGTTCTGATTCCTATTTTTTGTGATGTATGTTGACTGACGACTATATGATATGCTTGCATAGACTCAAAGTTTAACACTAGTAACGAACCTAATGAATTGATTATGAATAATGCATGTCTGGAACTTGAGCACTTGACTATGTGATGTGAGTATTGTATGTTAGGGTTGTGATTGTGATTGTTATGATGGTTGGATCGGATGTCACGTACTGACACACTAACTTTTATTGGATCGGGTGTCAAGTACCAACACACTAACTTGCATTGGATCGGGTGTCACGTTCCAACAGACTAGCTGGGATCGGATGTCACGTACCGACATACATATTGGACCGGGTTCCACGATCCGACACACTAATAGTTTTGGCTTGGGCTACATGAGAGGACCATTAACTTGTCATATATATGTATTTACTTGATATTGATAATGTAGAATTTGACATCTCTCTGGAAATGATTATTGGATTGTACATTATGTTCTTATAGGTGGGGGTTTGCGATGTTATAAGTTAATTGGAGATAATTGTTTGTATAATGAAATTTTTGAATGGTAGAGTCCCAAATTGAGTTGTAGTATTGTAAGGGGGAACTAAGGGTCCCAATGTTATCCTTGTTGTTTTGAATGTGGTCGTGGATACTATTGTTGAGTTTATGGGTGGTGTTTAGTGATAGTGTTAATATTTGGGGGTTTTCCCATGAAAAGGTAATAATATAAACGGGTAGTAAGCCTTGATAGGCATAGTAAGGGGTTAGAGTCAAGTATCCTAGTATGATATTAATATCCGGAATGGCAAGGGCTGGAAAAATATAAAGTTGGAGAAGCGATTAGTCTTAATGCATGTTTCTTGCTAATCGATTTCTTATATTATGCACTGGATACCGGTCTAACCGATGATGTCTACCAGTACATGTGGGTGTACTGATACTACTCTTGCTATGACTTTTTGGCATAGTCTGGTTGCAGGATCAGTGATGTTTCATAGGTAAAGACGAAAGCAATCTCCAATAGCTTCTACTTTTCTTTCTGTATGGTGGGAGCTGCATCATTTATAATTTTGTTATACCTTGCACTCTTAGTAGCTTTTGTACATTTCTAAACTAAATACCTTGTGGTGTTAATTACTTTACAAGTCTTAACTCGAATTATTTAAAATATTAAAATTATGAGAATCTCTTTGAATTGATTTTATCTTAGTTTCTTTAATCTTCCACATGTTTAAAAACATTTTTCGGGAATTGAGGGTTCTCCTACGTAGGTGGTAGAGTAGGTGGCGCACGGCCCGGTGGGTTGGGTCATGAAATTATCACATCTAAAGTTCTATCGATTATCTAGAATTCGATAGCTTATTAGAGTATTCTTAAGCCTTAGTTTTTTCTTCCGAGTAAATCTCAAGTTAAAGAATAAACCAATTATAATCTTGTAATTTTAATCAATAAATTTCAACAAATATATTGAATCAGTCCACAAAACTTTCAACAATATTCACAAAGATATTCGTCTTTTGATTAAATAAAATAATGAACAAGGTTGCAATTCATTTCAAATTCCCATAACAAGTTCAGGCATAAGAATGAAAATCAAAATCCTAACAAATTCATCAATACAACATGTTTTTCAAATACCCTTTATGAATCTACTCCATGGATGGAACAAGTTTACTAATAACAAAGATGAAAAACAAGACATAGCAATCCAACTTTGAATCCCAACTTCCATTTTGGATTCAATTAGAGTAACCCATTTTCCCCCTTCTCTTCTTCGTAACCTAGCTTTGCTTTTTCTCCTTTTTCAATAATAATCAGCCCAAGGGCAATCTGCAACATCATATAGTAGATGGTTCTCTAGAATTTCCAAAAACACCCTTCCTTTAATGATTTCACGCCTCCATGCCGTGTAGGTGCGCCGCTGGATACCCAAGCGCAAGACCGGCGCGCGGAGAGGCAGTAGCTTCAAAAACTCACCATGCAGGCGCACAACCAACGCGGGGGGGGGGGGGGGATAGCTTAGCAGATGCACATTTTTGTTCTTTTTTATTTCTTTAGCATTCTTGTTGGCCTTTCTCACTAATCATGTTCAACACTTAAATTTGTACACCTACACGTATGAAACATAGACAATTAACTGCAAAGTAGACAATTAACTGCAAAGTTCACATTCAAAACTTGTATAATGTCATCTCATTTAATTACCCATCAAAGACCTCCAAACATGATCTTTTGCTTATACCGAGAAATAAGAACAACTTGATCCCCTCAAGATTTTGACACACAGACTACTTGAAACAGTAATTAACTTCAACCATCCCTATAGGTGCATGCAACATTCATCGTTCAATGATTACTCATCGACAATGAAACTTAAGCGAAAATCAATCCATGAATTTTCTCACAACAAAGAAGATGTGATTTTATCATTAACAAACTTTTTTTCATGGATCACAGACACCATATCTCATTTCACTCACTCTAACAAAGAAATACATCATGTTTTTCCAAAATACTATAGGCTTGGAAATTGAGTAATTCTCTACTAATATAGGCCTTTTCAAATTAAAATCATGTAGGATTTGCACAAAATAATTTGTGATAAGGGGGTGTTTGTACAATATGAAAATAAAAAGTCATATCCCCCTTCTCTTTTTCACTCTTTTTTTTCTTCCTTTTTCTTTTGGTACCTTTCATGTTCTTTTGAAAACACATCCAACAACTTTCATTACTTTTCACACATGACTAGATTCAATTGCTTTTTTGTTTCACCATAATTCAATTCTCTACACTTCCACTTATAATTCCAATTAAGAGAGTGACACATAGGGGGATTAGAATAAAGGAATGTATCGACTAATCAAAGAAAATGGATTATTATAAGGCTCGAATTAGCTGACTAGGGATACTTATCATCAATGGTCTGTGAATATAGGCTAGAAGGGGGTTAATCAAAGAAAGCCTACAATCATATTCTTCCTCAAATAGTCCTAGAATTTTGCCTCAAAAAACTACCATGCCGAGTTCTAGATTCTTTCAAACATTCTTTCAAACATATCAAGATCTTCTCACCACACAATATTCAAGGATTGATAATGCCTCAACTTCACATGTCAACAAGTAAGCAAATTTCAAATAAGCAAGCAATACAACCTCTAGATAGGAATAAATCAATTTATACCTCTAGCACTTGTTCAACAATTATACTATGACTCTTATCCTAAAACACGTTTGATTCAAAACAAATACGACTACGGTAAAAGAATCGGACAAGAAACCCATAGAAGTACAACAAAGAAGTTACTATATAAAGAAAAAATTTCTTTAAAAAAAGTTATTTACAACCCCTTCACCCTCACACTTAAACTATGACATGTCCCCATGTCAGAAAGAAACTATAAAAGTAAAGCAAACTTCCATGACTCTATTTAGTCGGTGTCAGAAATAGTGTATGGGTCCCTTGTGCAAGCTTGGCCAAACACACGCACCTATGTCATGTTCTTTCTATCTGACTTGGTTGTCTTATTTTTGAGCTCATCCACCTTTTTCATATTGAATAATACTTTTTCATCTCCAACTCTAAGAATCAATTTCCCTTCATACACATCGAGTATTGCTCTGCCAATTTCCATAAATGGTCTCCTAAGAATTAACGATACCTCCTTATTTTCTTCCATGTCCACCACTATGAAATCCACTTGGAACACAAACTTGTCCACCCTAACTAAACTATCTTCAATTATTCCTTCAGGAATGATTGTAGATTGATATGTCAGTTGTTAGGACACATGGATGGACTTAATTATTCCAAGTTCTCTTTCCAGTTTCATGGAAGTTGACAACGGCATGAGGTTTATAGAGGCTTTTAAGTCACATATGACTTCTCAAATCTAACACTTCCTATAGCACAAGGAATAGTGAAAATATAGATCACCACATTTCTGATGTAGTTTATTTTGAAGGATGGCTCTACAATGAGCATTAAGCTTGACTACTGATGTTTCCTCCAATTTTCTCTTGCTAGACAGAATTTCCTTTAGGAACTTTGTATATGCTGGCATTTGCGTGACAACCTCTATAAATGGTATATTCATATGTAGTTGTTTTAGCATCTCAACAAACTTCCCAAAACATTTATCAAGCTTTTCTCATTTCATATTCTAAGGAAAAGGCAATGGAGATATATGTGTTGTATCCCTATCAACTTCCGACTCGTCCTTACCCTTATTGGTTTCATGAGATTCTTTTGTATCCACTTGTCTTTCCCTTGACTTTTATTTTGGACTTTGATAATTTCCACTCAACATATTCCCAAAACGTAATGTTACAGCCTTCAAATCTTCTGGATTCCTCATTGTGTCACTTAGTAGATTTCCTATAGTTCTTTCAGAAATTTGATTTGCAATCTGTCCCACTTGCTTCTAGAAATTGCGAATAGAAGAACTACAAACTTCTCATATACCTTGGTGAAGAAACTTTTAAACATCTCTTCCAAACTGGATTGGTTTCCTTGTTGTCCCTGTAGAGATTGATGTTGTTGTTGCTAATAATTCTGATACCCCTAGGGTGTTTGTCCTTATCCTCTCCCATTGTTGTGTTGCCACACATTCAAACTACCATTTGGTGAGCTCTATGAAAATCCAGGATGACTTTGCCCCATTGCATTTAAATTGTTCACTTCCCGATAGTTCCCTTTGTTAAATTTTCCAACAACATTAACCTCTTTTGTAAATGGCCCCTTGTTCACATTCATAAGTAGGATGCCTCCCTGCATAAGAATCACACATTATTGATTGTGTCATTTGATCCTGAGCTAGAGTAAAATGTTTCACATCCTTCACAATTGCTACAATCTGCACCTGCAAGGTATTTTAAGTATCAACTTGGTGCACCTGTGTAGTCTTTTTCCTTTCTGAATTCTCTACGATCCACTGATTAGCATCCTCTGTAAGTTCATTTAGGATTTCAATTGCTTCTTCAGGTGTCTTTTTCATGATTGGTCCTCCCACAACATTATTTAATATTCTTCGTGACGTAGGTTATAACCCTTCCAAGAAATTTGTCAACTACAACCATGGCTCTATTTTGTTATGTGGACACTTCCTCAACAATTCCTTGAATCTTTTCCTTGCTTTAAACATTGTTTATGATTCTAGCTAAATCAAATTGCTGATCTCCTTCCTTATTTTAGCTATTTTTGCTACAGAAAAATACTTATCAAGAAACTTTGTTGTCATTTCATCCGATGTGCGGATTGATCCAGAAGGTAAACTTTTGTAGCCAGATCTTAGCATCATCCTTCAAAGAGAAAGTAAATTCCCTTAAATATATAGCATCATTTGATGCTCCATTGTAGTGAAAAGTGTTCATGATTTCATCAAAATCCATTTGATGATTGGTTGGATCCTCATTCTGTTTCACTCTGAATACACAATTATTTTTTATTTCTTGGATAACACTATGATTGATCTCAAAGATATTTGATGCAATAGGAGGATATCTTACACTGTACTGCATCCCATTGTGATTTGCTTGGCATAGTCTCCTAGCAATCTCCTTGCCCTTCCGTTATTTTGATCCATTTGGTCTTCCACTTCAGCAGGAAGGCAGTGGATTCTTCGGTTAACAATCCCGTGATGTTTAGCATCATCTCCAATCCTAGGTTCTGGATTTAGGTTATCAAGATTAAGTGGGTCATTCAAACCCCTGTTATCGGAAGTTATAACTCCCATTGTATTAAGCCTCTGAGACTGCCCTAAAACCCTTTCGGCAAGTTCCTTCTTAAGCAAGCGTAAAATTATTTTCAAACTCTGGATTATATTCGATAACTTCTTTTGAGGAAGATCCTTTCATACACCAAAGTTGTGGTTAATTATTGTTGCCTGCAATATTGGAACTTGAGGTGTTAACTAAAAAAAATGAAACAAAAACTAAATTAATACACAAAACTCTATTGAAAACTACTTGTTACTAATCCCCGGCAGCGGTGCCAAAATTTGACGAGAACAAATACATTATAACTTTAGCACTTCACTAGTCAAAGATAGTATAGTATAAAGATCGTGATCGAATTTTCTAACTATTATTCGGGTGATCAAAATAAAGGATTTGGTTGTGGTTATGAAACACTTTTATAAACTAAATGATAATTAAAAACAATTGATAACTATGATGTTTAATATCAATAATAAAAGATAGGGTACAAGAAGGAACAAGTGCATAATCATAGTTGGGATTTGGCCACATTTATTTATTACATCTAAAGTTCTATTGATTCTCTCAAATTCGATAGCTTATTAGAGTATTCTTAAGTCTTAGATTTTTCTTTCGAGTAAATCTCAAGTTAAATAATAAACCAATTATAATCCTGTGATTCTACTTTGCAAGAACATGTTAATGAGTGTTCTTAAGGAAGTAACGTCGTTCGTCTATTTTTTCTTGAGATTTAATCAATAATTATCAACAATATCCTTTGATTAATTTATAGAAAATATATTGATTCAATCCAAAAAATTATTCAAAAACATTTAGCAAGATATTCGACTTTCGATTTAATAAAATAATGAACAAGGTTGCAATTCAATTCAAATTCTCATAACAAGTTCGAGCATAAGAATGAAAATCAAAATCTCAACAAATTCATCAATACAACATGTTTGTTAAATACCCTTTATGAATCTACTCCATGGATAAGAATAAGATTACTAATAACAAAGATGAAAAAGAATACATAGCAACCCAACTTTGAATCCCAACTTCTGTTTTGGATTCGAGTAGAATACCACCTTTTTCCCCATCTTGTCTTCGTAACCTTGCATTGTTTTGCTCTTGTTTCGATGATAATCAGTCATGGGGCATGCTCCAACATCATATAGCATAGGGTTCCCCTCGAATTTCCAAAAACACCCTTCCTTTAATGATTTCACGCCTCCACGCAGCGTAGACGCGCCACTGGAAACTCAAGCGCGCAGAGAGGCAATAGCTTCAAAAACCTACCATGCGGGTGTGCGACCACCACGCAGGCAAATAGTTTAGCATATGCATATATTTGTTCCTTTTTCTTTCTTTAGCATTCTTGTTGTCCTTTCTCACTAATCACGTTCAACACTTGAATTTGCACACCTACACATATGAAACATAGACAATTAATTGCAAAGTTCACACTGAATCATCTCATTTAATTACCCATCAGATTTCCTCTCATTTTAAAAGAACTAATTTTCTGGACTTCTTCTAGTACTACTACTAAATCTAGTATTCTAAGTGTTCTTTAATGTCATTGAGTGGTTCAATGAAATTGTGGTCTTAGGTACCGATACACCGGTGAGTAAGATTAGTTTATCCTAGGAGGATGTATTCCATTAACCTCGGGTACTTGAGGGGAATAATTTCCTTAAAGAGATACTGTGCATTTAGTGGGCTCGATTTTCTTTCTTTGAGAAAAATATTTTGTATATTGTTTCTTATCTATTTTTTATTCTATTTTCTCTACTAGTTTTGATTTGTTAGTTTTGAAAGTACTCTTTAAACTTTGTTATATATCACCAAGTTCTTCACATTTTTGTTCTAAGTATTTTAGGAATACAAGATGAACAACAATCTTAAGTAAATTATTTATATTGTTGGTATTTCTTGTACTCTTCTGATTAGTGACATAGATTATGGAAGTAGAAGATTAATGCACTGCTTCTTCAGAATTTAGAGCCTTGTTTAGCAAGATCGAATTAAGAATGTACCAGAAAACTTGGTTGTATATCGTTTAAAGATTACACCAGGTAACCTTCTTATTATTTATCTAAGGAGAAAATAATTTCTAAAAGTTAACTCTATTGATATTTATCATGTGTGTCTTGGGAAAAAGATCTGCAAACTATATGTTTGGAATAAATTTTCCTTGGTAAATATTGTTTCCTTTAAAATTCTGTAGTTTCCAGAATGATAGATGTACACTTTTGTTTGTTAAAATAGAATGTCAAAATGTTATATTTGGAAGTCTATTTGGAAAAAAAAAAGAAGCAAATCTATGTGATAATCTAAGAATATGTTTTGTTTTGTTTGGATAAATAAAAAACTTTTGTAGTTTGTACTCCGTGTGAAATTTGATTGTGTTTGATTGTTGTAGACTTAAATTTTTTGTAGTTTTTTTACTCTGGATAAATTGGACTATATAATTGGTTTGAAGAATATGAAAACTTCATCTAATAAGTCAGTGTTGTATATATGGTTTTCTACAAACTTCATTGTTAAATAGAAAAAATTGTACAAAAGTTTTTTTCTATATTATTAGTTTTCTAAATACTAAGTGGTATGTCTAATTGTGATAGAAGAACAACCAATGATTTAGAGTTTGTGATTTGTGCCTACAATAGGTGCCTCTATGGAATGAACTTTGACATTGTGTAAAGAATGTCAAAGGGATTTGAAGCACTAAAATTATTTCATAGAATAATATTTTCAAAAGGGGTTTCATATTAGCAATGAAATTTTGATAGTATGGAAACAAATATGTGAAAAAAATATTTCCAAATACATGAAAAATACTTTTGAGATCATATTTAAATGTGGGGTTCTTTCCTTAATATAAAGATAAAATTAGACTTGGTGCCTAATTTAATTTTGGAGTAAAAGATATGAAATTCAATGATACTCTTTTATTATGTTAGACCCACAAAATTCTTGGAGTATATTTGATAATGTGGTTGTTGAGTCTCTCTTTTACTAGTATATGGTGTGACTAGTAGGAAACTACCAAATTATATATATACTTGTTCAAAATAATTGTGTTGTTTTATGAAAAAGTGTCACTTAAAAATGTTGTGATTTTTCATGAAAAGATATGTCTATTAAAATAAAAGTATTTGTATAGACATGAATATTGATGAATAGTCATTTGTCATGTTTTGTAAAAGAAGCATTTGGACTATATTGTCTTTATTGGACCTGATGAAACTTTGTTCATGAGTAGTTCTAAAACAATCAAATTGAAACCTATGGAAAGGTCCTTCTGAAAAGGACATTTGACAAGGTGATAACTCTAAGTAATGTTTGTATCACACAAAATTGTACGAAATAGGAAAAACTATTTGTGAGAAAAAGCTACTTTTAGAAATATTTTCCAACTCAATACTTTTATTTGTTCTTACTCTCTTGAGTCAAACTGTTTGTGACATGAACACTCGGGACATTTCAATTACAAAACCTTGTAAGAAAAACTGATCAACTTAAAAGTTTTCTCTAACTTTGAGTGCAAAAAATAAAAATGTCAAGTGTGTTTGGAATCTAAGCATGTTGAGAATTCTTATAAATCTATTCAAAGGAATTCTAATCCCTTGGAGTTCATTTTTACACTAACATTTGTGATATAAAGTCAACACCATCTTGTGGTGGGAAAAAGTATTTCATAACTTTCATTGACAATTGCATTAGAAATGACTATGTCTATTTACTGAATGGTAAGGATGAAGCAATAAAAATGTCTAGACAATATAATATTGAAGTTGAAAATCCATTGGGAAAAAGATAAGAAGTGATAAGGATGGAGAGTATAAATTTCCTTTTGCAGAAGTATGTTTGGAAAGTGGAATTATCCATCAAACTATTGTCCTGTTAACCTCAATCTAATGGAATTGCGGAGGGAGAAAAAACCAAACTTTGAAAGAAATGATGGATGCATTACTTATTAGTTTAGGTTTACCACAAAACTTGTGTGGAGAAACTATCTTTACTGCAAAAGGGAACAACAAATAGTTTTGTCTTTTCATAAAGAAAGTGATTTTGTTTATTCATGACACAATCTATTCCACGTGAGGAATCAAAAGAACTGGTATCCAACTTGAAATATTGCAAAGTGTGGTGATGTCAAGTCAAACTCCAAGTTCCTAGTCTTAAAAGGATTAAAATAGGACCTAAGATTGTGGATTGTAAAATCAAACTTGAGTAGTCTATTGAAAGGTCAAAAAGACCTTGGAAAGAACAAAAGGAAAATGTACTTAATAAAGAGATTCATGGACGTAGTAAATGTAATCAAAGGACATCTACTTCCTTCAAATCTGATTTTGTAATATTTCCTATGTCTTATGTGGACTCATCCTTTTGGAAAGATGGTTTCAATAGTGAGATTAATTCAATCTTGAGCAACCATATTGAAAGTTGATTGATCTTCCTCAAGGAAATAAACCTTTGGGTTCAAAGTGAATCTTTAGAAGGAAAATGAAAGTCGATGAAATGTTGACGAATACAAAGCAAGATTTTTGTCAAAGGTTATAGACAAATAAGGTCTTGATTTTTTCAACATATACTCGTTAGTAACTAGAATTACATTCATTCAATGTTAATTGCATTAGGTGTGGTATATGAAATCCAAATTCATCAAATGTATGTGAAAATAACTTTCTTAAATGGAGAATTGGAAGAAGAAATTTACATGGAACAACCTGAGGGTTTTGTGATTCTTGATAAAGAAACGTAAGTGTGTGAACTTGTTAAGTCACTTTATGGACTAAAACAAGCAATCAAACAATGACATAAGAAATTTGACCAAATCATATTGGCAAATTGATTAAGAATGATGGAAGTGATATATGTGTTAACATTAAAATTACAAGGTCATTGTTTGTTTGTATATTAGTGATATGTTGATCATTAGTAGAGACACTAATGATATAAATGCTACTAAACATATACGAGAAAACAACTTTGATATGAAAGATCTTGGAATTGTTTATGCGATCTTAAGTATAAGAATCCTTGGAACTCCATAATGTTTAGCATTGTCGCGTTCTCATTACATTGGAAAGGCACTTGAATATTTCAAATATTTGTATTTTAATATTGTATAGACTCCAATAAATGTGAGTTTTACACTTCAAAAGAATGAAGGTGAATGTGACTCACAATTAGATTATACTAGGGTATTGGGAAATATGTATATTAGAAAGTCTACGTGATCAAATATAGCGTGTGTTATTAATAAAGTGAGTCAGTTCACGAGTAATCCGAATCAAACTCATTAGATGATGAACTCATTGGATGATAATGAACAAAGTTTTGGGGTATTTGAAACATACTCAAAACTATGTCTTACATTATAACAAATATCCAACAACACTATTGAAAGGATATAGTGATGCAAATTGGATCATTGGGATCAAATGAAGTAAAATCCATATTATCAGGGACAAAAATTATTTCGTCATTTATAAATCAGATTTCGTCACTAAAAATCTTGTGAGACAAAAATCAATTCGTCACTCAGTCGTCACTTAATGTGTGTCTCTAAAAGTATACAAAGACGACTTAGTGCTTCGTCGCTAAAAGTATTATTTTAACTACAAAAAAAAAATCGTTCTTAAATGGTTAAACATTTGTGACAAATTTATTTGTCGTAAAAAGTATTTTTTTGTAGTTAATAGTATGTTTTGTCACTAAAAATGTTATTACTACCGACAAAATTATATCGTCGCTAATTAGTTTACTTCAATCAGTGATGAAATCAATTGTCTCTAAAGTTACCTGTGTTTCGTAGTTTAAAAAATCTAATTTCGTCACTTATGACTATATATTTTATACAAAAAAATATGTTGTTCTTAACTAGGAATAAATTTATCATTATAAAAATGATTAATTTTCCTATGATATACATATATACAAAAAAATTATTTTGTTCTTAACAGGGATAAACTTATCATTATAAAAATGGTTAATTTTTCTATGATATACACGTATCTCGCATCTCTATTTTTTTAACCCCTGGCCAGGAGCTTGCAACATTATGCTTTCTTTGGGAGTCGAACTCACAACCTTGAGGTTGGGGGGGAAGAGTGCTTATCATCTGACCAACTCTCTCTTGTCTCTCATTTTTTTATTTTTTACTTCATTCACTTCTTTTAAATTAAATTTTATAGAAATAATATATTATATGACTATTTATACTCGTACAAATGCATAAAATTTACCACCCACAATTCATTCAAATGTAGATTGTATTTTAATTAAACCATATATGTTTTAAAAATATCTTTAAATATATGCAGTATGATTCTGTCATTTTATTTATTTATTTTTATAAATTTGAAAATTATTCACTGTAGTATAAATTTATATAAAATTAAACTTTTAAATTTAATAAAAAAATTGAATAATTGGTTCAATTTGATCAGTTAATCAATTGTTCTAAAAAAACATCGATACCCATAACTAAAATACTTTATCATAATATATTTGAAATCCTAATTGGTTCATTTCTTTTATTTTTTACTTCAATTTTCACCGTGATGGAAAAAGTTAATAGAAATTCATGAAATATTTCGCAACTTTGAGAAGTCTAAGTTTATAAGTTGATGTTATCTTTTTATAGTTGATCTACATACGTATGTGGAATTACTATATATATATACATATCTATAGAAAAAAGCAAATAGATCGACTTAGTCTATGCAGTTTATCAATCACAAATCAATAGACACACACAAAAATAGCACAAAGACATGAATTTTTTTATCGTCTTTATCAATGAAAGTGTATCAAATAAAAAACAAAATTGAAAAACTAACAAATATTAGCGATCTAGTGGTAGAGTCGTACCCCACTCACAGTACTTATAACCTGGATTATATTTTCAAATGATGCATTTTTATAATTATGTTATTTAAGAAAATTGATGTATTGAAATTTTTTATTTTTATAAAATCATTCAAATTCGTTGGTTTTATATTTTCCCTCGACAATTAATGAATGAATTCAGTCTATTTCTCATGAAGTACTTGTATTATTCCTTTTGTAAGTTGTCACTTGTAATTTCTAAAAAATTATAACCAAAAAAATTGTATTTAGCTATGAATTTTTTCGTATCAAATAGTTGAATTATTCACTATAAATTTTAAGTCGTCGCTATTTAACACCTTACATATTTTGTGATAATTTTTTTGTTGTAATTAAATCGCAGATTGATTAGAGATAATAAATTTTTGTCACCAATTCTTTATATTATTAGTGACGAAAATAAATATCATAATTAAATCTAAATTTGTATAACTAAAACTTATAATATTGAACTATGAACTCTAATTTGTCGATATTGTAACAACATATTTTTTTTAGATGAATTTTTTTTGTATCCAAAAATTAATAAATTTTAAGACAAAAAATTTTTTGACCTGAATTTGATACATTAGTAGTGACAAAATAATGTGTCACTGATAACTTTAAATTAGTGACTAACACTACATATCAAATGGCGCCAATTAATTTTTTGGTGGGAAACATTAGTGGACAAAAAATTTTTGCGAATTTTTATGTTTCGTTACTAAAAGTATGTGTCTCATATATTTAAGCACGAAAAGTAAATTTTGTCACTAAAAGCGAACAATTAGTGACGGATTTGATATCGTAGCTAATAATTTCGTAGTTATATATCATATTTGTTGTAGATATGTATATATTATTGGTAAAGGAGCAGTCTTTTGGAAATATTTCAAAAAGAGATGTATCGCTAGCTCTACAATGATCTCTGAGCTAGGTGCTCTAGATAAGGACGGTGAATAAGTTAAAAGACTCCGAAATTTCTTGATAGATATTATTTTTTGGTCAAAACTTTGGCATCAATATGCATACAATTTGATAGTCAATATGCAATAGGTAGGGCATGGAGCATGATATATAACAGAAAGTCTAGTCATATAAGACACAGTATGTCGAATGTACTTACAAAAAGTCCTAACTAGAGAGAAAGTTGAAATATCATCTAAGGGAAAGAGTTTACAACTTAGGACATGTCATCATGACGGTAACTCTACCCAGCAGACTGGAGATCCCAAGAGTTAGGTTCAAGGAGAAAAATAAAGTTGCGACTGAGGATTCAGCATTGTCAACCAACTTAATGCACTCTCTTGATGAAGACAATGCTCACGAACAAGTACAACTTTTAGGCTTGTTAATGAGTTAATAAAGATTATATTTTATGATATTATTACCTTGAGTTAACATCATGTTTTATAAACAGCTTTTCTTTATATTGCACTTGTTTTAAACTGTTTTATATTGAAATGAGTTCAGTTAAGTATCATGAGTTGAGTACTTTGAGTTGAGTATCCTTAGTCGTGTATCACATCTTTGAATTCAGTATTAATCTCTAAGTTGAGTTGAGTATCTTATTCTTGAGTATTCATTGGGTTTCAAGTTTGAGAAGATATACGTATGTTTCCATATTTTTATTCAAGTATCAAGCAGATGTTATGCTTTAGAATTCCCCTTACATGCTCGTACATTCCACGTACTGAGCCAATTGGCCTGCATCTTCTCATGATGCAGACACAGGTAGACTGGATCATCAACAGGAGTTTCGTTGATATCACATGAAGTTCGAGTTAGCTATGGTGAGCCTCCTTGCTTCCGGAGGATTCCATTTACTTTTCAGTTTAGTTAGGAGGTCGTGGGTCTTATCCCGACTTCCATATTTATTAGTTAGAGGTTTCATAGATAGTCATTATAGTTGAGGAGTCTGTATTAATTATTTATTTTATTAAATGTTTTAAAGACTAAAGTTGTCTACTTTATAGCTAGTTGAATATAATATTTTATTCAAAGTTGTTCCTTTCAGTTTTAAGCTTTTGTATGCTTAAGTTAGTCTTCCGCTTGTAGTCAGCCAGGATGAGGGTTCGCTTATGGACCAGCAATGGTCTTTGAGTGCCCGCCACGTCCAGGGTGTAGGCTCAGGTCGTGACAGGATTGGTATCCCAAAGGCGACACAAAATCAGTAAGGAATGAAAGGGTCATTCGAAGGGAAAAAAGTAGAAATTTAAAGAGTTTTAGTCTTTGAAAATATCCCCTAATATTTCAGCACATGATTTTATTTTTGAATGAAATAAAATGGATTGAACTGGCTGATCATAAGCAAATTTTCTATTGTAGAGCCTTAGCTTATCTAACAGATGCTTTCTGTGAGCCTTGGGATAGTAGATTGACTAATGTTTATCATGACATTTGACTCAGACAGCCTTTTAGGGTATATATTTGTTTCCTTAAAGACTTGTGGGAGGATTTTAGTCTTTAAAAAAATTAGTAGTTCGTTATTACTTATTTTCTTTTCAATAGATGAACTATGTAATTTGTTTATTTTTTAAATATAAGTTATTGGACTTAAAAATCCTTGTTATGAAAGTCTTCAATATATTAGAATACACATTAAGAAGTTAGTTTCAGATTTTTGTTAAATATTTAATTTGTAGATAATGAATGGATGCTTACTTGTCTTTTTTGATTTTACATTAGATATGAAACCTTTATGAGAATTGATTTTTTTGAATGTATATGTCACGTGCATAATTGATTAAAAATTCTTGTCTAATTATATCTCAGAATACACATGTCATCAAAAAGTATTATTGATGACTTGAACAAAGGTGAAAAACTTAACAGTGACAATTATGGCATCTGGAGTCATAAAATGTGGTATGTACTGGAAGAGCAAAATGTTTTGGAAGGTATAACCAATGTTTTGAATGAACCAGAAGAGGGTAATTCTGCAGAACACAAAAAGTATATTGAATCTTACAAAGCTTGGAGAAAAGCTAATTCCACTGCACGTGGAATAATAGTAATTAGTTATGTGGTTGATGACTTCATACATGAATGTGAGGAATTCCCAACTTCTCATGCTATGTGGGCACATCTGCGAGGAATGTATGGGGGTACGTTTGTAACCCACCTCTGACAATTAACTACCAAATTTGACATTTACAAAACCGTCATGATCAAAATATCAAACAACACCTTAGGGTGATGTCAAGCATAATAGTTCAACTCAAGATTGTTGGTCATGTTCTTTCATATGAAAAAAAAGTTCATGAAGTGATTTGGTCTCTTTCCAATAAGGTTAACTTGACCCAATATGATAGAATCAAAACGTTTTCTGATGTTGCACGCCATGTTGAACTTGAAATGAGCGCCTTGGTGCTGCTAAATATGCTTCTAATGCCTTTGTGGCAGAGTCAAGTGGTACAAAATCTTCAGGCTTCAAGCGCAAGAAAAATTGGAAAAGGAATGGGAAAAACAAAAAGACTAGAGAAGGACCCTCTAAAAAAGGAAGAAGCCAAATGCCAAAAAAGGGAAACGGTTATTCAAGAAGAGAGACAAGAGCAAAATGAAGTGTTACAGTTGCCAAATTTTTGGGCATTTTGCTCGCGAATGTTCTGAGCCGAAAAAGATAGCATTTCTAAACGCATTTCTAAGTGCAACAAATGTTTCTAGCACTTCTTCACTAACTCGATCATATCCTGTGTGAATTGTAGACTCAGGATTCACCGACCACATAAGTCGAGATCGAGAAGCGTTTATGGGTTTCGTCGAGTTTTATCTAAATCAAAGTGAATCTACATGGGGAATAATGTGAAACTAGAAATCAAAGGGATAATCACTTGCAAAGTAGACTTGTGTGGTCATTGTTCTTTGGTGTTTCATGACGTCCTATATGCACCAAAGATTTGACAAAACTTAGTATTTGTGTATGTTCTTTGAGACGTTGGTTTTGATTTGTTTTTTGGTTGTAATGGTGTTTGATTAACTCTAGATAATGTTTTATATGGTTTTGGACTTCGTTATGGATGTTTTATCATATTAGATTGTAATAATTCAACTTATGACTATTATGTTGACCATTGTGTAATGGCATGTTATTCCGGTAACAATGATATTGATGTTATAACATGGCATGCAACATTAGGTTGATCAAATGAATAGGTTGGCGAAACAAGGAAATTTAGGTTCTTTCACCAAGATTGATATGTCACTTGCAAAATTGTCTTGCTAGTAAGATTACGTATAAACCATTTGCGAAGGCTAAAAGAGTTGAGTTCTTGCTTCAATTAATTCACTCTGATATTTGTGGTCCAATGAACGTGAAAGGCAAGGTCGGGTGCTACATAACTTCATTACATTTTATTGATGATTTCACACGTTTTGATTATGTCTATTTGATTTCTCGTAAATCTAAAACACTTGAGTGCCTTAAAAGATGAATTAAGTTGAAAATAAATTAGATAAAAGCATAAAAGCTTTAAGAACCTATCAAGGACGTGAATATTTGTCAAAACAATTTGAAGAATCACGTATTGAAAAGGGTATTATTAGACAATTAACTACTCCTTATACACCTAAACAAAATGGTGTAGCTGAAAGAAGGAATAGAACATTATTAGACATGACAAGATCAATGATGGCGCAGCCAAATTTGTCTATCACTTTTAGGGGAGATGCACTATTGACTGCGGCTTACATATTGAACAAAGTGCCTTCTAAATCAGTGTCTTCCACTCCTTATGAACTTTGGACTGGTCATAAAACAAACATGGATGATCTAAGACCTTGGGATTGTGTTTCATATATTAAAGGTCGTTATGGTGAGTTCGGTAAACTAAGTCCAAAAGGAAAGAGATGTATCTTTATAAGATACTCAGAACGCTCCAAAGGGTTTGTGTTCATTGATGAATTGGAGGATGGAAGTATTACAATTTGTATCATGACATGTCAGATTTTTCGAACATGATTTTCCAAAAAAAGGTGAAATAAATGAAGCTGAGTCTCTCTATGAAATGTTGAATTCAAAAGATTAGATAATGTCGTTCGACATACCAGATAGATCAATGGATCAAGAAATGGTTTCTGATCCAAGTGGGAGTTTTGAATCCAAAATCCTATAGAGGAATCTAAACTTCAGTTACGTAAGAGTACAAGAATTTGTGTACCTAAACGATCTTATGATATTGAGGATTATGTTTTCTTGGTATCTCCTACAGAATTGGATGAACCTAATTCTGTGACTGAGGCTTTATCGAGCCCTGAAAAGGATAAATGGTTAAAAGTGTTGAAAGAAGAATTAGAGTCCATGAAATCCAACAAAGTATGGGATCTAGTTGACCTTCCTCAAGGGGATATAGAGATACTGGGAATAAATGGATTCCCAAAGTTAAATACAAATCGGATGGGTCGATAGAAAGACACAAAGAACGATTAGTTTCGAAATGTTTTACTCAAGAAGCTGGAATAGATTATGAAGAAACCTTTTCACCAGTTGTGAAGTTTACCTCTATACGACTAATTTTGGGTATTGTTGCACGTATAGATCTAGAATTACACCAAATGGATGTGAAGACCTCTTTTATCAATGGAGAACTAAACGAAGAAATCTACATGGAACAACCTATAGGTTTTGTTGTTAAAAGGCCAAGACAACAAAGTTTGTAAATTGAAAAATCAATTTATGGACTAAAGCAATCTTCAAGGCAGTAGTACCTGAGATTCTATAAAAAGTGATTTCATTTGACTTTACCATGATCGATGAAGACCATTGCATCTATGTGAAAATTTTCAAAAAAGAGTTTGTAATTCTTTCTCTTTACGTAAATTATATTTTATTAGCTGGAAATAATTTGGAGTATTTCAAAATTGTCAACTCATTGCTTTCAATAAGTCATTTGACATGAAAGATATGGGTGAAGCAGACTATTAATGGGTGTTAAAATTCAAAGAGATCATTCCAAAAAGTTTTTGAGTCTATGTCAAGAAACATACATAAAGAAAAATTTGGAACACTATCGAATGAATAGTTGTAAACCTATGGATACTCCAATAGCAAGAGGTGAAATCTTAAGCCTTGAAATGTGTCCAAAGACTGAAAAAGAAAAGGAAGACATGTCTCGAATTCCATATTCTAGTGATATTGGGAGTTTGATGTACGCCATGATGTGTACTCGTCTAGACATTTTTTATGTTGTAGGTCTGTAAGCAGGTATCAATTTAATCCTATAAGAGATCATTGGAAGCCAGTGAAGAGAATATCTCGATATCTTAAGGGAATTATAGATTATTCACTATCCTATTGTGGATCTGATTTATCCTTAAAAGGTTTCACATATGCTGATTGGGTTAGTAATCATAATGATAGAAAATCAACCTCCGGATATGCATTCTTAATGGTGGTGTTATTTCACAGAAAAGTAAGAAATAAACTTTCACAACTCTTTCAATCATGAAATCTGAATTCGTGATTTGTGCATCTGCAATACAAGAAGTTGTTTGGTTAAAGAGATTCTTTGAACATTTGAATATTACAAAGAATTCTAAGGGTCCCATTATTTTATATTGCGACAGTCAAGCAGTTATCGCATACACGAAGGATTCAAAGTTTCACAGCAAAATCAAACACATTGAAATAAAGTATAACTTTGCGAGAGACATAGTAGCAAGTGGAGAAATAAATTTACAATACATTCCTACCCGTGAAATGATAGCTGGTCCGTTTACAAAGGGGATATCTAGAGACTTGTTTGAAAAATATGATATGACTAGCTTTAGGTATGCGTCGGATATGATTATATTTCTGTATTGTAAAATGACTTGATTATTATAAAATTCTCATCAATTTAACTATTGAATTTATGTTCATATATTATATGCATTTGATAGGATATTTAATTGATAAAGTATGTCAAACAAGTTGAAAGATTGGATCTCTCACACGAGCAATCGCCTCTTGAGTTGAAAACGTGAAGAGAAGTGTTACCATCATGTTATAACTTGTTTTTTAAGCCAGATATGAGTCTCTCTAAGAAAATAAGGTTGAGAATCATTGAAGAGAGAAAATCATGTTAGACATCTTAAAATGTCTAGACCAAGATTTGTACGATGTTGAATGATTAAATGAAATAAGACACACGAAGGTGAGAACATCGTAGCACGTGTTTCATACCATGTGTGCTAAGAGACTAATGGGTTAATGAAAGAATGAATCTTTGCTTCTTCATTGTATCAGACCCTGAAAGTTACTTCAATTTTTATTGAAATACCCTTTGACTTTTGACAATTTCTTGAAGTTTAGTAAGTGCTGCTACTTTAGCATGTTACTATATTCATGAATGATCCGTCAATCCTGTGTATGTCTAGGAAAGCAGTTGATTTGAAACAGATAGATTCGAGTAGAAAGGAAAGACGATCAAATTAAAAATAATCTAGTTAGTATACACAAGCCAGCTATTACACTGACCATATAGATGTTGAGTAAAATTGTGTATATAAAGTTGAACACGAACTCGAGTTCACCTCTTTAAGAGGATGAGAAATCAAAAAAATAACTACTGAAGTAGTAAATGAAGTTTAGGGTATTGTGACTAATTGTATCCTCATATTTATAGAGAATTCTTTCCACATGTGATTGAATTCCTTTGTGTAGCTTGTAAAACCTTATAGGTAAAGCTCTTGATGTTCACAGGTCGCACAAACTATTTTTAGTATAAAGTGGTTGTCTTGTTAATGTCGTACTGGCTTGGCTCTTGTTCACTATGTATGAAGTGGGAGATGTAGGATTTTTTGGTTCATGGGTCACACATGTGACCCGACCCGACCCGACACGACCCTTTTGTTTTATGAAAAGAAAATCAGATTAGAGATAATTTGAATTAGTAAAAGGGGAAACAGTTTTAATACTGAAAAGAGGGGAACAGTTAGAATTATTTTTTTCAAAAAAAAATCTATTGTCCCATGTTTCTCTTTAAAAAGATGAAAGTTCTTATTTTCAAAAGAGAGGTACGACAAACACTACAAGAAAAGGAAAAACACAACCAAATCAAAGAATACATTTATTTTGTGAAATTCATCCTTCGTTACCTAGTGATTCAAGGTCGGACTAAGAGCAACTCTTTTAAATTAACATTCTGTTGTAGTTAACAGGTACATAACTTTGTTCATGTTACGTAAATCTAACAATTGTATAGAGCTAGGGTTGGATGCTCCATATTTGCAAAATCTGAACACAAAACATGGATTTTTTGTGATTTTTTTTGTGTACATATTCTTGTTAACGGAGAAAAAAAATCATCAATATGTACTCACCACCATCACCATCACCATCACCACCGTAAAATCTCACTAAATTAATATAGTTGGACCATGAAATATTATTATTTTGTAGAGATATATCTAATTGATAAAGTAATATTTTTTAATTTAAAAGGTATTTTAAAATTCAACCTCTTAATGCTAGGATAATAAGAGCTTTCAAAATGTGTTATTGTAACAAATTTTATTGTAAGATATTGGAAGGTTATGAAGTGAAAAAAAACTTATCCATAAAAGATTAATGTTTTAATGCTATCAATTTTGCAATTCCTGCTTGAACGACAAATGTTAAGCAAAAGACAATAGCAAATTATTTTCAACACTGCAAAATTTGTTCGGAGGATGAAATCCCAAGGAATTTGAATGAACCAACTCATGAAACCGCCATCCATGAACTTAGGGTCATGATTAATGATCTTCGCAGTGCAATGAAATGAACGTCCATAACATATTCAATTACCCATGTGAAAATAATACATGTTCAGAGGTCTAAAACTAAGAAGAAATTATAGATACCATGAAAAAAAATGTTTGAAGATGATAAAATACCTTTGTAACTAGTTACGTGTAAGAAAACACTTATCGCATCTTGAACTCTTCATAAATTTGGTGCAGTTCGAAAAGACAATACCTGAACTTTGGACGCAATAAGAAAAGTTAGAGATGAACTTCAACTAGATTTAAAGTTTGACAAAAAAAAAAAGGAAAAGAGTCAAAAATATCCCTCAACTTTAATTTATTAGTTGATTATACCCCTGCCGTTAAAACAAAGTTATTTATAACCTTACCGTTCCTAATTTCACCATTTATATCCCTCAATTGATGGAAATCTCCAAATTAACCAATTTTTGCTTAAACTACCCAATTTTAACCCAACCCGACCCACCTAATAATATAACCCATTTTTGTTCATCTTCATCTTTAAACTTGTGGATTCCGTAGCTTTAAGTTCTTCGGGAAAATTCCAATAATGTTCTTAAGCTGGCATAGGTTGATACATAGGCATTACTATATTTGATGAGATTTTACTGTATTATTGTTATTGTTATTCTTATTCTTATTTGTTATTATAGTACTTTTACAGTTTTGTTAGTGTTTGAAATTTTTATATTTATTTTTATACTTAGAATTTGAATTAATTTTAAGGGAAAATGATTAAAAATGTCCTTAAACTATGTGAACAGAACAAACATGTCATCCGTTTTTACTTTGGCTCAAAAATGTTGTTACCATCAATACTTTGGTTCGAAAAGGAACAAAAATGTTATTTGTTTGTAGTTTGGTCCAAAAATGCCCTTATTGTTATTTAATAGGTCAAAATTGCTCATTTTCCAAATAAATATATTATTATTATTATTAACACATTTTTTTCTAATAATGTTTATCAAATGTTTATCTTACTTCAATTCAGAAAAATAAAAAATATTTTTTTTAATTTTATTATCATTATTTTTTATCTTTCTATATATAGATATATAGATATATATATATATATTAATGATGGATATACTATGATCTTATGTATATGACATATATTTTATATTGAAAGGGTACGTGAAGTTATTCTGTTTTAATTGATAAAATGAGATTAAGAAGGAAAAAAAAATATTTTCTACATTTTTTTTGTTAAAGTGATTTTAGAAGGAAAAAAACAAGGACGATGTTTTTTAATAATAATTTAATTAGGAAGATTTGATTAAAATAAAAAATATATTTATTTGAAATATTACATTTTTTACCCATTTTGTAACTATAGGAACATTTCTGGACCAAAGTATTGACCGTAACTCGATAAGAGCATTCTTGAACCAAACTATAAACAAAAGACATTTTTATTTATTTCACATAATCTAAGGACATTTTTGACCATTTTCCCTATTTTAGTAATTCATAAATTTTAGTTTTTTGTGATTTTGACACTTCACCTCGTCTGTTATATTATATATATAGATAGATTAGAAACACAAGATTTTTTTAAACGCAGATCTAGATCAGACTTGATTGTATAATTTATACCTTTATGATTTGGAGGGCAGAGTAAATACTTGTAATATCTTTGGTCCACCTTTATTATCCTTTAACTATGAAATACAGAAGAATTTAACGTCCTTACTTCTCTCAGCCTGACCATGTCCCAGAATTTTCCCGAGGACAAAAATAAGGGCATAGTGCAAACCAAAATCCAAAATTTGCCCTTCCCACACTCACACACCAAAAAAGGAAAAGGGTCTCCTACAAACAATATGCTGCTAGAAACAAACATAATTTATCCATTACGGTTACACGACTTGGTAGTTCTCGGAAGCCAGCAGCGTTCTTTGAGAGAACTTGGGTGGAGACCCTCCTTTCAATGGCAGAATGTTGGCAACCTAAAAATTACAATAAATCAACATTTCAATCAACTCTAGTCTCCAATTACTCTGACAAACAATCGAACTAAAGCACAGTAAACTCCCACAGCATTGTTACTGAGTCCACCCACAACAACATATATTTGAGAAAATGAACAAGAATTATCACAGAAGAGACATAAGAAGGATCAAATGCAAACAAATCAAAACAGTTCAGAAGATGAAATCAGGATCATCTGATTATCTCCAGACACAACTATGTAAAAACAGGTGCTAACCTTCAGGTCACTGAACGTTCTTGAGGCAGTAAAACGGGCAGAAATCGGGAAGAAGACATCAGGATCTGCTGCCGGAACAACAAATTCCAGTGATCCACTGCAATGTTTCCATTTCCACATTAGAATGATGAACAAGTATTTAAGAAAGATCGCATGTTTCAGAACAAAAGCAAGTTTTAACATAAGCTAACCTGCGATTAGAATTGTCAATGAGAACTATAGACCACTCCAGAACAGAATTTCTGGAATCGTACCTGCAGTCAATGGTGAAAATATTGGATCTTAATGGAACATTTGGTCATATGAACAGAACTCCGCAGATGTTCTCCCAATCACATTGCAATACATGGATAGTCTTGGTCATATTAACAAATCTTGGTTTGGGGTGCAAATCATAGTAGCAGTTATCAGTGTCTGGTTGACAATTTTGACTATATGTGTTCATTCTTTCATTCACATTTGGTTCTAAAAGTAATCATGCAACCTCCGATTCAGCTTTAGCTGAATGACTTCATAAAAGGAAAAATACATCTGCAATTCGTGCACCTACTACAATTAAATTCATTCTTTCAAAACTCTTCGCAACCAATGAGATTGAATAATTTGACACCAAACTAATATCCACACCAAAATTCCCTTTTTTATCATCAAGGACACTTTATACAAGGTGCAACAAGATGGATACATAATACTGATTTCTTCATCTAGGAATGCACATGGAATTGAAGTTTAGCATTGAACAAGAATAACCAAATAGCATCCACCCCTTCCATTAAAGAACCAAAGAAAGTTTGAACCATCTCCAAAATTCTTATCCCAGAAACCTAGTGAAACAGCTTGACCAAAATTGGGGAAAGCAGCAGGTGACACATTAATTTAATGGAAAAGGATCAAAAATACCCCTTAACTTTGGTTTATTGTTTGATTTTACCCTCGCCGTTAAAATGAAGTTAAATTTACCCCTCCGTTACTAATTTCACCAAAATTACCCCTAATTAGACAGAATCCCCAAAATTGACCCCAATTGACCCAATTACCCAAATTTCATAAAAAAAAACCTAATTTCCTATTTTTAATCCAATTACCCGACCCATCTAAATAAACGGTACCAATTATCCCAATGCCTCTTACCCATTCTCTCTTTGAACTGATACAACCCAGTAGCCTTTAACCCATTAACTTCTCCTCTAATTTTCTATACGATTTTGCTTAACAAATAGACTTTTTGAATTTTAAGTTTGTTTTTTTTACACATATCTCTTTCTTTCTTCCTGCCTCTCTCTTTCATTCAATCCGTTGTTCTTCCAATATCTCTCTTTCATTGGAAAATCTGAAACAAAATTCAGTCTTTTACCCAAATCCATTTCTTCTTACCTCTCAATCTTCCTTTCTCACACAGTTGCAGACCCAATAAGAATCGGGTCAATCATGTCGTAGACCCAAAGTCATTCCATCAACAAAGGCAACATTACTCGACCCATCAATTTGATTCTTCTGAGAATAATCAATCATCAATGACGAGCACAATCAGAACCGACATGTTAACAACTGATCCATTTTCAAGACGAATCGAATTAAAATGAAGAGTTTTAAGAAACTCAGATTCTCTCATGAACCCTTTCAATGGGCTAGCTCATCCTTCGCTTAACACATGAACTCATTCAACATCAATCTTCGTAAGCTTTATTTTGGGTAAATTCAAAGCCTCTTTACTCTTCAAATCTCTTTGTGATTCATCAACGAAGGGCTCAACAAGCTTGCCACCGTCGGGTTGGATCAACCTAGAATGGGTAAAGGCCATTGGGTTGTCTGTTCTTCAACTAATGGTTCTTCACTTAGCTTCTTATGAAGTAAAGGAGATTATTCGTTCAAAGAGAGAGAACGGATAATAGGGCATTGGCTCAATTGGTACCGGATTATTTTAGATGGGTCGGATAATTAGGTTGAAAATAAGGAAAATCGGGTAATTGGGTCAATTTTAGGGATTCTGTCTAATGAGGGGCAATTTTGGTGAAAATTAGTAACAGGAAGGGTAAATTTAACTTTATTGTAACGGCGAGGGTAAAGTCAAACAATAAACCAAAGTTGGAGGGTATTTTTGACCCTTTTCCCTTAATTTAAACATGAAACCACATCCTTGCCTTAACCGTATTACAAAACTGACTTAATGGCACTAAACAATTGCTAGGCACTCCAGAGATATTGACAGCTTTGTATAAAACCATTTTCAGCCTTTAGAGCTCTACCACAATAAGTTCTGTGCAAGTATCCTTCAAAATATCCACAACATTCATCTTTGATATAAAAGGAGGAAATTTTAAAGTTAAGAGTGCCACCTCCACTCTCCATCAATTTGCTGTATACGTGGGGCCTCCCTGAGAGCTGGGAGAGGTACAAAAATCACAACATTCTGTAGATCAGTTTGTGCTGGGGTTTCATACTCAATATTCACATAGGTTTCATTGCCAGAAACTGAAGGCCAGCAGTTAACTGAGAAAAAAATATGAAATTGATTATAAAAGATTAAACATGACTGAAACTAAAGCATGAAAAAACAGAGATGCACACAGGAAAAACCAAAAATTATGAATCTTACTAGTTAAAGGTAAAATCGACTCATCTGCACTTTGCATTCTCCATCTCAAGAGACTAACTCCGTCACCAGATTGATTAGCAGGAAAAGGCCTACTAGGTTCTTTGAGGCCTAGAATATTTTCATTAGAAAATAACTCCTTATTGATATTTGGGTGTGTGTTGAAGTGGATGGCTGGATTACCACTGGTTTCAATCTGAACATACAGAAAGAGATGACAAATACCATCAAGCAAAACCATCAAAGGTTATCCCTTCCTTCTGAGATCAAATAGGTCTGCAATCTAGGAGCTAAAGCCTCATGTTTAAAGCATATTTCAAACTGATATGGGCGCTAGGACATACTTCTTTTCCCAAAAAAAATGGAACGGGCAGTCAAAAAATCTGTTGGCATACACATTTGACCTATAAAATCATGACATATCTGTCTAAAGATGACAATGGAGAGGAAACCAAAGAGAGTTATGCGAATAAAGATAAGTGAATGACAAATTCTTGGCTTGCAACTTTTATCATCAGCTTTAGAGAATAAGGCAGACAAGTGTGAGGGCAGGAATCATGAATTGCATCTAAAAGAATAAAAATTACAGTCCACCCAAAACCATGACTGCCTGTGACTGCACTTTGAATTCATTTGATTCAAACTAAAAGCATAACAGATGACTTAAGTACCCTGCCTTTTATTTTAGTTCTCTTTACAAACTACAAAGAGAAAGAGTGGGGTACTCACCAGGGGACGAGGAAATAAACCAAAGGAACTCATGGAGAAAGTATTTTAATAAAGAAAGGGACACAATACATAAGGGCATAATAAGATGTTAATAATCTAATATCAACGCAATTCATATGATTGTAGAGTGTCATAAATATATGTAACAAGTCAGACCTTCTATGCACACAATGGAATCAAAGCAAAATGCATCTATAGTGATTTCATTATACCCTTCAATACAACTGTTATTTGACATACAATTCTTTTTTTCTCATAACCGCAGTGTCTGGGCCAGCTCTCGTGCACCTCGACCAATTCCATGAGGTACCTGCTACCTTTCACTATACTGGGCCAGTAACTCTAAACACTAAAGCTTGGACAGATGGAAAGGAGTCACCTAATATATTTTGCCTCCACTGGGATTTGAACATGGGACCTCATGGTTCTCAATCCACTTCACTGAGCATGAGGCGGCAAGCCTCGAATATGGACACAAACTCTTTGAAAGAATACTTTCTAATAAACTTTATTACATTATACTTTCTTTTCTTTTTTTGATGACAAGGGAAACCCGCAGCCACTACCCTTTGGGTGCACACAGGGTAAGACTCCCGTTCCTATGCAATAGCTCGCAAACCACATAGGAGAGGTAACCCGCACTAGGCAAGCCTGGTGCGACGAGCTCGACCCAGAAGAAGTTGTCATAACTATGTTACTAGATATTGTCATTGCCTAATTCGCGCTTGCCAGGTACCAAATCCAGTATATCAGGAATTTCTTAGCTTCCTCTTTGTTTGGATCCAATGAAGACCAGTGTGACTATTGGTGTCTAGTGTGTGCCAATATCTATTGACCAACAAATGCCATTGCTTTGAAGAGGAAGTGCTGTATTACCATTTCTTGATATTTAAAATAGCTCTAAAGATGCAATAAAAGAAACTCAAAAAGATGCTTACACATGCTGAGAAAAGAGAACAAACAAAGAGAGAGAGAAAGAGAACCTGAACTTGGATAAGCCCATCTTCTTGGTTCAGAATTTGGAGAGATAAGGTACCCTGGACATTGAAGTTGCTGATACCTCCATCACGCTTTAATGTTACATTAATTTTCTCTTCAACAGTAAGGGTGACAGGGTCAGTTGGTCGTGGAGCAGCTGGCTTGGAATGACCAATGCTTGGTCTGACATCTTCGACAATGACTTCACCCTCAGCTTTTAGGGATTCCAAAAACTGGTTGGTTCTTTGTGTTTTACCTAGCTGCATACCAAGACCTTTTGGGGGGCCTGTAGCAGATGCAGCTGGACGACCTGATCAGATAAATGTGATAAGCTAATTATACCAAATTGGTTTTCGACCACGCACTCGATGTTTTTCCAGAAATTATGTGTGTTTTCAACAAGTAAAAATGCTTATTCAAATGATGGAAAGGAAAAAAATTAAGAACTATGAGGGATATAACACAATGCAATTGCACAAAACTTTTTGGGCCTACCAACTGATTCCAGGATTCAAATTAGGATTATGCTCATTAGCAGAGGAAATATATATGTCAGAGCCTTGTAACGACACTGAAGCACCCACTAAGCGAAGCAAGCCGCTAAACATGTTTTGCGCCTCACTAGGTGCCACCTTTGACAACACTAGTCCTCCCCAATATAATTCTAAAACTTTCCTCCCTATATAAAGAGATCTAATACTAATTAGAGTTGAAAGAGCTCCACATTATTTTCTCAAAGAATATAAGAAGCCATGAGGAAAAATATGCAATACTTCGTAATGCGCCACCCTTGACAAGTTGAGCTAAAGACAAAGAGCATTTATAAGGTACAACAAATACAAACCCTTGGACTTGGTGGAAAATGAATCCACATCAGTGCTTGGTCCAAATCCAGAACCACTGCCTCCTAAACTAGATAAGTTTGTATCACTGCCAAAGCCGGTATCCATTCTTCCAGAACCCATGGATTGCAGAGACATGAAACCTCCTTTCTCACCTCTATTCCTCTCAATCTGCAAAGCAATAGCCAAATGTTGAATCTTCTAATAGAACTCAAAGAAATTCAGACAAAGGAAGGTAAAAGGTTCGGGCAAAGGTAGCACTGGCATCCTGAACTACCTTGCTTTTATCAATCTCACTGGCTTTGCGCTTCATGACATCCTTAGTTTCATTAATCTTGCTTTGTAAGACTAACTTATGCAGTTTCTCTTCATGGCTCTCCATTTCACAATACTGCTTGACTTGTGCCACAGTAACATTTTCCTTGTGCCCGAGAGAAATTACTTCATCAAATGCAAAGATAAGCTCAAATGCTGTCCTGCAAACTCCTTCCTCGTCAAGAGAAAAAGAATATTCAGGCACCTAGTAATAGTCAAGGTATCAGCTCAAATGACCTTTCCATGTGATGAACACATCATCAAACAACGAGCTCAAAAAAGCTTTCAGAGATATACTTAACAGCTTGATGAAAATGAACTTAGATTAGGACAAACATTTTGATACGAATACTCCTTTACGTACTCACTCTAGAAGTAAATCTAGACAAGCATGTGGAGATAATCCATCTTAGTTTCTTTGTTTTAAATAGGATAAATATTAACCAGTAGTTATCTATAGTAGTTATAAGCAGAAGTTACAGCAGTAACTGTTTCTATCTCTATCTATTAGGATTATCTTTATGTTCGTATAAATATGTGTGTTTAGGAGAACTCTGAGAGAAAAGTACTATTATTATCTTTGTATCTGGAGATTTGTCCGCTCAATACAGAAATAGTTATTGGTTGATGTAGTGTTTAAGATTCTTGCACTTTATTTAACAAGTTTCATTCTCATCTTGTTTCATCTTAGTTTCTATCATTTTGGTATCAGAGCAACAAGATCTAAGATGGTGGTATCTACACGTTCTTCTAATGAACCACTACCACAACCAGTCACGAATCATTCTAGTGAGCCCTCTAATGATCAAATTGTACAGCAATTAACGTTTATAATATCATGTTTGAAAGCATTAGATCAGTCGCGAAGGTTCAATCTACTGGTACTCAACTTGATGCTAATTCTGGTACATCTACTAAAGGAAAAGGTCAAGAACGTAATAGAGGTTCTTGTGACACCGGAAGGTCTTCTCGGGTTGAAGATGTTGATGTCGACATGGATATGCCTTGGTGGTTGAAGAAATCATCTCATAGGCCACACATAAAGATGAAAATTCCTCGCTTTGGAGGAGATCCTTGTGGCTGGATTTTGAAGGATGAATTTGTTTTGGGTACTATCAAACTCCTAATGATCTAAAGGTAGATGTTGCATCCATGGATGATGCGTTTAATCTCTTTGCGTCAGTGAGCGTAGATTATTGTATTGGGAGGACCTTGTTATAGCTTTACAAGAGAACTATGGTCATGTTGAATTTCAAAATCCAGATGAACATTTATATAGCATTCAACAACTAGGCACAATACAAGAGTATCTTAGGAATTTGCTAAACGATTTGCCCCGGTCAAGAATTGGCCTGAACATTGTCTTTTGGGGGTGTTCCTTCAGATCAGATGTAAGAATTCATAAGCCTAGAACTATTTATAAAGTCATGAGCCTTGCAATGGAATTTGAGCAAAAAGTGGGTTCCAACAGTGGGCACAAAGGGTCTCAATGGCCAAATCTGTCATGATCCAACACAACCCAAATTGGTTTTGCACGTGAAATTCCTTACAAATCAGTAGGCAACCCACTCGTATCACGAATCAATCCTAATTTTGCACAAATATCTCCTCATCCTTCTCTGAATCATGCTTGGGAGATAGAGAAGTAGAATCGCATAGCCAAAGGACTCTGTTTTAGGTGTAATGAAAATTTTGCACCAGGTCATCGTTGAAGACAGCATCTCTCACTCTTATGGAGACAAAGGACACCACTGAAGGTGGTGAATCTGCGGAACAAATGCCAAGTGACATTATTGAAGGGGATGCAGGAACAACTGACCTTGCTACAATTGTCATTGCACACCTATCTAGGTAACATAACAGGCATAACATGAAATTTCAAGGGACTACATGGACGCAAGGTGCTGAATCTGGTTGATGGTGGGTATTCCCACAATTTTTTCTCTGAAAAAATTGTTGAAGAATTACAGTTGCTTGTTCAAGTTAGGCCCTATTTTGGAGTCCAGATCAGCAATGAAGATATCATATGTTGCAACCGTTAGTGCCAAAATCTTGTTGTGAAATTCCGTGGATTAACTATTGATCAAGATTTTTATCCGTTCTCTGTTGGAGGAGTAAATTTGGTGCTTGGAATTAAGTGGCTTGCTTCTTTAAATACAGTCCAAGCTAACTGGAATGAGATGTTTTTAATTTTTAATTTTTAATTTTTAATTTAATGGGAAGTGATATAAGCTTCAAGGGGTCAATCAAATACACTAGTTGCTTACCAATATTTCTCTAAGGAGGTTGATATTTCAGGTAATTCTCTACCCATTGATATTCAAATCTTGCTTCATAAGTTTGAATCAATTTTTGAGGAACCCAGTGCCCTACCACCTTTTCGTCAACACATCCACTCTATCCCTTTGATTCCCAACTCAAAACCACCCAACATCCATCCCTACCGTTATCCATGCTTCCAAAAATCAAAAATTGACAAACAAGTTTCTGAATTACTCCAAAAGGTATTTATAAGGTCAAGTACCAGTCCGTTTGCTAGCCCTGTCCTTCTTGTCAAGAAAAAGGACAATACATGACGTATGTCCATTGATTATAGAGGTCTCAACCAAATCACTATTCCAGATACATACCCAATTCCAAATATTGATGAGTTCTTGATGAATTGCATGGAACAACTATTTTTTCGACAATTGATTTGTGTTTTGATTACCACCAGATACATGTCAATCTTGCAAATGAATTCATGACTTCACTGTTATGCCCTTTGGATGATCCTTCTACGTTCCAATGATCTATGAATGATTTGTTTAGACCATACCTGCGCAAATACAATTCTTGTATTCTTTGATGATATCTTGGTATATAGTCAAACCTTCCTTTGGTCTCAGTAATACTCCTATGTTCCATTGTGCTATGAATGAATTGTTCAGACCATACCTGCGCAAATTCAATTCTTGTATTCTTTAATGATATCTTGGTATATACTCAAACCTTTGAGCAACATATCAGTCACTTGCAAGTTGCAACTTGCTCTCCAACTTCTCAGAGATATTAGTTTCTATTCCAAAATTTTAAAATGCTTATTTGCGCAAATCCACATTTCTTTTTTGGGTCATGTGATTTCAAAAATGGGGTTGGTGTTGACCAGGATAAAGTTCTAGCAGTCTTGGAGCGACCTGTATCAATTAATGTTGAAGGAATTACGTGGATTTCTAGGGCTAACAGGTTATTATCGAAGATTTGTGAAAGGTTATGGAATGACGGCTCGACCTCACTGAACTTACCAAGAAAAATACTTTTAGATGGTCGAACTCAATTGAGAATGCTTTCCAACTTCTAAAGCAAGCTTTAACAACTCTTTCGGTACAACTTCCGAATTTCACTCAATCATTTGTGGTGGAATGTGATGCTTCTTCAAAAGGAATAGGGGCTATTCTTCTTCGGGATGACCATCCTATCGCTTATTTTACTAAGGGACTTTCTTTTTCCAGTCGTTTGAAGTATACTTATGACCACAAATTGCTTGCTCTTGTTTTAGCTTTCCAGAAATGGAAATACTACCTCCTGGGCCATCATTTTTATGTCCGAACAGATCATTGCAGCCTCAAATATCTCCTTTCCCAGCTTATTACCGCTAATGAGTGGCAAAGATTATTAATGTAATTGCTTCCATTCGACTTCACCTTTTTTTTACAACGCTGGGCAAACAATTTTGGAGTTGATTCTCTTTCAAGGAAGTCATTAAATGCTGAATTTCTGGCTCTTGTTATTCTTGTGCCAATGAAATTTTCCAATAGGCAGAATGCTCTCAAGCCAGATACCGATACATATACTCGTAACATTTTTCGAGCAATCCACCAATATCCTTCCTTACAACCAAATTTTCACCTTGCGGATCAGAAACTTTATTTCAACAAAAGGTTAGTTATTCCGGATCAATCTTCTCTTCAACAAAAACTTCTCCCAGAGTCTCACAACACACCTTCTCCCGTACATGGAGGATATTAAAAACCTTGAAGCATCTTTCCTCCAATTTTTTCTGACCAAGGATGAAGCATGATGTTAAGATCATTGTTCAAAACTGTTTGGTTTGTCAACAAGACAAATAGCACCTGCTACAACCCTTGCCTATACCTGGTAGAATATGGGAAGATGTCTCACTTGACTTCATTGTAGGACTTCCCAAATATGGTGGTTTTGATACAATTTTGGTTGTTGTAGATCGTCTCAGCAAGTATTCTCACTTCATCTCACTTTCTCACCCCATATAATGCCAAGAATGTTGCTAATGTTTTTTGCAGAGAAGTTGTGCGTCTTTACTAGTGACGGCATTCCTCGGTCAATCCAAATGTTATCAAAGGCGAAAAGCGCAAAAAGGTCTAAGGTATGTGGGGGCTTTAAGCGCAAATAAAGCATGGGATTTAACAAAAAAAGGCGCAAAGGGAGAAAAAAATAAAATGTTTATGTTTAGTCCAAGACTAATAATTATAAATACGAATGACAAAAATATGACCAAAAATAATGATAAAGTGAAATATCAATTATTTAACCTCAAATTCTTCATAAGAGGCTTACTTGCAAGGAAATGTTTGCCTTAGAACCTTGATGACGACACTAAAGCGCACATAAAGCGAGGCGAAGCGCTCAACACATTTTGAGCCTTGCTTTAGGGCTTAAGCGCGCTTTTGATAACACTGAGTCAATCCTAATTGGGATGTTATCTTTCTCAGTGCTTTCTAGAGCTTTTTCGACTTAGCCAAACAAGGCTAAGAATGAGTACATCTTACATCCACAATGTGAGGCACAAACAGAAGTGGTTAACAGATGTTTGGAATCGTATTTACGATGCTTTGTTATGTAGCAGCCTCATAGATGGAGACAGTACTTACCATGGGCAGATTATTCTTTTAACACGAGCTTCCACTCATCCACAGAGACTACCTCATTCAAGGTTGTGTATGGTAGAGACCCTCCATCCATTTCTCCTTTTGTTCATGGAAAAACAGGCATTTTTGAACTTGAAGAACAACTTTTGAATCATGATGTCATGCTGAAAATCCTCAAGGATAACCTTTTAATGGCTCAAACTTGAATGAATCGGCAAGCTAATTCTCATCATCGAGATGTTACCTTTCAAGTTGGAGATTCTATCTTTCTACGTGTGTAGCCTTACCGTCAACATTCTTTGGCTCAACGCATGTGCGAAAAATTGACACCTCAAAATTTCGGACCATATAAAAGTGTATTATGTGTTGGACCTATAGCATATGAACTAGAGCTACCTGCTTCCCCCAAAGTCCATCCAATTTTTCACGTATCTTTGCTCTTTCCAGCGCATGGTCAACAGGCTGTTATACCACCAACCCCTCTTCCTCTTACTGAATATTGGGAACTCACTATATCTCCTGCCAAGATTCTTGCACATCGATGGGTCAAAGATGCTGGTGCTTCTTCTTTGGAACTGCTAGTTCAATGGGTTGACTGCCCCTCCTGAAGAAACTAGTTAGGAGAATTATGATCTCATTGCAGATTTTCCTTCTTTTTGCCTTGAGAACAAGGCGACTTTTCAGGTGGATGCACTGATATGAATGCTCCTTTACAGACTTACTCCAGAAGAAATTCTAGACAAGCATGTGAAGATAATCTATCTAAGTTTCTCTGTTTTAAATAGGATAAATATATAAGTAGTAGTTATAAGCAGAAGTTATTACCAGCAGCAATTATCTATAGCACTAACTGTTTCTATCTCAATCTCTATTTATTAGGAGTTATCTTTATGTGTATAAATATGTGTATTTAGGAGAATTCAGATAAAAGTATTATTATTATCTTTGTATCTGGAGATTTGTCCACTCCATAGGACATAGTTATTGGTTAATGTAGTGTTTAGCAGTTTAAGATTCTTGCCCTTTATTTAACAAGTAAAGTTTCATTCTCATCTTGTTTATCTTACTTTCTATCACATTTCTTATGAAAAGAATCAAAACTCAATGAACAGATCTGGGGCAGAATAATCTAGTGCTGAAAAGAAATGAATCGTCAATTTGTATCAGAAAAACATAAAGGATACAAGTTTAGACAGCAGCCTCAGTGTCTCCAAATCTTCGAGAATGTTGCTCTGTTTGTTTGTCACTAGCAGCAAGTATACAGATTCTATTGGCTGATAAACATAACGCACGTTTTCAGTCTCCACATAGGTATGTTGCTTTCCCGTTCCAACCAATTTGGGGAAGGCTGCCAGATACCCTTCAATTCTTATACGAGACATGTCAACAAACTGCCTCGAGATAAGTGCTGCAGAAGAGGTAATACGGTCAATGGTGATGTGTGGAAAATGCATCCCATACCAGAGAAGTAGTTTATTCAGTGTCCCATATGCAAGAACTAGTCAATTAGACATACAACTATCAAATAAAAGAAGTTGCTTCTCCTCTTTTTTAATATCTATGTAAGAGCAGAAAATCACAGAACTATTTACCAGAATTATCAATGGACAGTCGACCTACTACAGGAGGGAATTATCAGAGGAAGCAGAAACCTTTTTAAATGTTAACAATACAAACCATTGCAACCTAAAATAAGTACAGAACTAATACCCTATAGATTAGATAATGGAAACATCATAGGTATGCATGAAAAACTAAATAGTGGCAGTAGACACCATAATGGTTCCAATATATTTCTCCCTCCCCCATTTTTTCATCATTATATGATTAGCCTTATTACATAATAAATAAATAAATAAATAAAAAGCAAATAATTGTTTTTCTGTCCAAAAGTTTCTCATTTTATAGGGGGATTACAAACATATGTACCATTTTCCTTTTCTCTTTTTTGAGTACGTGTTCGATTTTTTATTCCTTTCTTCTTCATAAACTTTTATTCCATTTGTAAAATTTGAATAGTGGTAGTGCTTTACACTCTCTCCCATCTATATATTTATTACTAATAGAGTGAATAGCTGTATGGACAACCATATTTTGGAGCCTAACATTTTCTTTAAAAAATAACCGTATAACTTCCTCACATATATACTAAAACTTCATTTTATTCTCTTCCCTAACTACTACTTTCCTCCATCACGCACCGATTTATGCTTTTATCCAGTCTCATAATCTTATTTGCTCTTATCTCTCTAGTATTGCTCCCATGTTTCTCCAACCCCAAAATATTTCTATTTGGCAAACATGTTCAATCTTTTAGATTTGCTTAAAGAATTTCCCAGAGAAATTAGTTCACCCTTAATATAAAGTAATAAAACAATAAAAAGTTATTTCCAGATTAAGCAAACACCTAGAATGTGCCACAGTTTCTAGCGCTTTATTGTTTTCTCCTTGGTATCCCTAGGGCATTAACTTTGTTCTCATTCAGACCAAAACAAATGTCCTTATGGATAAGTTACATAACCAGATGTATCCATACAGTATTAGCATACAAACTATCTCTTCTTTCGATGAAAAAAAAGAATTTACAAATTTATGTACAAAAATAAATACATCTATTTGAGGATATACTGTCAGTTCTTAAACATGACAAGAACTGAGTAAAGATCTCCAAATGTTCACAAGTTTAACCAGCAATAAACACTTCAATGTTTTTCTTTTTTATGATGGTGTTTGGGGCAGCTCGCACACACCTCGACTGTTTCTACCTCCCACATCATAGGTACCGAGTAATTTTGCCTAACAAAGCTTAGGCAGATGGGAATAAATCACCAAATGTCTTTTGCCTTCCTGGGATTTAAACTTGAGACCAAAACACACTATATATAGCAAAACTGCTTTCAATCAGTGATGAATAACCAGTAGATTTTCCTAGCCTTTGCAACATACATTACAACAACACCATACCCGGTGAAATCCCACAAGTAGGGCCAGGGAAGAGTTTTTGTGCACGTAGCCTTACCTTTACCGTTACAAATTACATTGAACTATATTATTCATGTTGCTCCACGCATTGTGTTCATATCAAGTTGGCATCTTCAATGTAAATCATGCATCATCAAAAAAAAAAAAAAAGTCCAATTTACCTATGAATCAGAGGTTATCTACTCTCATACCTCCAGCTAAACCTATGGAATTTTCTTTTTCTCCATACATTGAAATTTTCCATTTCTCTCAACCATAATATAAACCAACTTGTACTATCACGTGCATTCCTAAATCTTAACTGTAATGGCTGAGCTCGAGTTTCACATTTCTCAACAATAATATCTGAACAAACATACTTAGTTAAGTGCTTTTCTGGCCATTTTATAATGTTCAGTCTGTAAACTTCAAAACGGGAATTACTCACATAGCTTTGCAAATAAGAACGCAGAGAAGTAGATCTCATTAGTTCTGTCAAAAGAATAACTCAATTATCAGGTGGATGACAAATTAGTTTAGAATAGCACAACAAAGCTATTAGACTGACTTCACATTATTTTGAGGAAACCAGAGATTCCAAAAACAGAGATAGTACAGGAAATACCTTTTCCTGATTTAGAAATAATGGATGCAGCTAGAACAACCTGCAGGACATACCAAAAGGCCAGTTTGCAGTAAGATTCTTTTCAAAATTTTAAAAAAAAAAAACATTTTTCTTAGAAAATGCCTCATTTTATCTAAGGAAAATTGTAAAATATTCAGCAAAAATTATGGGGAAAATAGTTGTCAAATAAGGCAGTGAAATATTACCATTTTCGCAGCTTAGAAAATGTTAATCAATGGGTGGTGTATCACCTGGAATTTAAACATAAGAAGCAATTAAACTTGTGAAACAACTATGCATAAGCATAACAATAAAGGATCAGAATATTTTGATGCAACTCCTCCAGAAAGGATTATGCTTTGCAAAATAGGGGGATATTACTGTAAATTAAATGAATTCAGAGGTAGAAGAAGAGATCAACAGCGTATTACTCTGCAAACTGTATGAATCTTAGCATAAAGGAAACAGATCGGATAGTAACAAAACCCTAGGAGGATAGGATCAACAACAATCAGCAATTTCGAAAGGGGTTAAGAGAGATCGAGAGTTACCTAAGTCGATCAAATTACGTAACAAATATTAATCATTTTATTTAGAAAAATATTAAATAAGAATATAGAAGGCAAAGTTACATCATTTTTTAGTATAAATATAAAGTAAAAAATGACATATAAAATAAGACGAAGCGATTATTTGATAAAAAAATGTATAATATTAAATATATTATAGTAAGTCATTGACTTTTTAAATAATGAAAAGAATTACTCTCTCCGTTCATAATTAATTGTCATGGTTTCCTTTTTTAAACTCAAACTATAAGAACTTTGATCAACATTATATTTTCATTATATTGATATGCAAAAAATTGCAATGTATGATATTTCTCATATAGTTTTTTCAATATCTAATTTTTTAAAAAAAATATTAAATTAACGTAATCTAATTTAACTTTAAAAATTAGTTAAATTGACTTTCGAAAAGCGCAACATAACAAATAAAAGTGGACAGATGGAGTAATTTCTTAAAGGGATAAAGGACAAATATACCCCCGAACTATCGTAAATGATATGCAAGTACCCTCCGTCATATTTTTAGGACATTGGTACACCTGTCGTCCAAAAATTAGAGCATATAATACCATTTATAGTAACTGACATACATGTTTCATAATCATATCCACAGATCTGATATCACGTGTCCTCATTTAGTCTTCCGTTAGAGTGAAGGGCATATATGCTCTAATATTTAGACGACAGGGGCACCAATGTCCCAAAAGTATGACGGAGGATATTTGCATACCATTTACGATAGTTCAAAGATATATTTGACATTTTTCCCTTTCATAAATGATATCGGCTAATGGTTTATTGTACCAAAGTCATAGAACTAAACGTTATATAAAAATATAACTTTCTCAATATTTATCATACCTAATAATTGTCGGAAATTCATCTATTCAACATAGAAAATTAAAAAAAAAAAGTTGCAACACAAGATAAATTTATCAAATAAGCATAATAACAAAACAAATAAACTCACCATATCAATGCACAATAAACGAAGAATTACATGCAAAAATTAAAGTGAAATTTTAAATTTGAATTGCAATTACACACAAACATGAAAAAATATATATATATATATATATTTTAAACTAATGATATATTAACACACACACACACACACACACATATATATATATATATATATATATATATATATATATATATATATATATACTAGATATCAGGTGTCTGCGCTAGCGCAGGCCCAACATATGTTAGTTTTTTTTTTTGTTTCAATTTATGTGACACAAATGAAATTTGATAAAATGAACTAAATTTTTTATATGTGTTTTTTAAAAAAATATTTTAAATTATTAATTTATGTACCTTTTGTGTCATTTTCGAAATGTTACTACATCTATTTTATTTTATGTGATACAAGTGATTTTAGGAAAGTCAACGAAATTTCTTATATGATTCTCACATATTTTTAGTTGTCATTTTACTGTGATTCATAGTACTTTTTAGTTCTTACGTTATTTTCAAACAATATATGCAACTTTTTTTGTTTCGATAAAAATAAGGGGTCAACCAAATTTCATTATGTTTTTTAACTATGTTTATTCTAAAAATATCTTAAATTGTTACATTGCTTTAAACTTTCTTTTTTTTATATGTAATTTTCAAATATGTAACAAATTAGAAATTAAAACGAAGAATTAAAGTTTTCAAATCATTATATATCTATATTAAAATGTTCAAATCTTTAAAACTCCATATATATGCACAAATTAATAGAAGAAAGCCAAACGATTTTAAAAAAAAATATATATGAAAGCTCATTTTAATAATAACACATATATATTTAATTTTTAATATATGAATCCCTCCTTTTTTATTTATATAAACTTATTTTTTATTCTTTTTCAAAAAGAAAATAACTTCTGAATTTTAATTTTTTTATATAGCATATTTAAGATCACAAAATTAAAAAATATTTCAATACACAAATATATATATATATTTGTATATAATTATTAAGAGCTAAGCGTAATCATTATTTATTTACTTTCATATAATAAATAGATATCACAATAACTCATAAAAAATAAAGAAATAACAAAAATGAGGTAATACTAATAATAATAACTAAAGATGTTTCTAGAATTATTTACTTTTCTTGTTATCATTCGTGGTAGATTTTTACTTGCATGAAATTTCATTTTTACCTTTGATCATCATTCACTTCATATATATAGAAAGATGTTTCTAGAATTATTTATTCTTCATAGATTTTTGTTAGAACGAAATTACATTTTTATTCTTAGTTGTCTGTGAAATAGTTATTGATATATAAACATTGCCCTTTTATTTTACAGATTCACTATTCCATAATATTTAAGTATTTTCAACGAAGAAAAATTTATATGACTGGTAATAACGTCAAATGAAGTTTCTATTAGTTTAATTTTTATTGTAGTCTAAATTAGTGTTTTTTCTGTTAACAATTTCTCTTGTGATATAGATATATGCTTCTGAATTATTATTTTTTACAAAATTAATAAATTTCTCAAGAATTTGAGAATTGTCACCATTTATTTTTTTGATGCCCAAGACAAAAGAGTGAATTTATTTATCAATGCTACTTATGTGATTTAGATTGTCAAGAAGTTTGCTACAAAATAATAATTATCATATAAACATTTCCCTTTTGTTACTGATTTACTATTTCTTAATATTTCAGTATTTTCGACGAATAAAAGTTCATATGATTTGTAATAACGCCAATGGAAGTTTGTATTAGTATAATTTTTATTGTAGTCTAAATTCATTTGTTTTATGTTTTTGAATATCTTTTTTCAAAATTATTAAACTTCTCAAGAGTTAGAAAATTATCACGATTTATTTTTTTAATGCTAAAGACAAAAGAGTGAGTTTATATATCAATGTTACTTATGTGATTAAGATCGCCAGGAAGTTTAATTAAAAATTAATATTACTGTATAAGCATTACCCTTTTTCTACTAATTTTCTATTTTTAATGATTCAGTATTTTTAATGAAGAAAAGTTCATATGACTCCTAATAATGCCAAGTGAAGTTTGTATTAGTTTATTTTTATTATTATTTAATAACTATTTGTATTTCAATACACAAATATATATATATATATATATATTTGTGTATAATTATTAAGAGCTAAGCGTAATCATTATTTATTTACTTTTATGTAATAAATAGTTATCACAATAACTCATAAAAAATGAAGAAATAACAAAAATGAGGTAATACTAATAATAATAACTAAATATGTTTCTAGAATTATTTACTTTTCTTGTTATCATTCGTGGTAGATTTTATTTGCATGAAATTTCATTTTTACCTTTGATCATCATTCACTTCATATATATAGAAAGATGTTTCTAGAATTATTTATTCTTCATAGATTTTTTGTTAGAACGAAATTACATTTTTATTCTTAGTTGTCTGTGAAATAGTTATTGATATATAAACATTGCCCTTTTATTTTACAGATTTACTATTTCTTTATACTTAAGTATTTTCAACGAAGAAAAATTTATATGAGTGGTAATAACGTCAAATGAAGTTTGTATTAGTTTAATTTTTATTGTAGTCTAAATTAGTTTTTTTTCTGTTAACAATTTCTCTTGTGATATAGATATATGCTTCTGATTTTTTTTTTTTTTACAAAATTAATAAATTTCTCAAGAATTTGAGAATTGTCAGCATTTATTTTTTTGATGCCCAAGACAAAAGAGTGAATTTATTTATCAATGCTACTTATGTGATTTAGATTGTCAAGAAATTTGCTACAAAATAATAATTATCATATAAACATTTCCCTTTTGTTACTGATTTACTATTTCTTAATATTTCAGTATTTTCGACGAATAAAAGTTCATATGATTTGTAATAACGCCAATGGAAGTTTGTATTAGTATAATTTTTATTGTAGTCTAAATTCATTTGTTTTATGTTTCTGAATATCTTTTTTCAAAATTATTAAACTTCTCAAGAGTTAGAGAATTATCACGATTTATTTTTTTAATGCTAAAGACAAAAGAGTGAGTTTATTTATCAATGTTACTTATGTGATTAAGATCGCCAGGAAGTTTAATTAAAAATTAATATTACTGTATAAGCATTACCCTTTTGTTCTCTAATTTTATATTTTTAATGTTTCAGTATTTTTAATGAAGAAAAGTTCATATGACTCCTAATAACGCCAATTGAAGTTTGTATTAGTTTATTTTTATTATTATTTAATAACTATTTGTATTTCAATACACACACACACACACACACACACACACATATATATATATATATATATATATATATATATATATATATATATATATATATATTTGTATATAATTATTAAAAGCTAAGCGTAATCATTATTTATTTACTTTCATATAATAAATAGATATCACAATAACTCATAAAAAATGAAGAAATAACAAAAATGAAGTAATACTAATAATAATAACTAAAGATGTTTCTAGAATTATTTACTTTTCTTGTTATCATTCGTGGTAGATTTTTACTTGCATGAAATTTCATTTTTACCTTTGATCATCATTCACTTCATATATATAGAAAGATGTTTCTAGAATTATTTATTCTTCATAGATTTTTGTTAGAACGAAATTATATTTTTATTCTTAGTTGTCTGTGAAATAGTTATTGATATATAAACATTGCCCTTTTATTTTACAGATTCACTATTTCTTAATATTTAAGTATTTTCAACGAAGAAAAATTTATATGACTGATAATAACGTCAAATGAAGTTTGTATTAGTTTAATTTTTATTGTAGTCTAAATTAGTTTTTTTTTCTGTTAACAATTTCTCTTGTGATATAGATATATGCTTCTGATTTTTTTTTTACAAAATTAATAAATTTCTCAAGAATTTGAGAATTGTCACCATTTATTTTTTTGATGCCCAAGACAAAAGAGTGAATTTATTTATCAATGCTACTTATGTGATTTAGATTGTCAAGAAGTTTGCTACAAAATAATAATTATCATATAAACATTTCCCTTTTGTTACTGATTTACTATTTCTTAATATTTTAGTATTTTCGACGAATAAAAGTTCATATGATTTGTAATAACGCCAATGGAAGTTTGTATTAGTATAATTTTTATTGTAGTCTAAATTCATTTGTTTTATGTTTCTGAATATCTTTTTTCAAAATTATTAAACTTCTCAAGAGTTAGAGAATTATCACGATTGATTTTTTTAATGCTAAAGACGAAAAAGTGAGTTTATTTATCAATGTTACTTATGTGATTAAGATCGCCAGAAAGTTTAACTAAAAATTAATATTACTGTATAAGCATTACCCTTTTGTTCTACTAATTTTCTATTTTTAATGAAGAAAAGTTCATATGACTCCTAATAACGCCAATTGAAGTTTGTATTAGTTTATTTTTATTATTATTTAATAACTTATATAATTATTAAGAGCTAAGCGTAATCATTGTTTATTTACTTTCATATAATAAATAGATATCATAATAACTCATAAAAAATGAAGAAATAACAAAAATGAGGTAATACTAATAATAATAACTAAAGATGTTTCTAGAATTATTTACTTTTTCTTGTTATCATTCGTGGTAGATTTTTACTTGCATGAAATTTCATTTTTACCTTTGATCATCATTCACTTCATATATATAGAAAGATGTTTCTAGAATTATTTATTCTTCATAGATTTTTGTTAGAACGAAATTACATTTTTATTCTTAGTTGTCTGTGAAATAGTTATTGATATATAAACATTGCCCTTTTATTTTACAGATTTACTATTTCTTAATATTTAAGTATTTTCAACGAAGAAAAATTTATATGACTGGTAATAACGTCAAATGAAGTTTGTATTAGTTTAATTTTTATTATTCATATATTACCTTCCATTAGAAAAAAAAAATGAAAAATGTTAAGATATTCTTAATGATATTCTAAATTAGTTTTTTTTCTGTTAACAATTTCTCTTGTGATATAGATATATGCTTCTGATTTTTTTTTTTTCTACAAAATTAATAAATTTCTCAAGAATTTGAGAATTGTCACCATTTATTTTTTTGATGCCCAAGACAAAAGAGTGAATTTATTTATCAATGCTACTTATGTGATTTAGATTGTCAAGAAGTTTGCTACAAAATAATAATTATCATATAAACATTTCCCTTTTCTTACTGATTTACTATTTCTTAATATTTCAGTATTTTCGACGAATAAAAGTTCATATGATTTGTAATAACACCAATGGAAGTTTGTATTAGTATAATTTTTATTGTAGTCTAAATTTATTTGTTTTATGTTTCTGAATATCTTTTTTCAAAATTATTAAACTTCTCAAGAGTTAGAGAATTATCACGATTTATTTTTTTAATGCTAAAGACAAAAGAGTGAGTTTATTTATCAATGTTACTTATGTGATTAAGATCGCCAGGAAGTTTAATTAAAAATTAATATTACTGTATAAGCATTACCCTTTTGTTCTACTAATTTTCTATTTTTAATGTTTCAGTATTTTTAATGAAGAAAAGTTCATATGGCTCCTAATAACGCCAATTGAAGTTTGTATTAGTTTATTTTTATTATTATTTAATAACTATTTGTATTTCAATACACACACACACATATATATATATATATATATATACATATATATATATATATTTGTATATAATTATTAAGAGCTAAGCGTAATAATTATTTATTTACTTTCATATAATAAATAGATATCACAATAACTCTTAAAAAATGAAGAAATAACAAAAATGAGGTAATACTAATAATAATAACTAAAGATGTTTCTAGAATTATTTACTTTTCTTGTTATCATTCGTGGTAGATTTTTACTTGCATGAAATTTCATTTTTACCTTTGATCATCATTCACTTTATATATATAGAAAGATGTTTCTAGAATTATTTATTCTTCATAGATTTTTGTTAGAACGAAATTACATTTTTATTCTTAGTTGTCTGTGAAATAATTATTGATATATAAACATTGCCCTTTTATTTTACAGATTTACTATTTCTTAATATTTAAGTATTTTCAACGAAGAAAAATTTATATGACTGATAATAACGTCAAATGAAGTTTGTATTAGTTTAATTTTTATTGTAGTCTAAATTAGTGTTTTTTCTGTTAACAATTTCTCTTGTGATATAGATATATGCTTCTGAATCTTTTTTTTTTACAAAATTAATAAATTTCTCAAGAATTTGAGAATTGTCACCATTTATTTTTTTGATGCCCAAGACAAAAGAGTGAATTTATTTATCAATGCTACTTATGTGATTTAGATTGTCAAGAAGTTTGCTACAAAATAATAATTATCATATAAACATTTCCCTTTTGTTACTGATTTACTATTTTTTAATATTTCAGTATTTTCGACGAATAAAAGTTCATATGATTTGTAATAACACCAATGGAGTTTGTATTAGTATAATTTTTATTGTAGTCTAAATTCATTTGTTTTATGTTTCTGAATATCTTTTTTCAAAATTATTAAACTTCTCAAGAGTTAGAGAATTATCACGATTTATTTTTTAATGCTAAAGACAAAAGAGTGAGTTTATTTATCAATGTTACTTATGTGATTAAGATCGCCAGGAAGTTTAATTAAAAATTAATATTACTGTATAAGCATTACCCTTTTGTTCTACTAATTTTCTATTTTTAATGTTTCAGTATTTTTAATGAAGAAAAGTTCATATGACTCCTAATAACGCCAATTGAAGTTTGTATTAGTTTATTTTTATTATTATTTAATAACTATTTTTTATGAGATATATATATTTTCATTAATTCATATATATATATATATATATATATATATATATATATATATATATATATATATAAGGGGCCTGATCCTAAGAATCGACATGGCACAGTGGCAGCAAAGGGTTGACACGAATGACTTCGTCAAACACCTAGGTGCAGGGTGAATCGATCATGTGGGCAAAGTGTTAGCATTTCTTAGGTGATGTAAAACAAAGTTGGAAAGGTTGTCATGACATGACATCGGCGCTGGCAAGGTACCAGGCCATTGCATGACATAAGCGTTGGCCGACATATATTGTGGGCAAGTTTGGTATGTGGACAAATACATGGTCTGATCAAGTGCAAGAAAATTGAGTTGAGCTAAATTAAAGCATACACAAATATAAAGCAAATACAATAAGAAAACAGTGAATGGCACGAGTGGAACAAAAAATAGCATGGGTAAGGAAAACGCATGCAAGGCAACGACAGAGCGTTGACAGTGCACATGCATAAAAATGGGAGGTAGGATTCAAGTTGACTTTGATCAGTCAATGGCTATACAACGTCTAGACATTGCGTTGGTGCCAAAAATATGGAGGGAAAGGGTAGCAAGGGGCGAAATTCGGTCAACCTATGGCACATGTCAAGCACATGCGGCGGTTACCTTTTTGTAACTATTTTTGTCCAGAAGTATTATAGTTTTTTTGTTGCTTTTTAATTCGAAATTTGAATGCTTATCAGTTGGGGATGTCAACTGAAGTTCAATTTTGATGTCCCTTGGTCATGAGAAGTGCAGGACATGTGTCGGAATACTATACTAAGTAAACACAAGGCTGTCACATGGTCTATAAATGGGTTGCCTTGGCCTTGAATGAAAAAAGGAAGTGAAAGAGGGAAAATTAAGTCTTGAATTTCACTAAGGATACTTATAAGAATACGTGAGGGTTTTTTATAGTGTCAAAGGCAGCAAATGACTTATGATTGTGTCTTAGTCGAAGTTGAAGTTGTGATAGAATTATTGTCATAACGAGTGAGTTCCTTTGTATTGTTTTGATTATTAATATAAAGGTTGAGTTTTTTCGTATTTCTTGTGTGCATTTTAGTTGTTACCATCTAAAATTATTTTAAGACAAAATAATAGGCATTGTTAAACGTTAGGCAGAATTGGCTACAAACAGGCTACTGTTAAGAGTGAGACTTGACTGTCGCATATTGGGATGACATATAATTTATATGAAGTAATCTGGCCCTATGACAGTTGGTATCAGAGCACGTTGTAGACTAAGTCAATGGCTGGTGAAAATGTTAAATTACGGGAGAGGATAACACGATTGGAAGCACTGATTGGTACAATAAACGACGATGAAGACTTGAGTGATCTAATCACTCGTATTCATGGGGTGAATGCAGAATTAGCCTTGATGAAGAAGTCCTTGAACGAAAAAAGTGTAATTTCGAAGGCAGTCTATGCTGCCAAACATGAATAACTCAAATAGAAATGAAAATTATTCGCAAAGAGAAGGAAGATCTGCGTGGTAAAGTTCTTCTTCTACGTCGGGCGTTGCAAGGAACTATTAACCCCATAAGGATGAAGGTACCCAAATCAAAGTCTTACAATGGTGTGAGAAGTGCTAAGGAATTGAAGAACTTTCTTTGGGATATTAAAAACTACTTCAATGAAACTAAGGTTCCGTATGGTGAAAAGGTGTTAGTCATAACAATGTACTTGGGTGATTATGCCAAAGTATGGTGGAAGAACAAGAGTTGCAGAAGTAGAGAGTGCTAACCTTCCAAAAATAAAAAAACATGGGAAGTGTTGAAAGATTTGAAAACTCAATTCCTTCCAAGTAATTCGTCTTGGATGGCAAGGAATGGGCTGTAGCGAATAAAACAAAGCGGCACAATGAAGACCTACGCCAAGAACTTTTCATCCTTTGATGATCAACATAGACAACATGGTTGAGGAAGACAAATTGCACTGTTTTATGAGCGGGTTGAAAGCGTGGGCACAAAGAGCGTAAAGGAGACAAAATGTCCAAACCCTTAATTCTGCCATTGTGGCAGCAAATAAGTTGGCTGAATTTGATGAAGGTGACAATCCAAAGGATGATTCACACTCAAATAAAAAAATAAAAGGGAAGGAGTGGAAGAAAAATGGAAAGGGTCAAGCTAAAGGACACGAAGACGAAAAGGGGGGGGGGGGGGACAAGACAAGGGGAATCTTCTTTTCTAAAACAAAAAGGAAAGTTTGGGGGATGCTTTACTTGTGGTGGTTCACTTTTGAAAAGAGATTGATCGGTACAAGTTAAGGTGAATGCTTTGATTGTTGTCGACTTGGACAAAGAAAAGGACAATGAGGCAGAAACGTCAAATATTAATTCTTTGGCGTTGGTGGAAGATGAAGATGGAGGGAAAAAATGATATATGCTCGTGACAAGAATGGTTTTAGATAAGGGAATGTCCTCGACGAGGACGTTGACTTTCAAAGGATATACGAAGTTTGTAAGGGGATCCTAAGACTTGACATGGCACTGTGGCAGCAAAAGGTTGACATCAATGACTTTATGAAGGACCTAGATGTAGGGTGAATCAATCATTTGGAAAAAGTGTTAGATTTGCTTAGTTGATGCTAAAAAAAGTAAGCAAGGCAGTGTCATTACATGACATGGGAACTGGCAAGGCAGCAGGCAATGACATGACATGAGCTCTGGCCGGCATCGATTGTGGGCAAGTTTGGTATGTAGAAAAATACATGGTCCGATCAAGTACGGAAAAATTGATCTAAGCTAAATTAAAGCGTAGACACATGTGAAGCAAACACAATAAGAAGATAATGAATGGCACGAGTTGAACAAAAATTAGCATGGCCAAAGAAAACACAGGCTAGGAAGCGGCAACACATTGGCAGTGCGCAGGCATAAAAAATAGGCGGTAGGATTCGGGCTGACTTTGACAATGGCTATACAACGTCTATACATTGCATTGGCGTCAAAAATATGGAGGGAAAGGGCAGCAAGGGGCGAAATTCAGCTAGCCCATAGCACATGCCAAGTACATGCGACAGTTACCTTTTTGTAATTATTTTGTACAGATTTATTGTAGCTTTTATGTTATTTTTGAATTCGAAATTTGAATGCTTATCAGTTGAGGATGTCAACTGAAGTTCAATTTTAATGGCCCTTGGTCATGACAAGTGTAGGACATGTGTCAGAATACTATGCAATGTAAACATAAAGCTGCCACATGGTCTATAAATAGATAGCCTTGTGTCACGTTCTGCCACAACGCCAGCTGATTTTACGTCCGGATACGGGCCAGAAGGGTCTAGAGGTTTGTCAGAATGCTCTAGAGCCCCAGAGAAGGCTAGAGAATTCCGTAGAATTCTCTAGAAGGCGCGGCAGCCGTTCTAGAATACTGCGGAGAATTCTAGAAGGCTTGAGGCCGTTTGGAGGAGCGGACCGTTCTAGAGTTGTGTAGAGAACTCTAGAAGGTTCTAGCCGTTGGAGGCATGTTCTAGAGAATGTGGAATTCTCTAGAACATGGACTAATGTGTAAATAATTAGGGACTTGTAGAGTTATTTTTATTTACACATAGGCCCTTAGGGAGTTGTATAAATAGAGGGCCATTTCATTTGTAATTCATCATCCAATAATCCAACCAAAGAAGCTAGTGAAGCTTTCCTCCAAATCTCTCTCTTTCTAAGTCTTCTTTAGCATTTCTCTTAGCGATCTTAGGGCAAAAGGCTTACTTGAGCTTGCAAGACTCGTGAAAGATTCGTGAGCAAGTTGTCAAGTGCCGCACGGTTCTTAGCAGATTCTCTAGGTCCGTGACAGAGTGGTATCAGAGCAGGCTAAGAAAATGGCTTCCGAAGGAGACATGAACGTCGCTAGCACTGCCAACGTCCACCGGGATATTAGTAAGAAGAACCGAAAGGGGAAGAGACAGCAGAAGGGAAATGAAGAGATGTTGCCAGAACCAAGCGAGGTGCTGACATCTCATCCACCTTCGACCGCCGGAGCCAGTGACGATGAGATGGGTGAGGAGCCCATAGACATCACTGCCGGAGAAGAATGGGTCGCAAGGGTGGAAACGGCGAGGCAGGCCGTAGAGATCTTAGGCCGGCGCTTGAACATGGCAGACGACAAGTTCAAGACCCTTGAAGACTTTACCCTCGGGGAGACCGAAGCCATCCGTAAGGAGTTGGAGTGGCGTCAGCGAGCGGAGTGTGAGATGAAGGAGGTCATCAGTTCCTTGGAGTGTCGGCTCATGGAGGCGTTGAGCGCGATGGAAACCATGAAGGCCGAGATTGTAGCACTCAAGGAAGGCGCGAGGGTTGGCGGATCACCGTCGTTCGACCGGGAAAGGGAGGCTAGCGTCGAGGCTCCCAAGCCACCTATGTTCAGAGGCGTCCGTGACGCGCAGGAGGTGGAGAATTTCCTGTGGCACTTGGAAAATTATTTCAAGTGTAGTCGGGTGAAGAGCGACGAGGGTAAGATCAACACCGCTGTGTTGTATCTTACGGTGATGGCCATGCTATGGTGGAGGCGTAAAGAGTCCGACATCAAGAGGGGGACGTGCACCATCAACACGTGGGAGCAATTCCGCGAGGAGTTCAGTAAGGCGTTCTTCCCTAGCAACGTCATCTACGAGGCCAAGCAAAAGTTTAGGGAGTTGAAGCATACGGGCAGCATACGTGCGTATGTGCGTGAGTTTACTACCCTGACACTTCAGATTCCCAGCCTCACGGATGAGGATATGTTGTTCCACTTCATGGATGGGCTGCAGACTTGGGCCAGGACGGAGTTGGAACGCAGACAGGTCGGGACTATTGATGACGCCATCACGCAGGCCGAAGCTTTGACAGACTTCAGGCAGGAGAAGCCTTATAGTACCGGAAGGGACGACAGAGGTAGTCATGATAATGGTGGGGGAGATCGTGGCGAATGCGAGGAGCAACGGCCACAACCCAGGGGGCAATGCGAGGAGCAACGGCCTCAGAGGCATGACACCTATAGGTCCAATGGCAGGAAGTCTGGAGGCCAGGGCAACACGGAGGGGAAGCCGAGGGTTGCCAAGGGAGATGGTTGCTACATTTGCGGTGGGCCGCACGGCTATAAGGAGTGCCCTGAACTGAGGAACCTTGGTGCTATCCTGCGAGAGCGGAAGGCTAAGGAAGCACATGAGCAAGGTCAGGTCGAGGAGACCAAGCAGTTGGGATTGATAGGGCTATGCGGAGCTATCACCAGGCAACCACAGAGGCCGCCGAAGCATGCAAGGCCAAGGCAAGAGAAGCCGAGGCAAGAGGAGCAGAGGCATGCGGAACCAAGGCATGCGAAGCTGAAGGCATGCGGCGCGCAGTACGTCGACATCACGATCAATGGAGGACATGCTCGTGCGATGGTCGACACCGGTGCAGAGGTCAACATAATGACCAAGACGGCAGCAACGAGGTTGGGGTTGCGTTGTAGACCAAGCATCGCCCAACTCAGGACGGTCAATGCACCACCAACTCCCGTGTGTGGAGAGGCGCAGGGAGTAAGCATCACGTTAGGCAAGTGGCAGGGGAAGACAGACTTCATTGTCGCTCCCGTAGATCTCTTCGATATCATTCTGGGGCAGGAGTTCTTTTGGCAGTGCCATGCCGTGATTGATCCTTTCCTCCAGAGACTCGTGGTCTTCGAGAAGGGAGGAACATGTATGGTTCCCATGGTGAAGGCATCACAGATGGAGGAACAGGTCAGACTGATGGCCATGAAGCTCAAGAGGGTCGGCAAGGAGATAGGGAGGCAATCAGCAGCAGCCATTGCAAGTTCGAGAGAGGACAATGGTGCTGAGAAGTCCATGCCGCTGTGCACAAAGAAGGTTCCGCGAGGGAACGCAGTCGTGACGCAGGAGAAGCCGCTGAGGCGCTTGCCTCCGAGAAAGGAGGAAGTTCGTAAGACCGGGCCGAGGAAGATCGGGCAACAGCTGAGGGAGCTGCTCGAGGGTATTGACCGAGTACGTGGATTGAAGATCGCACGACGAGACTCGGATGCCGAAGGAGCAAGGATGCGTCGCGGTCGTCGCATCATAGGTGGGGGAGATTGTCACGTCCCGCCACAACGCCAGCTGATTTCACGTCCGGATACGGGCCAGAAGGGTCTAGAGGTTTGTCAGAATGCTCTAGAGCCCCGGAGAAGGCTAGAGAATTCCGTAGAATTCTCTAGAAGGCGCGGCAGCCGTTCTAGAATAGTGCGGAGAATTCTAGAAGGCTTGAGGCCGTTTGGAGGAGCGGACCGTTCTAGAGTTGTGTAGAGAACTCTAGAAGGTTCTAGCCGTTGGAGGCATGTTCTAGAGAATGTGGAATTCTCTAGAACATGGACTAATGTGTAAATAATTAGGGACTTGTAGAGTTATTTTTATTTACACATAGGCCCTTAGGGAGTTGTATAAATAGAGGGCCATTTCATTTGTAATTCATCATCCAATAATCCAACCAAAGAAGCTAGTGAAGCTTTCCTCCAAATCTCTCTCTTTCTAAGTCTTCTTTAGCATTTCTCTTAGCGATCTTAGGGCAAAAGGCTTACTTGAGCTTGCAAGACTCGTGAAAGATTCGTGAGCAAGTTGTCAAGTGCCGCACGGTTCTTAGCAGATTCTCTAGGTCCGTGACACTTGGCCTTGAACGAAAAAAGGGAGTAAAAGAAGAAAGATTAAGTCTTAAATTTCATTAAGTACACTTAGAAGAAAACATAAGGGTTTAAGAGTGTCAAAGGCAACAATCGACTTTTGATTGTGACTTAGTCGAAGTCGAATTTGTGATAGAATTGTTATCATAACGATGAGTTCCTTTGTATTATTTTGATTATTAATATACAAATTGAGTTTGCTCATATTTCTTGTGTGCATTTTAGTTGTTATCATTGAAAATTATTCTAAGGCAAAACAATAGGCATTGTTGAACGTTAAGCCGAATCGGCTAGAAACAGACTGATCTTAAGTGTGGACTTGACTACCACACAGTGGGCTAACCTCTTGCACATAATTTAGGTGATATATATATATATATATATATATATATATATATATATATATATATATATATATATATATATACACACACACAGTGGGCTAACCTCTTGCACATAAATTAGGTGATATATATATATATATATATATGTGAAGTTAACAAGATCTTCTAACTTAAAAATATATTATTAAAATTTTCCGAGTACTTTAAAAAAAACTCATAACAAATGTAAATATGTGAATATATGAACCGTTTAAAATTTATCATTTACAAAATAAATTTTATATTCAATATTAAGGAATAAACATTTTCATTTTGTCCGTACATTAAAATAAAATCTAATAACTATACAAAAAATAGTAACATTAATTAAAAGTCCTATTTATGTATTTATAAAATTTATTAGAAATCAAGCTATCGCACATTAATTCTTTCGTTATAAAATTATAAATTCTCTTAGTTATTACTAATTATTACAAATATTATTCACACTTTTTTATATTCTTTAGTTATAATATCATGAATACTCATAGTTATTACATTAATTATTTCCATCTTTCATCTTTTCTTATATTAACTTTTAAGCAATAATTTTTCATATTATTATACCGCCCCTATATATGTGATAACACGGTATTGTTATTTTTTCTTGAACGAATCATGCTTGGTTGAATAAATTGAAAATTATTTACGAGTATATGAACTATATCTCAGTTGGTTATAAGATAAACATGTGATTATATGATTTCACATATAGAATATATTCTTTAATTTTAATTTTTAGTTTTTTTTGGTAAAAAAAAAGGAAACCTTTCTCAGTTAACTATGGACAGTCAGAGAACTATCTTTGATTTACATACACAGACAATGGAGAATTCAAATATGAGAGCCAACAAAAAGAACGTTATGTATTATCTTTGAACTTATACAATAAAAATTAATATGCATAAATAGTTCTAAAAATAAAATGTAGTTGTTCCCCACATATTCATATGACATCTAAACAGATTAAGTGGAATACACGTGCAAAGCACATCTGGTTAGATGATCAGAAAAATACACAATAAATATCGTCTATAAGATAATATTAGTGAGATAGGACTAATTACATGATTGAACCTCATCAAATTGAAATAAATATATACATTATTGCATTTAACTAATAATTTTTTTCATTGAACATCTTCATTGGTTCGTGTGAATAAGAAATATATATAACGATCCACATTGAACATTTACAAAAGAATCTGCAATATTATTGTGTGCAAAACTTATTATTCAAATCTTTCGCTTAAAGTTTCTGAATTTTTGCTTAAACTTATATGTGTATACATATATATATATATATATATATATATAATTCATCTTATTTTTCATCTCTCCTCATCATTACTACTACAATTTATTACATTTTCTACCTTCTATTTTGGAAAAATGCATAAGTCTAAAACCCCGGAAATATTTTGAGCTGAAACTCGAACCGTTCATCGTAGTGAGTGATTTTTACAAAGTAATTAAAATTTTCTTAAGTATTAAGGTCATTTAACTAGATTTAATACCTTGAGTTCCATAAAGAATTAAATTGGAAATAACAAAAATTTGAAAAATTGAGAGTTAAGCAAAGTATGAGTTTTGGGTCAACTTCAAACGACCATAAATCCTAATACAGGATGATTTAGGTGTACTACAAGATACCATTGGCAAGGTCTTTGAATTATTTCCAAATCCGCTGGGTTTGCTAAATTTTGAGTTCGGATGAGTGAGATATGACCTTCTGAAGTTAGGTTGTCCAGTTAAGGAAAGTTAGCCGAAAAGGTTATAATACTTTTAGTCAATCAGGTTTGTCCTTTCCTTACCCAATCAGGTTTAATTCATTTTTAGTCATATTTTAAGGTTATAATACTTTTAGTTTCAGTTTCATAATCCAAAAATACCCTTAGGGTTTTAGTTGAGAGTTCAAGAAGAGAAAAGAAGAGAAAAGAGGAGAAGATCAAACTTCGTCGAGATTCTTGCGTCTTGTTGTGGAATTTCACCATGGGTATAATCCCTAAGAGGTATGTAAGTTTACATAGTGTTGGTTTAGTTCACCCACACGCCAATCATGTACTTTTTTCAGCGAAATTTCATGCTTAAAGTTTAAAGATTAGAGTTCTTGAAAGGTGCTCTTGAAGTTCATTCTAAATCTTGTTGTGTTGGAGTTTTGATGATTTCTTGAGGTCAAATTGAGTAATTTTAGTGTTTTTCTAGTATATTAGAGTGTAATTAAGTTATGTAATCGAATCCAAGTGATTGGGGAAGAAACAGTTTGAATTTAGGTAATTTAGGGTGAGAAAACGAGCAAAAGTGCTCGGCAGAAATTCTGGGTTGGGGCCTGGCGCGGCGCGCTTGCCAGAGTGCCCCAAACCCATATCTGTCCATCAAGGGTTGGGGATCTGCGCCATCCATATCCCCAGGGTCATCTGCCCAGTCCAGTTTGCCTCCGGTAGCTCTGTTTGAGTTCGTTTAAAGTGCACCTTCACTCCTTTTCGATTCTAACTAATCTAAGCTACTTATAAACACCTAAAATAAGTCCTAACATGATCATAACCTTGAATTCATAATTAAAATTCAAGGTATAGTTGAGAGTTAATTTTTGAGAATTCTTTCAAACGTTCTAAGAAAGTCCTTTTGAGGAGTCTTCCACAACTTCTAGTAACTTGTTTCAAGACTCAAGTAAGTGAGAATAAGAGTGAAGAGTATGTATACATGAGTATACAATATCACCTAGATCCTCCATGTCATGAACCAAAACTCTTGAATTCATAATTCACACTCAAGAGAGAGTTAAGAGTAGAGTTCAAGAAAGTTGTTAAGTTAAATTGTGAATTCTTTGAGATCCATCATTGAATTGAACTAAGTTTCGAGTAAGTAAATAAGAGAATGAGAGAGTCATATACATGAGTTTCATCTAGTTACTTAGACCATCGAGTCGAGTTATTCATGCCAATAACTTCCGCATGAATTTCATAAATTGAGTATCATTGAGAGGAGTAGTATCTCCAAGTTCTAAGTCGTGAGTATTGAGTTCCTTATTCCTATCTTGAGTTAAAAAGTACCTTCTAGTTCTCAAGGTGAGTAGTTCATGATCATAATTCCGCATGAACTCTCCAAGTTGAAAATCATGAAATCATCCATTAACATAAGATCATGAACCTTGAATCCATTATCCATACTTCAATTCAAGGAAAGTTAAGAGTCAAGTCAAGAAGTTAAGAGTCAAGTTTAAAAGTAAGAAGTCAAGTCTATAGCTATTAAGTGAGTAAAAGTAAAGTTTTAAAGTTCTTAGAGTCTTACTTAAACGTTTTAAATTCGTTTTAAGGCTCAAGTTCGAGTTAAGGAAAAGAGTAAAGGTTGAGTTCATTTCTCAAAAAGGTATAAGGGAACTAGGTATTCCCTAAGAGTTAAAGTTTCAAGTCAAGTAAAGAGCAATAGTTGAGTTCATTTCTCTAAAGTTATAAAGGGGACTAAGTATTCTCTAAAGGCTGATAAATGTTTTACATTTAAATAAAAAGGAAACTAAGGAGTTTCAAAAGAGTTTTGAACTAAAGAGGGGAACATTGATTCCAAAAAGGAGCTTTTAAAGCTAACGGGTTCAGTAAATTATCTCAATCCAAAGGAAGAAAGTTTTTATTAAAAACATGAGCTAAAGTACATTTTGGGAATAATATTGAGTATCGATGTGGGGATGAGAGTTCAGATAACTCAAGTTCCCATGTAAACCATGTAGCCATCATGGGTATTAACGTGTCATACTTTTTAGATGATCACGTAAGGTTAGCCAGTGGATCTACTAGGTAGAGGATGTTCTATGCGACGGCAAAGTATAGGACAATTCTGGCAGCGTGGGCAAGACGCTGTATCACCACTTAGGCTCATAGTGGTGGTTGTCGGTTAGAGAAACTTCCACATAAACTATATTACTTTCATATATAAGTAAAGTTGAGTTTATTATTGTTTTATCTTTAATGAACTAAGAGTTTACACTGTTTTACCAGTTTTATACATATTGCATATGTCTTTATTGCATTATATTGAGTTGAGTATCCATAGTCGAGTATCATATCTTTGAGTTCAGGATTTAATCTCTGAGTTGAGTATCTTATTCTTGAGTATTCTTAAGTATTCCTTGAGTTTCAAGTTTGAGAAGAGGTAAGTATGTTTCCATTTTTTTATTTCAAGTATCAAGCTTATGTTATGCTTTAGAATTCCCCTTATATACTCGTACATTCCACGTACTGAGCCAATTGGTCTGCATCTTCTCATAATGAAGACACAGGTATTCATGGTCTTCAACAAGAGCTTCATTGATATATCCGAGATTTGAGTTAGCGGTGGTGAGCCTCCTTGATTCTGGAGGATTTCATCTACTTTTCTGTTTAGTCGGGAGGTCGTGGGTCTTATCCCAACTTCCATCATTGTTATCTAGAGGCTTCATAGATAGTCAGTTTAGTTAAGGAGTTTGTATTTTGCATTTATTTTATTAAATATTTTAAAGACTAAAGTTGCCTATTTTATGGCTAGTTGAATATATTATTTTATTCAAGGTTGTTCATTTGAGTTAAAGATTCTAAGGTTGAGTTTATATATTTTATTTCAAGATTTGTACGCTTAGGTGAGTCTTCTGCTTGTAGTCAACCAGGATGAGGGTTCGTTCGGGGACCAGCAATAGTCTTCGAGTGCCAGCAACGTCCAGGATGTAGGCTCGGCTCATGACAAACTTGGTATCAGAGCAAAATTTTAAGTGTCCTAGGGAGTCTATGAAGCTGTAACAACCCGAAAATAACTATGCGAAGTAATGCCTAAACGTACCCAGAATGCCTAGATTAGACCGGGTTCACACGGCTTGTTGCGCGTGGAACCAGACCTCAGAACCCATGCACTAGCCAAGCCAACCAACTTGGTGAGTTAGTTGAGCTAGGCAAGGTTGGGACCAACCATGTAGGACACCCGAATTGAAGAGATTCACCCGGATGAGTTTTTACCGGACTTGAAAGGGGTAATCTTAGGTTTGGAGGGTCTAGGGGTAAAATGGTCTTTTCCAGGCTAAGTGTAATATTGTAATTACCCTACATATTTAATTAATTAATTAATTAATGTGAAGAATGGAAAATTCGGGTAGGGTTGACCCGAATTTGACCCTTTTCGCGAATTGAGCTCCACCCGGGTTCTATCCTTGGTGGAAGCAATGTTAAATTGAATTAATTAATATTAATTATATGATTTAAGTAAGGGAATGATGAGTCATTTCACCTAAACCTTAAAAAAAATAGATTTTTAATTAATAAATAACAAGGAGTCCTAGTTTGACTAAGTCTTCAACTAAAACTCCTACACTTACTCTCATCTCTCTCCACTCTCATTCTCACGACTTTCTCCACTCTCTTCTCACGTTATTCATCAGCAAAAAGAACAAAAAAATCAAAGTTCATCACTTGAAGAACTTGCACACAAAAACTCAAAAGAAAAACTAAACAAAAAACGAAAAGCGAAAGCATCTTTCAAACAGTTTGCGCGTGAGTTTTGTTGGAGAAGCATTTGTTTTTCGTGGGAGTTGGCAGCACTTGAGATCAGATTTGAAAGGTTTTAAACAACGATAAAAGGTATGGGTTTTCTTCTTCTTGGTCCCTTTCCCAAGAGACCCCTAGGATTCAGTCGAATTCTATTCCGAAAACTAGAAATGTTACCCGTTGCATGTCCCTGTCACTAGCTCCCATCGAATTTTTAGGTTGGGTATGTTTTGCTGGTAAGATTTAGGGATGTGATGTGTTTTCGTGATGATTATGTTCAATTATGTATGTTCGGATTTATGTGAGTAATAAGCATGCTTTCCAAAACTATGTGTTAAACGTGTGTGCGCATTGTGTATGCCGTGGCTTTGGTCATGGGTTGAAGTGTGTAATATGCATGTTAAATTCTTGTGTTTTTTATGCAATTACTTGAAGTAAATCGTGATGTTCATAAGTAGTGTAATGTTGCTGAATTGAGTGAAAATCTTGATCAAATGTAACCACAAAAAATGCACAAAATAAACGTACGAAGTGTCCTATGAATTGTCCAAAAATCTAACGTATAAAATATTGAGGAAATGGACTGGAAAGTGTGATCAAATTTCCATATTTGCTGGAAATTTGGTTCGGCCAAGTTACTGGAAAAATTTTGAGTTAAAAAAAAAATTAAAATGTATGAGGTCATTAGGGATTGAACCCAAGACCTCACCATATGCAAGCTATAAAGAAATTCAATAATAAAAATGAGGTAAGGGGGATTCGAAATGGGGTAAGGCTCAAGTGAAGAGTTAGGAGAAAAATGAAAGAAAAAATAAAATGAGTGGTGTAGGGATCGAACCCACAACCTCTCGGATAGGTGAGGGAGAGAGGAGAAAAATAAAAGAAAAATAAAATGAGGTGTGTGGGGATCGAACCCACAACCTCTCGGATAGACAAGGAAGTTAGGAGAAAAATTAAATGAGGTTGTGGGGGATCGATCCCACATCCTCTAGGTCTAAAACAGAAAAGTCAAGGAGAGAAAAGTAAGAAAAGAAATGTAGGCATTGGGATTCGAACTTGGGTCCCCAAGCTGAAATTTTAAATCAAAATTTAATATAAGACTAAGTGTTGCTCAAGGGATTTGAAATCGGGTTCCCTTGCCCAATTCTGTATTGATGCATAAGTCTTACGTGAATAAATAGTTAATGAAAGCACCCTATAGGAATCGAAATCGAGACCTTGGCATACTTAGAGGATGCATAAGTCTTGTACCACATAATCTTGGGTAAGTATGAGTTACTTAGACGAATTATGAACGAAGCCTCACGGCTTGTACTTATGGGTTCATAAGTCCAGCGTACGTTTAAAAATAAATGAACCTAAGATGTATGTGATGAAATGCTGTGACCCCCGGAGGGTTAAGTAAGAATGTGAAACACACTAAAAGTCCAAGTGCATTGGCATATAACGAAATGAACATTCACGTAATAAGGTGAGTAATTATGTTATACTATGATGCTAATGAAAATAGTGACAACATGATAAGAGGCTAGTGCAAGTGAGACAAGCTGCATCTACGCCTAAAAATCACTGTCACTAAATGAAATTTCTAAGAGAGTATATTTATGCTAAACGATGAATAAATCAAGAAAGAATGGCTACATGAGGATAGGCTAGTACAAGTGAGACAAGTTGTATCTACGCCTAGAATCAATGTCCCTTAATGTAAATTCCAAGAGAGCATATGTATGTTATACGATGAACAAATAATGAAAGGTGAGTAAAGATGAAATAAAAATATGTTAAGAAAGAACAGGGTGGCATCACAATATGAGGCTAGTGCAAGTGAGACAAGCTGTACCTACGCCAATATAAGTTCACCGAAAGTACTCACCTAAGAGAGTGTTGAATACTAAGAGATAAGTCTCAATCACACTCTATATGTAAGTGTAAGGACAATTCACACTTAATACGTTAAGAGATGATAAATCATCTAATGAGCTATGACTACCTCATGCTAGAAGCACGTTCGATGATGTATGAGTTGAATGTAAATAGGAACTTTAAACGGAGCACCGATAGGCTAGCTATGAGTGGTGATGCCTTCTTTCGGTAAGGGCGGAGGTTCACGTAATTCTCATGAGATGAGGCCGTCCACCAAGGTGGGTATGGGTCTCCCTAAATCTCCTAGTCTTTGAACTATGCTGCCAATATAGGGAACTAGCCAGTGGTTTTCCACCTAAGCGAGCTAGGGATGTTTTGGTTTCACCTTGGCCAGTGACTCCGCCTCTTTTCAGTGTGGGGCGGATTGTCTTGATGCTCACATGATCTATGTTGGTTAAAGTTGAAGTTCATCAAAGTATGAAAGATAATGAAATGAATGATACCAAAGGTGTTTGGATAGGATAATCAAGAGGTGAACTAGACTCAAGTAATGACACTAGGTCGTTCCTGGTCATTGCACAGTGAACCCGATGAGAGTCTTAAACAACATACTAGCTATAGATGGTGTTCAACCAGCCTACGAACGAATGAAAATGAAGTACGTATGAATGAATGAAGCAGACTCTGTGTTTGCTAAAGAAGGCTCCCTAGTTGAGGTCCTATATGTTGAGCCCTCATTTTGGGAAGTCCTAATGTTAAGTCCGTGATTCCAAGGTCTCAAGACATATGAACGAATGATATATGATGTATGTATGTGTTATATGAAATATGTTATGTGCTGTGTGCAATATGAAAAGAATGATGATGCATGTTACTCTCATAGCATGACTTTCCTAATCTGATTTGGCAAGTCCAACTGACTTGGCTTTCCATAATTCATATCTTTAGGAGAGAGATTTTCTTAATTATGCATGTCCTTGGTGTGTACTTGCATACATCCATACTTAGTATAAGTGTGTACTAATACCATACGTTATACTATTTTAGGTGCAGGTTCAGGAGGGTGTTGAAGGCATTCATTGCAGCTGTTCGGACATCAGAGCTTTTCATCCGGACTTGGTAGGTTCTCATGCATTCGAGGATGCCTGCCGTTATGTTTCTAGCTTAGTAATAGGTTTAGGCTAGTGGAGCATGTTCCACTAGTATTTCTTTCCTATTTTCTTCAGACTTATGTAATGGTGCCATTTTGGCAATTGTTACTTATGCTATAAGACTATTTATTTCCAGATTGAATGATTCTTTATTAGATGGTTGATACACATGAGCAATGAATTTCTTTATACGCATATGCATGTTACAATTATGAAGTCTATGTACACTTCAAACAAAACAAAACGTTTCAAATTTTCCGCTAAAATTAACCTAACGAATGTAATAACGACATAAGTAGGCTTGTCTGCAACCTCTGAGAGGTCAACGACGCCGATTTCGGCTAGGGTCTAGACCCCGGTCGTGACAAACTTGGTATCAGAGCATTAGGTTAAATATCCAAGACATCAGGCTCATATCAACCACGTTAAGTAGTTTCTAAGTTATGGTAGTGAAGTGCACCACTATCATGAATTAGAGACTGCATAATGCTTAGGAAATTTTCCCTTTCAAATCTTATCGGGCCTTATGAAATTTTGATTTCTTGGTGTTAAGAGTTCCAAGGGTCGCGATGATAGGGATTTCGAGCTCAGAGTTAAGAGAAACAATGAAGTAGATACACCTCAGGAGAGGCCACCTTGTAGGAAGTGTGGCAAACTGCATAGAGGAGAGTGTATGATGGGCTCTAACGCTTGTTACAGTTGTGGCAAGCCGGGTCACATGATGAAGGATTGTCCGAATAGGAGAAGTCAAGAAAAAGGGAATGAGAAAGTTCAGCCTAATGGTCCAAGTGAAGAGGCTCCAAGGAGGCAACGATTCTTCACACTCAAGTCTAGGGTTGCAGGGAAAGGCACTTCTGGTGATGTCTCGGGTGCGTAGCTTTAATTAGTCTTTCATGTGTTTGACTGTGTATGGTTTTATGCACTAGTATGAAGTTCATATGTTTGAGTCATCATGTTGGGTGCTGATTTGTGTGACTTATGTGTTTACTTATGTTGTATGCTTTGATGAGACTAGTTTAGGAAAGAGTTCCTTAGTCTATTAATGTGAAGCTGCTAGTAGGTTTCAAGGATGTTCACCATCATGTTAATATGTGAATCAGATATTCACCAATGAGGAGTATTGAATTGCCTATGTATGCATACGTTCTATAGATGACTTACTTGTTTCTAGTAAAGAGTAGTGTCATTCGGGGACGAATGTTCCTAAGGGGGGGATAATGTAACAACCCGAAAATAACTATGCGAAGTAATGCCTAAACGTACCTAGAATGCCTAGATTAGACCGGGTTCACACGGCTTGTTGCGCGTGGAACCAGACCTCAGAACCCATGCACTAGCCAAGCCAACCAACTTGGTGAGTTAGTTGAGCTAGGCAAGGTTGGGACCAACCATGTAGGACACCCGAATTGAAGAGATTCACCCGGATGAGTTTTTACCGGACTTGAAAGGGGTAATCTTAGGTTTGGAGGGTCTAGGGGTAAAATAGACTTTTCCAGGCTAAGGGTGATATTGTAATTACCCTACATATTTAATTAATTAATTAATTAATGTGAAGAATGGACAATTCGGGTAGGGTTGACCCGAATTTGACCCTTTTCGCGAATTGAACTCCACCCGGGTTTGATCCTTGGTGGAAGCAATGTTAAATTGAATTAATTAATATTAATTATATGATTTAAGTAAGGGCATGATGAGTCATTTCACCTAAACCTTAAAAAAATCAGATTTTTAATTAAAAAATAACAAGGAGTCCTAGTTTTACTAAGTTTTCAACTAAAACTCCTACACTTACTCTCATCTCTCTCCACTCTCTTTCTCACGACTTTCTCCACTCTCTTCTCACGTTATTTATCAGCAAAAAGAACAAAAAAAATCAAAGTTCATCACTTGAAGAACTTGCACACAAAAACTCAAAAGAAAAACTAAACAAAAAACGAAAAGCGAAAGCATCTTTCAAACGGTTTGAGCGTGAGTTTTGTTGGAGAAGCATTTGTTTTTCGTGGGAGTTGGAAGCACTTGAAATCATATTTGAAAGGTGTTAAAGGACGAGAAAAGGTATGGGTTTTCTTCCTCTTGGTCCATTTCCCAAGAGACCCCTAGGATTCAGTCGAATTCTATTCCGAAAACTAGAAATGTTACCCGTTGCATGTCCCAGTCACTAGCTCCCATCGAATTTGTAGGTTGGGTATGTTTTGCTGGTAAGATTTAGGGATGTGATGTGTTTTCGTGATGATTATGTTCAATTATGTATGTTCGGATTTATGTGAGTAATAAGCATGCTTTCCAAAACTATGTGTTAAACGTGTGTGCGCATTGTGTATGCCGTGGCTTTGGTCATGGGTTGAAGTGTGTAATATGCATGTTAAATTCTTGTGGTTTTTATGCAATTACTTGAAGTAAATCGTGATGTTCATAAGTAGTGTAATGTTGCTGAATTGAGTGAAAATCTTGATCAAATGTAACCACAAAAAATGCACAAAATAAACGTACGAAGTGTCCTATGAATTGTCCAAAAATCTAACGTATTAAATGTTGAGGAAATGGACTGGAAAGTGTGATCAAATTTCCATATTTGCTGGAAATTTGGTTCGGCCAAGTTACTGGAAAAATTTTGAGTTAAAAAAAAAATTAAAATGTATGAGGTCATTAGGGATTGAACCCAAGACCTCACCATATGCAAGCTATAAAGAAATTCAATAATAAAAATGAGGTAAGGGGGATTCGAAATGGGGTAAGGCTCAAGTGAAGAGTTAGGAGAAAAATGAAAGAAAAAATAAAATGAGTGGTGTAGGGATCGAACCCACAACCTCTCGGATAGGTGAGGGAGAGAGGAGAAAAATAAAAGAAAAATAAAATGAGGTGTGTGGGGATCGAACCCACAACCTCTCGGTCTAAAATAGAAAAGTCAAGGAGAGAAAAGTAAGAAAAAAAATGTAGGCATTGGGATTCGAACTTGGGTCCCCAAGCTGAAATTTTAAATCAAAATTTAATATAAGACTAAGTATTGCTCAAGGGATTTGAAATCGGGTTCCCTTGCCCAATTCCGTATTGATGCATAAGTCTTACGTGAATAAATACTTAATGAAAGCTGCCTATAGGAATCGAAATCGAGACCTTGGCATACATACAAGATGCATAAGTCTTGTACCACATAATCTTGGGTAAGTATGAGTTACTTAGACGAATTATGAACGAAGCCTCATGGCTTGTACTTATAGGTTCATAAGTCCAGCGTACGTTTAAAAATAAATGAACCTAAGATGTATGTGATGAAATACTGTGACCCCCGGAGGGTTAAGTAAGAATGTGAAACACACTAAAAGGCCAAGTGCATTGGCATATGACGAAATGAACATTCACGTAATAAGGTAAGTAATTATGTTATACTGTGATGCTAATAAAAATAGTGACAATATGATAAGAGGCTAGTGCAAGTGAGACAAGCTGCATCTACGCCTAAAAATCAATGTCACTAAATGAAATTTCTAAGAGAGTATATTTATGCTAAATGATGAATAAATCAAGCAAGAGTGGCTACATGAGGATAGGCTAGTACAAGTGAGACAAGTTGTATCTACGCCTAGAATCAATGTCCCTCAATGTAAATTCCAAGAGAGCATATGTATGTTATACGATGAACAAATAATGAAAGGTGAGTAAAGATGAAATGAAAAGATGTTAAGAAAGAACAGGGTGGCATCACAATATGAGGCTAGTGCAACTGAGACAAGCTGTACCTACGCCAATATAAGTTCACCGAAAGTACTCACCTAAGAGAGTGTTGAATACTAAGAGACAAGTCTCAATCACACTCTATATGTAAGTGTAAGGACAATTCACACTTAATACGTAAAGAAGAGATGATAAATCATCTAATCAGCTATGACTACCTCATGCTAGAAGCAAGCTTCAATGATGTATGAGTTGAATGTAAATAGGAACTTTAAACGGAGCACCGATAGGCTAGCTATGAGTGGTGATGCCTTCTTTCGGGAAGGATGGAGGTTCACGTAATTCTCATGAGATGAGGCCGTCCACCAAGGTGGGTATGGGTCTCCCTAAATCTCCTAGTCTTTGAACTATGCTGCCAATATAGGGAACTAGCCAGTGGTTTTCCACCTAAGCGAGCTAGGGATGTTTTGGTTTCACCTTGGCCAGTGACTCTACCTCTTTTCGGTGTGGGGCGGATTGCCTTGATGCTCACATGATCTATGTCGGTTAAAGTTGAAGTTCATCAAAGTATGAAATATAATGAAATGAATGATACCAAAGGTGTTTGGATAGGATAATCAAGAGGTGAACTAGACTCAAGTAATGACACTAGGTCATTCTTAGTCATTGCACAGTGAACCCGATGAAAGTCTTAAACAACATCCTAGGTATAGCTGGTGTTCACACCAGCCTACGAACGAATGAAAATGAAGTACGTATGAATGAATGAAGCAGACTCTGTGTTTGCTAAAGAAGGCTCCCTAGTTGAGGTCCCATATGTTGAGCCCTCGTTTTGGGAAGTCCTAATGTTAAGTCCGTGATTCCAAGGTCTCACAGCATATGAATGAATGATATATGATATGTGTATGTGCTATATGAAATATGTTATGTGCTGTGTGCAATATGAAAAGAATGATGATGCATGTTACTCTCATACTTTGCTAATCTGATTTGGCAAGTCCAACTGACTTGGCTTTCCATAATTCATATCGTTAGGAGAGAGATTTTCTTAATCATGCATGTCCTTGGTGTGTACTTGCATACATCCATACTTAGTACAAGTGTGTACTAATCCCATATGTTATACTATTTTAGGGGCAGGTTAAGGAGGGTGTTGAAGGCATTCATTGCAGTTGTTCGGACATCAGAGCTTTTCATCCGGACTTGGTAGGTTCTCATGCATTCGAGGATGCCTGCCGTTATGTTTCTAGCTTTGTAATAGGTTTAGGCTAGTGGAGCATGTTCCACTAGTATTTCTTTCCTATTTTCTTCAGACTTATGTAATGGTGCCATTTTGGCAACTGTTACTTATGCTATAAGACTATTTATTTCCAGATTGAATGATTCTTTATTAGATGGCTGATACACATGAGCAATGAACTTCTTTATACGCATATGCATGTTATAATTATGAAGTCTATGTACCCTTCAAACAAAACAAAAAGTTTCAAATTTTCCGCTAAAATTAACCTAACGAATGTAATGACGATGTAAGTAGGCTTGTCTGCGACCTATGACAGGTCAACGACGCCGATCTCGGCTAGGGTCTAGACCCCGGTCGTGACAGAAGCCGTGTCAAGTAGGATCTTGTTTATGGTTGTGAAGGCCCCACTTATATAAATGAGGGACTACGAACATTTAAGAAAAGTTTCCCTTCTTTCATACTCTTAATCGTGCAAAAGAGCTAAGTCATAGAGATCTATTCTAACTCGTGTGTTCTCTTATTTATTCTACTACCCATCATACTAAAGGTGGTTGAAAAGTAAAGTTTAAATAGTCTTATCGATGAGTTATTCTTATCAAGAGTCTTGAGAAATTCATGAGACTCTAGAGGGGCTTGTGAGAAGCCCAAGAGTAAGTTAAGTGTTTAGTTTCAAAGAAATGCACCCATATTTATATGAATCGTGCATTTGAGCTAAAATCAAGTTGCACTCTTGCTTAAATCTTATCTCAGCTGAGATATTTATGAGAGAGTATATTTAGAGCTTTGTTAGTATTTTCACCCGAAAGAGTAGCATGAGTTATGAGATCATGAGCACTACTAGTGAAAGAGCCAAAGTTAGAGGAAAGTATGTAGAGGTATAGAGATCTATGAAAAGGAGATGGTGTTTTGGCAAACTATGTTGGTATAGTTATGCACCTAATAAATTATTAATGAAGTGTTTTCCCTTGTGGTAGACTAAGAAGCAATCATATTTATATTCAGGTTTAGTAATAAACATAAAGGTTGAATTTGAGATGAGTGTCATGATTAAAAGAATGGTAACATGAGGGTGATGAAGTTAGTCTTGAGATTTAATCTAGAAGATTTTTCATAAAGTAGGTGAGAAATTGAGGTGATTAGTTGCAATAGATATGAGTGATACAATTAAGAGACCCTAACCTTCAGATAAGGGCAGTGGTGTGGCTAAGTCACAAGAGTAAAAAGAGCATTAAGAGATTGTACACCAGTTAGAGATGTGGAATAAATCCATAACTTTCAAGTGTTAGCTTTAGACCCAAGGGGGATATGACAAGTCAAGTGTTGAGAATTTCATAAGGAGTTGATTCATAGGAGTGCATGGAGTTGTTAGATTTCTAAGCTTGAATGTGGTGTTGTTAAACATTAGGTGGATTCTTGAGATGAGCAAGGTGGTGGTACAGAGTAATAGTGTTGGGATGAGATTCCAATAGAGAGGTATAGAACCAGCACCTAAGGATTTAGGTTAAGTTTGAATATATTGAAAGTTTACCATTAGAAGCAGACCTTAGTAATAGCAAACCATCTTATACCCAGTTCAGTCGTCATTTGAGGATTAATGATCCCAAGGGGGAGATAATGTAACCCCCCGGAAATTTTTTGAGCTAAGACTCGAACAGTTCATCATTGAGTGATTTTTACAAAGTAATTAAAATTTTATTAAGTATTAAGGTCAGTTTACTAGATTTAATACCTTGGGTTCCATAAAGAATTAAATTGGAAATAACAAAAACCTGAAAACTTGAGAGTTAAGCAAAGTATGAGTTTTGGGTCAACTTCAGACGACCATAAATTCCAGTACAGGATGATTCATGTGTTCTAAAAGATACCAGTGGAAAGGTCTTTGAATTATCTTTCCAAAGCCGCCGGGTTTTCTAAATTTCAAGTTTAGATGAGTGAGATATGACATTTTGAAGTTAGGTTGTCCAGTTAAGGAAAGTTAGCCGAAAATAGTGAGGGGTATTTTGGTCCTTTCCTTACCCAATCAGGTTTAATTCATTTTTAGTCATATCTTAAGGTTATAATACTTTTAGGTTCCGTTATTCAAAAATACGCTTAGGGTTTTAGTTGAGAGTTCAAGAAGAGGCAAGAAGAGAAAAGAAGAAAAAAGAGGAGAAGATCAAGCGTTCGTCGAGATTCTTGCGTCTTGTTGCGGAATTTTGCCATGGGTCTAATCACTAATAGGTATGTAAGCATCCATAGTGTTGGGTTAGTTCACCCACACACCAATCATATATTTTTTTCAGCGAAATTTCATGCTTAAAGTTTAAAGATTAGAGTTCTTGATGAGTTCTTGAAAGGTGCTCTTGAAGTTCATTCTAAATCTTGTTGTGTTGGAGTTTTGATGACTTCTTGAGATCAAATTGAGTAATTTTAGTGTTGTTTCCAGTAGATTAGAGTGTAATTAATTTATGTAATCGAATCCAAGTGATTGGGAAAGAAACCGTTCGAATTTAGGCGATTTAGGGTGAGTAAACGAGAAAAAGTGCTCGGCAGAAATTCTGGGTTGGGGCCTGCGCGGCACACCTGCCAGAGCGCCCCAAACCCATCCCTGTCCATCAAGAGTTGGGGATCCGCGCCAGTCATAGACCCAGGATCGTCTTCCCAGTCCAGTTTGTATCCGGTAGCTCCGTTTGTGTTCGTTTAAAGTGCACCTTCACTCCTTTTCGATTCTAACTAGTGGGGTACTTGTGCATTATTCCTTCTATTTTTTTTATAGTTTTTTAAAATAATTTTTTATTTATCTCTCCTCATATTACCATAATTAATTATTCTTATTCACGAAATTTTCTTTTCCTTAATAAGTTTTTTTCCCTTTAATTTATAAAATATATATATATATATATATATATATATATATATATATATATATTTCTTCTCAATGTTACTATAATTTTGATTTTTATTTTGAATGCACTTCCACCTTCTATTTCTAAAATTTTCTAGATAAAATCTTATTTCTCTCTCCTTTTTAATTATCATAATGTTATAAAACGAGAGAAAAATATAATAATGCTAAACAAGAAATGGAAGACAAATGACAATATTAAGTAGAAGTATAGAGTATTCTTTTACTTCTTTTGTTGTGTATTTTCTAAGGGTGATGATCATCCTTTTATAGGATGTTTAAATCATCCTTTTACAATATTTGATAATACGTTACTATACTATTTAATTAATATAATAAATGTTTACATTACGTTAGGATAGGTTAAAGAAACATCCACACCAATTAAGTGGATTTGTAATACTCCCCCTTGGATGTTTATAGATAATGTGCCTCGTTAAAACTTTACTAGGAAAAACCCTATGGGAAAAAGCCTAGTGAAGGAAAAAGAGTACACACATCTTGTAATACACCTTGAGTGCTGCCTCATTAAAAACCTTACCAGGAAAACCCAATGGGACAAAACCTTGGCTAAGGGAAAAAGAGTACAACGCGTATTTACTCCCCCTGATGAAGAACTTATTTGATATCTTGGAGACGACGCATTCCAATATTATATCTTAACTTCTCAAATGTTGATGTTGGCAATGCCTTAGTGAATAAATCTGCAAGATTATCACTCGAACCAATTTGTTGAACATTTATCTCACCATTTTGTTGAAGATCATGTGTGAAAAAGAACTTAGGTGAAATATGTTTTGTTCGGTCTCCTTTGATATATCCTCCCTTTAATTGAGATATGCAAGCAACATTATCTTCATACAATATTTTTGGAGACTTTGTTTGCACAGGAAGACCGCATAATTGTAAAATGTGTTGAGTCATTGATCTCAATACACACTCTTGACTGGCTTCGTGAATGGCTATAATCTCTGCGTGATTTGAAGAAGTAGCAACTATTGTTTGCTTCATCAAACGCCACGATACAACTGTACCTCCATAGGTGAATAAATAACATGTCTGAGATCGGGATTTATGTGGATCAAACAAATACCCTGCATCTGCATAACGATCAATTCTGACTTGGATGCGTTAGAATACAACAATCCCATATCAATTGTTCCTCGAAGATATCTAAATATATGTTTAACATCTTTCCAATGTCTTCTTGTTGGACATGAGTTGAATCTCGCCAATAAACTTACTGCGAAACAAATATCTGGTCGGGTATTATTGGCAAGGTACATTAGTGCCCCAATAGCACTGAGATATGGTGTTTCATCACCAAGAACCTCTTCATCCTTTTCTTGAGGTCGGAATATGTCTTTATTTATATCAAGAGATCTCACAACCATTGGGGTACTCAATGGGTGTGATTTATCCATGTAAAATCTCTTTAAAACCTGTTCAGTATATGTTGATTGATGGATAAATATTCCATTTGTCAAATGTTCAATTTGAAGGCCAAGACAAAATTTTATCTTACCAAAATCTTTCATTTCAAATTCTTCTTCAAACACTCAACGGCTTTTGAAAGCTCTTTAGGAGTTCCAATGATGTTCAAGTCATCAACATAAGCAGATATTATTACAAATTCAGATTTTGACCTTCGTATAAAAATATAAGGACAAAAAGGGTCATTCTTGTACCCTTCTTTTAGCAAATATTCGCTAAGACGATTATACCACATTCGCCCTGATTGTTTTAATCCATATATGGATTTTTGAAGCTTTATTGAACAACTTTCTTTTGAATTTTATATGCTTCAGGAACTTTGAGTGCTTCAGGGATTTTCATAAAAATATTGTGGTCTAGCGAGCCATACAAATGGGCTGTGACAACATACATTAAACTCATTTCAAGCTTTTCATGAACTGTCATATTTATTAGATACCTGAAGGTAATTGCATCTACCACATGAGAAAAGTCTCCTCATAATCAATGCCAGGCCTTTGTAAAAATCTTTGTGCCACAAGTCATGCTTTATATTTTACGACTTTACCATTTTCATTGCGTTTTCGCACAAAAACCCATTATGCCCTACTGGCTTGACACCTTCAGGTGTTCGGACTATTGGTCCAAAAACTTCACGTTTTTCAAGTGAAGCCAATTCTGTTTGAATTGCTTCTTTCCATTTTGGCCAATCATTTCTCTGTCTACACTTGTTGACAGATCTTGGTTCCAAATCATTATCTTGTTGCGTTATTTCAACTGCAACATTATAGGCAAAAGTATTATCCACCACAATATTATTTCGATTTTACCTTTTTCTCGTCGAGACATAATTTATAGATATTTCCTCATTCTCATTATTTTCAGGTACATGGACCTCTTTCGTGGTGTCATCATTTATTATGTCTCGGAGCTCTTCATGAGTAATTTCCTCTATATTATGATCATCATCTTGATCATTTATTCCTTTCCTTTTCCGAGGATTTTTATCCTTGGAACCAATTGGTCTACCACGTTTTAAGCGTGGTCCAGACTCATTTGCCTTAACATTTTGTCCTAAAGGGACATCAACTTGAACTTGAGCATTAGGAGCTGGGATGTATGATTTAGTAACCTGTGGAAGGTTTGTAAATGCATCCGACAGTTGATTTGCAATATTCTGCAAATAAATTATCTTTTGAACTTCTTGCTCACATTGATTTGTTTGAGGATCTAAATGAGACAGTGAAAGTGAATTCCAGTCTATCTCATTTCCCAACTGCTTTTGTTTTCGCCCTAATGTTGGGTATATTGATTCATCAAAATGACAATCAGCAAACTTTGTCGTAAATAAATCTCCAGTTCTAGGTTCCAAATATTTTATGATAGAACGAGATTCATACCCAACGTATATCCCCAACCTTCTTTGAGGATCCATCTTTGTGCGTTGTGGTGGAAAAATTGGAACATATATCGCACAACCAAATATTCTAAGATGGGAAATGTTTGGCTCCTGACCAAAAACCAATTGTAATGGGGAGATGTCATAATAATTGGTTGGCCTTATGTGCACAAGTGCTGCTGCATGCAAAATAGCATGCCCCCAAACCGAAATAGGCAACTTTGTTCTCATCAACAAGGGTCTAGCTATTAATTGAAGACGTTTAATCAATGACTCTGCTAAACCATTTTGAATATGAACATGTGCAACAGGATGTTCAACTATTATTCCAGTGGACAAACAATAATTATTAAATGCCTGAGATGTAAACTCACCAGCATTATCAAGACGAATTGTTTTTATTGCATAATCTGGAAATTGTGCTTTTAACCTTATCATTTGAGCCAACAACCTCGCAAAAGCCATATTGCGAGTTGATAATAAGCACACATGAGATCATCTTGTAGATGCATCTATCAAGACCATATAATATTTAAATGGTCAACATGCAAGGTGAATAGGTCCACATATATCACCCTGTATCCGTTCCAGAAATGCAGGGGGTTCCATCCCAACTTTAGCCACTGATGGTTTGATAACCAACTTTCCTTGTGAACAAGCAGCACAAGAGAATTCATTTGATTGAAGAATATTTTGGTTCTTCAAAGTATGCCCATGTTAATTCTCAATTACTTTGCGCATCATATTATAACCGGGATGGCCTAACCGGTCATGCCAAATGATAAAATCATTAGAATCAGTAAATCTTTTGTTCACTACAACATGCGATTCAATTGTACCAATATTTGTATGGTACAACCCCGAAGAAAGTGCTGGCAATTTATGATGCACAGTTTTCTTATCTGCATTTATTGTAGTAATATAAAGGTATTCCACCTTTCCTTCATTCGCAGTCTCAACATGATAGCCATTTTGCGAATAACCTTGAAACTTAACAAGTTTTTATGAGACTTACTACAATACAATGCATTGTCAATTACAATTAATGTTCCTCTAGGTAGTAATAAGGCCGCTCTTCCAGAGCCCTCAATCAATTTGGTACTACCGGATATTGTATTAACATATGCCTTTTTCATTATCAAATGAGAGAAATATTTCTTTTCTCTTAGTATCGTATGAGTAGTAGCATGTCCAGAAGACACATATCTCCACTACTCATCTTGGATCCAACTGAAGACTGGAAAATTTTATTTATCTACACAAGAATAAAAAAAATACATAATAAGAAGTACGAAATTTAGCAGAAGAAATCTTAAGTACATAAACTTTAATTAAGACATTAAAAATACATAAAAACATTATTCATTTCCTAGCTCAATTATCAATCTGAGTTGTGATCCCCAAATAAGTCCTCAGCTTCCAAATGAGTAATATCATCGAGCCCATCAAAATCATCATCTTTCAATGCTAAGTTTGCCTCAACATTCTCATTATATTTTTGAGAAGATCCTGCCTGAATATCATCTTTGAGAGTCAAATGTGACTCTACCCGGGCATTAGAAGAGGAGACACCGCCTTTATTTCCTTTCCTTTTAAAGGAATTCTGATACAACCTGACAAAATGCTCAGGTGCCTGACATTCATTTTTTCAGTGACCTTTAAGGCCACAACGATGACAGTGATCGCCCTTTCCTTTAGAAGGATTATTTTGAGAACCTATATTGTTCTCCCTTTTGTTATGACCACCACCTCGACGATTATTGTATCGCCTTTTGCCTTTGCCACGCCCGCGCACATTATCATGGCCCCGATTATTTTGTCTTATTTTAGACTGGCCGTGTGCATCAACCGCTTGTGCCTCCGGTAATGGAGCACTTCCAACGGGACGAGCTTAATGATTTTTCGTCAAAAGGTCATTATGTTGCTCATCCACCAGAAGGCATGAGATCAATTCAGAGTATTTCTGAAATTTTTTTCACATTATTGTTGTTGTAATATCATATTAGAGGCATGAAAAGTAGTTAGTGTCTTTTCTAACATGTCCTCATCTTTTATTGTTTCCCCACATAATTTTAATTGGGAAGTTATTTTAAATACAACAAAGTTATACTTAATTACAGTTTTATAATCTTGAAACCGTAAGTGCATCCACTCATAATGAGCCCTTGGCAATACCGTTGCCTTGAGGTGTTCATACCTTCCTTTCAAACCTATCCACAATTCAAGTGGATCTTTCACTGTTAGGTATTCAACCTTCAGGCTTTCATCAAGATGATGACGAAGGAAAATCATAGGTTTCTCTTTATACTAACTTGATGCCGTATTTGCTTCGATTATACTATCACCAAGACCCTTAGCGGTAAGGTGAATTTTAGCATCAAGTACCCATGACAAATAATTCTTTTCAGAAATGTCAAGTGCCACAAATTCAAGTTTTGACAAATTCGACATGATGAAAACTATCATAAAATAATTTTGAGTTAATATTATGATGTTGGTTTCTTTACAATAAATTGTATAATCAATATTTCAAATGATTAAGAATTAGTATAGAATATAATATATGCATGAACATGGGATGTTACAAAAGCATGTTACTCAAAAGTATGAAACGGTAATTATTTTACAAAATTTATTACTAGTTCAATAGTTATTAACGCTAAAGTTCCGTAAGTTTTTTTTTTAAGTTGTATTTAATATGATACTATTATTCTTTATGACACACCAATATTTATCATAAATTAATGATACAAAAAAAATATACGATTATTCTAACTAGCATGTTATTGTATGCCCTAATATTTAATTTAGAGTTACAAGTTACTAACATATAAACAACTAAAAATATAAACGTGAAACGTAGATTATTATGCTTAGTAAAGTATTATAATAATACCTAAAGCAAGTTATATATGCAGTAATAAAAATATTAATCAATGATTTATGCAAGTCCTATTAGAGATGTTATAAACATACAAATATATACCTGACTCTAAAAGAAAGTTAATTAACTTTTAGGAATTAATTTTGAATTAAGTATGTCTTAGTTGGTTAGAGATTCGTGCTGATAACGTGTTATAAAATGAGAGAAAAATATAATAATGCTAAACAAAAAATGGAAGACAAATGACAATATTAAGTAGAAGTATAGAGTATTCTTTTACTTCTTTTGTTGTGTATTTTCTAAGGGTGAAGATCATCCTTTTATAGGATGTTTAAATCATCATTTTACAATATTTGATAATACGTTACTATACTATTTAATTAATATAATAAATGTATACATTACGTTAGGATAGGTTAAAGAAACATCACACCAATTAAGTGGATTTGTAAGACACAACCATTAATTTATTATTTTTATTCCAAAAATTTCTCCTTTTCCTTAGTTTTTCCCTTTTGACCTATAAAATATATATAAAAGAATATTAAAAAAATCTCTTTGACCAAGAATCATAGTTCTCCCTTTTCTCCTTTTCTTGAGTTTTTAAATAGTCTCTTATTTATGTTTATTGATGTTAAAAACCCAAAAGAACTTATAAAATATTATCTAACTTAATATTTTTTTAAAACATAATTATCACTGAAATCATTTAAAATTTATCAAATATATATTTATAAAATGATTAAGATTATATTAAATTTATGAATATATTAGTCCATATTAAATATTATGAATTAATATAATTGTATTAATTATTTATGTCTAATAAATGGATATATTAAAGTCCAAATTAATTGATTTGAGCTACAATAAATGATCCCAATTTCATCTCATCCTAGAATCTAGTTTTGTGCCAGGTGTCAAATGACGTGGCATGCCAATGTACATCAAGAAGCCAACACGGTCATGACATGTGTCAGAAAAGACAAGTCCGCTCCATAAAGACCATATGTCATGTCACTTATATCTGATTTGTCGAACGAAATCATGTTCCAATCAAAACTCGCCTATTCCCAAACTATAAATATTGGTTCTTATAATTTAAAATATGGACGGGAAATTCTAAACAAGAAGCTAGAGAAAGTTAAAGGTACTAACACCAGAAAATTCTCTATAAGTAACAAGCTTAAGAATTCAAGCATTCAAGTTCAACGATCAAGATCAAGACCATCGTATTCAAGAACAAACTTGAAGCCTTTGAATTCAAGTAAAAGTCAAGATCAAGATAAAGTTCAAGTTTAGGTTCATAGAAGACTCAAGAACAAGATTTAAAGCCCTTGAATCCAAGATCAAGTTCAAGACAAATTCAAGATCAAGCTCAAGAGCCCTTGAATTATATCTGAAAAGGAGAATTTAGAGAAATAATAGAGATTGTAATACTCGCACTTTGAAATAATGTATATGATTGTTATGATATTGTTTCCTTCTTGCTTATTGTTTTCTCGAATTGAAATTTTACTATCTACAAATTCTGGCACACCTAGTGGGACAATCTTTACCTATCATCTCAACTTTTCAAGCATCAAAGAATATCGAGATGACTTTTATGAAGATCAATTCTCAATCAACTGCCTCTAAGGCCACTCGCTCCAAATTATATACTGAAGTTAAAGGAATTCTTAGTGTTGCCTTTGGAAGTTTCAAAGTTGTTACGAGGAGAAATACTGCTACTCTAGGACAACAACACTTCAAGTGTCATTCGAGTCGACTCCAGTTTTTGGGTCTCTAACTCCTAAAGGATCAAGGTCCTCTACAAATGCTTTAGAAGAAGGCAACAATGTTGCTAAAAAGATCATTAAGACCTTTTCTCTACTTGAGCAATCTGTATCCAAGAACTCTACCACAAGGGATAACTATGATTCAACTATTGAATCATCTCCACATACATCATGCAATGTGAGTCCGTTGAAGATCAACTTATGCAACAATCAATGCTACTCTCCTACATCTCTAATGATCATGCAAAACAATGGTGATTCTTGCTTCTTCCCCTGTGGAACAACTCACAAATCTGATAAAGTTGATTGAAGGATTAACAAAGCATGTACAACACCAAGAGTCTCGAATCGATAGTTAGGAAGGACTTTTAGATGGAGAAGTGAGTCATACGCTTGGAAAGGGTGTTGAAGTTCAAGAGATCAAAGATTTTGCAAATAAAGCACTGCTTGTTACTGAGATTCTAGTTTCTTACGAAGGAATTATCCCACATGATCGCTTGAAGGAGGTCACTGAAGGCACAATCAAAGATAAGTATAAAGTATGTACCAAGTCTTCTCATATGTATTCCAAGACATACACTGCAAGAATTCATATCTTTAAAATCTTTGCTGGTTATCAACCTCCCAAATTTAAACAATTTGAGGGTAAAGAAAATCCAAAGCAACTTGTTGCACACTTTGTGGAGACATGTAATAATATTGGAACATATGAAGATTATATTGTCAACCAGTTTTTCCACTCACTGAAAAGAAATGTCTTTGATTGGTTCGCAGATCTTGAGCGCAATTCTATCGATAGTTGGGAGCAACTAGAGCACGAGTTTCTCAATTGCTTTTATAGAACGCGGCATACAGTGAGCATGGTATAACTCACAAATACTCGTCAAAAGAAGGATAAACCAGTATAGATTTCATAAACTGATGGAGGAACGCGATCCTGAATTGCAAGGACATGCTTAGTGAAACTTCTACAATAGAAACGTGTATCCAAGGGATGCACTAGGAGCTTATTTACATATTACAAGGAATAAAACCAAAATCCTTTGAAGATTTAGCTACTCGCGCTCATGATATGGAGTTGAACATGTCCTATGCTGGAAAAGATATGATGTTTGTCCATGATCCTTGCAAAGGAACGGATAAGCATGAACCCAAGAAATGGAGCAAATTTGTGCCCAAGTGTACCACCCCAGGATCTTGTAGGATAAACCAAGGACTTAGTGTGTGGGGTTGACAAGACTTGGTTCAGGGCTAGAGACTAGGGGACCTAGGATTCACTAAAGAAAAACATTTCCTCCCCAAGAAAAGTTGGCAAGGGGTAGTGTGGTCTCCCAAATAACTTGGCGAGTCGCCAAAGTTCACTTAGGGTCTCCTAGTGGACTGTCCCCATGGCCAAGCTGCTGGAATTTGGGCGAGCTAGGTCGAGGATGACCAACCCTATTGGAGCATCGCCCAAAGGACCATCCCCATCGCCTAGAAGATGCCTTCATGTTGAGCATACTGAAAATTTTGGCGAGCCTAGGTACCACTTGGCGAGCTAAAACGTACATGTTTGCAATCTTTAAGTGGGAGTCTTAGGGGTCTTTTTTATTGTCCCTAAATTGATACTACATTTTTTTTGTTCTTTCCCTAGTAAATTATATAAGATTTTTAGACTCAAATTCCCTCAATTAAGCCATTCACCCTAGAATCTAAAGAAAACCCAAGACTTCATCCCCTCTAAAGAAAATTCTCTCTATAGAACTTCAAAGAAGAAGAAGAAAGAAGGTGGAGCTAGGGTTCAAGGATCAATTTCTTCTCACCAAATTCACTGGATTCCATTGCTAAGATATGGTAGTTCTTCATCCATGGAGTCCCTCCAAAAATTCAATTTCAAAACTAGTGATTTCCCCAAAAGTTAGGGTTTGACTTCAATGTCATGGGTTTCTTTTAAAAAATGTTTATGATGATTTATTGATGATATTTTCTGTATAAATTGAGGATTTCCTATAGTTTTTATTATTATTTTGAATTCACCCAAGAACCCATGAAACCCCATATTCCCCAATTTTGATCATGTGATGTGGGTTAGTTGATTATAGAAGAATATTATGAGATTATGCTTGTTGAGTTGAGTTGATTGAATCATGTTAATATCCATGTATAATGTAGTAATTCTAGATGTGTTTATTAAATATGATCTATGGTCCTTGAAGTGCAAACTATGAGAATTACGCATGACTATGAGATTTATGAATATGCTTTATTAGAACTTTGAGAGTAAAAGGAGTATGATTATGATCTATTTGTACTGTTGTTGGATGATTATATTTATGTACACATTTATTTTTGAACATGGTACGAGGTGAGATGTGTTCTCACAATATGATGATTCTAGGGTTGAAAGACTATTCTCACCCATTGAATTTATGAGCTATAGTATGGATATGATGGATTGAGTGTCAAGACATTCTTCCATAAATATGACTTAAGTCAATACTTAAATATATAATATATGGGAATTAATTCTTCGCACCGAGTGAATATCAATATGAAATGGAAGCTTATACGATAGTTGAGTTCGGCTTCCTAATGAGTTCTTTCTACCTTAGTTGCTGTTACACCTCGAAAATCCAATGACTTAATCTAGAACTCTAAATGAAGTTTCATGAATTAAAAAGGGTTAAAATAATGTTTCAAGACCTAGCCTAACATAACTAACTTAGTTTGGAAGTGTTAGTGCATAAGCTTTAAGAAACGACCATGACATCCGGAAACTAGTGAAAGTGATCTAGTGTGTTCTTAGGTCTTGTATGGAGTTTGAAGAGTCGTATGAGGACTAAACCTTGTAAAAATAATTTAAATATGTTAAATAAAATGTTTAGAGTTCAAACGTCCGGGTACGACTCCCTAAGGACCACCCAAGGGTCCTTGAGGAAGACCCGACCCTTGGTTCTAAAAGCTGTAAAAAAATAGCATGGTCCATGAGACTCAAGCCACGAGCCATCAAGTGACTCATGCCGCGTCAATGGGATTCGTGATTCAGGACTTAGCCTCACCCAGCAACTCCCTAAAAATTCACCCTCAGCCTAGATGTTACTGTTGACACCCAATTTTGGACCTCCTAGTTCCTTAACTATGTGCCCGCATAGGAAATTTAGCTAGTGTATCCACCTAGATGCTATTGTTGACACCCAATTTTGGATCTCCGCAATACGAATTAATCATCGAGTTTCTTAAATTCTAAACATTTGAAATAATTGACTTTATAAAATCAAGATATTTTCCAAGCTTTTTATAGTTTTGTCACTCTTTTATAATTTTTTATGATAAATAAGTTTTTATATAATCAACTTATTTTCGAAAATTGTCTCAAAAAGATTTTAGTTTTATTTAAATATTTGGTTAATTAGTATTAACTTATTAATAATTTACATTTTTTGAGTTAATTATTTTATTTCGATAAGATTAAGAAACTCGTTAGTTAACTATATTAATTCGTCTTACTTACTTAATTTATTTATTTAGCCAAATTCCTTAAACCCTTTTTTTGGAACAAAACCAAGTTGGCCTTTATTCGGCAATTCCAACAGCCCAATCCATATTCTCAAATTCCCAGTCAAAATTTGACCCAGCCCACCTCTTTTCCAATTTTCCTTCAGCCGCCCCAACATCAATATTAGTCGATCTAACCCCAAATCCCTTGACCCGATCCAAATACTTTTCTCCAGCAAAAAAAACCTAGAAACGACCGTCCACGCAGCTGGCAAACGATAGAGTTTTCAGCATCGTTAAAGCGTCTTCACGGCATTGCAGCCACAGTCACGTGTGAACGACACCAAACGCGCCCCACGCCCCTCACGCGGTGGCGAGTTCACGAAAGGGACACGGTGTGAACACAGAATGCTTTCATCGTCCTTCGCCCCTATCGCGTGCTGCATCTGCGCAGTGCTTCCAGCTTTGCAGTCCCATCCTTGACTTTCGTGGATGGGCGCCACATCGAGTTCAAGGATGATGGGATTGATCTCATCCGTCCGTCCCTCTTTCCTTTTCCGGAATGGGGTTGAAACCTTGAGGAAAAAGGGTCTTTCCTGAAATGGGGAAGGTTTTGAGTTTTTGAGTTTTTGACAATGCTTTTTGTCTTGTTGTTTTCACCCGTTTCCCACCATTTTGGGGTAGCCCTAATTTTCCCCTCTATAAAAGGTCGCTTCTTCTCGTCAGGAAAGGGGATTTTTTTTGGAGTTGTTTTTTTGGGTTTGAAAGATTGTTTTACAGAGCTTTCAAGAACCAATAGTAATACACTCGAAATACACTTCCGAATAGAGAAATTCTCATTTCGCTGCCCGGTTTCCTTGATTATCGTTCGTGTTCGAAGTTTCTCGTGGTAAAATTGCCGTTGCTCTCTCGTTCAGTCCCAGTTTTGTTGTCCAGAAGAAGGTATTATCTCTTCTTTACGACACTCTCTTCACTTTCTCTTCCGTCTCTAAGAAACTGATGTGTTCCGATGTTGGGAAGGCCTCATTATTTTTTTATTTTTCTTCTTAATGCGCTGGTGGATTGACTTTTGAATGTATGAACTCTCCAAATGTTAGTATTTTGGTAATATTTAGCTCATTTGTAGATTTTAAAGTGATAGTGTACCTTCTTTTATTTTCATCTAACTTTATCAAAATGTGACTCGAATGCGGGTGCATAGATATGGGATGATCTGTTCTCTATACTTTAAAGTGTTTTAAATATCTGTTACTTTTTTTTTGTTATTGTTTATATTCTGATGTTGAGTTTGGAGTTTTTGTAGTGAAAACAATAGGTATGAAATGATTTGGTTTTAGCTTGTTGCACTAGGAGGTTAAATGGTCACTCACTACTTCTTTCTGTCTCATTTTCATTAAATATAAGTTCTTGTTGAAGCATAAATGCATAGCTCTTGCTTAGCTAGTTGAAGTTATAGGCTAAGTCCATGTTTATTTATCTTTTAACAAAATGTTTATGATTGTCTTTTGTTATTATCTAAAGTTGTTTTCTTCTATGACTCACTTCCTTCACCGATTTAAGAAGTTTAATTATGTCGTCTCGAAAATCATAAAATGAAATAAAAATGATGAAATAACTAGTTTGAGATTTGCACCCCTTCAATCATTTACTGTGAAATTATGGATGTGAAATTTTTATCCGGATCGTCTAAAGTGTTTCTTTCTTAGCTTTCTTGCCTTTATATAGTTGTGTGCAGTCTTTAAATTTTATTTAATTCGTTGATAGACAGCGCTTCGATTTACTTGGTTGATGCCATTTCTCTATTTGTTGATAAGTTCCTTTAATCAAATGACCCTTCTTGATTTTAATTGGCTGATGTAATTATACCTTTTCTTTAGTTATGGATTCTTAATTTTCTGTCTAAAGGCGTATTAGTTTTTGTAGTTCTTCTCTCATTTCGTAAAGTAATTTATATGCTTGTGTCCATCTTTGGTTAATTATTCGATTGTCATTTTGCTGGAATTTTACCTCTACTCTAATCCTTGGTTATCTTTTGTTACATGAAATCCGTCCGAATTCATTACAAATCCCCCCATTTCCTTGAATTTCTAGGGATCCATGAAGGCTCAAAATGTCTTCCCGAGTAACGCCTACAAAAATCAGCGAACAGATCTCGGAGTCAAGAATACGAAGCGAGTTGGAGAGTTGAAGGAGTTGGGGCCAAATGGCCTCTCTTTGCTTTACATAATTGTATTTTGATATTTTTGGGCCTAAGCCCCCCTTGTCATTTTGTATTATTATTATCTTGTTAGTTTAAGACAGGTAAAATTGAAGTGGGCCAAAAGCCCAAACGAAATGAGTCCAAATACCAGTCCAGGCGGACAGAAACCGGATTTGGGCCCAATTCTGTCTCTTCATCTTTTAATTTACCGATTATTTACTTGTTATTAATTGTTGTTAGTTTGAGGGTTAAAAATTTCAAATCCCCGTGAGACGCCGTTTCATTTTCACGATTCAAACTAAATCGATCCTCACTAAATGGATTTAAAATAATAAATTTTGCAAGTTAGATGTCTCACTCAGATAATTAGGTTGATATTTCACTTTTTTTTAAGGGTTTCAAATAAACTTGAATCGAGTTAAGCATTTTAGCCAAACACTTTAATTGTCGGATAATCGCAAGTAAGCGAGCGTTTTAGGTGCTTTAAAAAATCTTCCTAAAACGTTAATATGGACCTCGAACCCCTTTAAAAACTCTTTTCAATTGATTTTCTATTTATTCGATTGGAAAAAGTAGTTTTCTTGATTTTTCTTTAAAAATTAAGTGGCGACTCTAAACCAGTCTAAGACAATAAATATTTTTCCTAATAAAACAGAAATGACGACTCTGCTGGGGACCTAATTAAGTTCTAACCAAAAGATTTGATTTTTTGACTAAAGCTAGTATTGAATTGTGTATCTGTGATTAATGTATTTAAATTTTATAATTGTTAATGCATTTCATGGAATCTTCCATTATGTATGTATAGTATATTAAAGGACGATTTGTGGAACCGCAACCGGACTTTTATATACTCAACAATTTCCGAAATGATCGGAAAATTATTGGTTCGTCATGCGTCCAATGGTTGTCGTGAATTTCAGCTTAAGTTGTCCACTTGGGTTCCCAGTCTTTCAAAAGCCACTCTTAGTCAACCAGTGTAAAGCTAAACCAAATCCCGAAGTTAGATCATTTCGAACTAAGACGACCAACAATCAAGGTGTGTTGAGGTCTATTAGAGAGACCACATTGAGTTCAAAACGGCCCACGACCTAAATGGAAGTTCATACTTATGTGTTTAAATTTTAAAGATGTATACGTTGTTTTAAAAATCATTGTCTAGTGGGTAAGAATTATATTATAATTTATTCTAGTTGAAGAAAGAGTTTCACAAGATACTATCCGAAGACGTTGGCACTCAGAGACGACAAGAAGTTCAAGAGCGAAGGTACTTTCATGAAAGCATAGTTTAGGGTCGTACCTCTGCGTGAGACTGATTATTTTGTATCTCATTTCCCCTATTACGTATCCCCATTAATTTTTATTGATAAAATTTGTATAAATTTGTGTTTTGGGGCAATGAAATATTTCAAATGACGTATACATCCCTCCAATCATTAGACCTACCCTTGACACAAAAGGGTCACGTAGATGCGCATAATATTTATTTATCTGTTATAACTGTTGTGTGATTGTGTTGCTTTATTTGGAGATATTTTAGCCTACCCTTTTGGAAATTTTCTAGAAAACCCTAAGCACAAATATCGAGTCACTATCCAAAGTGCGTCAAATTATCCTTTGAGTCTTTAGTTTCCAAAAAAAAATTGAGCTTCTTTTCTCAAATCTTACTCTCGTATCAGAAAAAAGATCCATCGTCTCAAAGTGAACAAAACAAGTGGGTCGAACTACGTAGGACCTAAATTCTCTTTTTGAGATACGTAGGCAGTCTTTTAAGGCCCGACCCCTATCTTTCAATACTTTCATTCTTCTCTTTCATTCTACAAGGTAATGTAAGGTCCATATCAACGGATGTCGAAAGAGATGCAGCAAGAAGACCTTAGCTCGATGTAATTTGACATTTCTGAAATAGTATCAAATTAAAATGAGCAAATTTCTCTTGTTCACAAAAATCAGTCCCCCATTACTCGTGGGTTAGCATGTCCTCCAACAAAGCAACTTTTGTGTGTTTACGTGTTGTGCTCTCTATGTGATATCTTGCATTTTTTTTTATCCTGAATACAAACTAACACATTTGTCTTTGAGTTGTTTTACTTTTTAGGTAATCAAGGCTGATCTGTGTTGAGAAACTGGTTGAACATCCATATTTCACAAGGTCTAAAGATCCCAAAGATTCCTTCTCCGATCAATATTTGTCAAAAGTCAAAGAAAAAGTGGTTGAAAATGTTGAGAATACTGATTTGAATGAAATTACTGTGAATGACCCTATCATTGCTGAACAGAACAAGTTGATTGCACAATTGTTCCAACAAATTGCTGAAATGAGGGCGGAGATGGATAAGACCTGAGATTTGACGAATCTGGCTATTATTGCCAAAATTCCTACTTCACACAACGAAAGGCCTCCACTCCGTTTTCCAACTTCGGATCCAAAGCCTACCATCATCAATTTAACCAGCCCTAACCCACATCATACTAGCTCCTCACACCAAAAGTCACTAACTTCTCAAAATCCAAATGTAAAATTTTTCTTAATTCTCCTCTAGTCCATCAAATCCCTACTTAAATTGTCCAAAACCCACCTATCACTCAACCCATACCTCTAAAAACCACATTTCATCTTCCAATATCGCCAGAATCATGCCTTTCATCTGCTACACATGTTGAACCCAATCATTATCAGAAGAATGAAAAGGGGTGTAAGGTCATGAAAGGAAGGGTTGAGAAAAGCATCAGCGAGGAAGTTATGAATGCAATGAAGCACGTTCAATATACTCCAGACATTGTGGGGTTAAATTATGAAGATTTGTGTCATCATTCACATTTGGAACTTCCAGAATGTTTTAAAGTACCAAAGTTTGACACTTTTAGTGCAGTTGAAAGTCCTTTGACTCATTTGAGGGCTTATTATGATCAACTTATTGGAGTAGGGAAAGATGAAGCTTTGTTAATGCGACTCTTTAGTCGAAGTCTCAAAGGAGAAGCTTTGGAATGGTTTATTTCTAAAGAAATCAAGCAATGGACAAGTTGTAACGCTTTGGCTAAAGATTTTATTGAAAGGTTTGGTTATAATGTAGAATTCATTCCTGATCGATACTCATTGGAGAGAATCAAACAGAATTCTACTTAAAGTTATTGAGAGTATGCCTACCATTGGAGAAAAAAGGGTGCACGAGTTAGTCCTCCCATGAATGAGAGAGAGATTATTGAAGTCTTCGTGTGTATTCAAGAAGCGGAGTATTACAATAGGATGTTGCTCATTCTAGGAGGAAAGTTCAGTGAGATAGTCAAAATTGATGAAGCTATTGAAGATGGTCTTAGGACCGGAAAAATCATCCGAATGACTCCCCAAGATGAATCCGCAGGACCATTAAAAAGGAAAAGGGAAGATGTTTCCTCTTTCTCATTTGAATCAAGCCAAAAATCAAAGACACATGCTGGTCTTAATGTTCAAAAGCCTTTACCATCCAAAACCTACCCTTTAGCTTCACAAAATCCTTACTCCATCCAACCAAATTACCAAGCTCCACCACCAAATTATCCAAGTTATCAAGCTCCGTTGTCAAATTACCCAAATGCTCAATCAAGTTACCAAGCTGCATTTCCAAATTATCCAAATGCCCCTCATAGCTACCAAGCCCCCACAATATCCAAATTCCCAAACACCAGCACCTACTCGCCAAAATCTTCCTAGTTACCATCAAGTACCTCTATCTTCACGAAATAATTACAACCTTTCCTGTCAGGAGTTTTCAAAGAAGCCTTCTCGAGTCTTTACTCCTTTGATTGAAAGTCGAACTCAACTCTTTGAGAGATTACAAGTGGCTGGTTTGGTACGAACAATTGATCCAAAAAATGTCAATGTCATTTCCAGACTTTACAAGCATGATCTTCATTGCGCTTACCATTCAGGAGGTGCTAGACATACCACTGAATATTGTATCAACTTGAAGCATAAAATTCAAGACTTGATTGATCAAATAATTGACACTCTTCAAATAGTTGTTTCAAATGACAATGGTGATTCACCGTGGAATCGTGAAGGATTCACCATTAATATGACTGACCCAAAATCTCAAGCACCTCCCCGTCAAAACGCCCCAAATTATCGTCAAATGCCTCCACCTCAACAAGGTCATTAAAATCCTTCTCGTCCGAGATTCGAGAAGAAACCTGCTCAGAATTTTACCCCGCTCACTGAAAGTCGGGAAAACTTATTTGAGAAATTGAGTGCAGCAGGTATTATTCATCCATTTGGGCCCAAGCCTGTTGATACTAGATCCCAATTTTACCGAGTCGATCGAATGTGCGCATATCATTCCAACAGTGTTGGGCATGATACCGAAGACTGTATTAATTTGAAGCACAAGATCCAGGACTTGATTGATCAGAAAGTGGTTAGGACCACTGCAACCAACGTCTACAGTAATCCTTAGTCGAACTATGGAAGCACCGATATCAATATGATAGAGACGGAGAAGGAATGGTGCATGGTAAAGGCGATAGTTCTGGCTGATCCTGACAACCTTGAGAAATTTGTAGCTTCTCCTAGTATAATTGAGAAACACAATATTACGAGCATGACACCCCATAAAACTTTTGCTTTTGTGTCAAGAGAGGGTTAGAACTAGAAGGGGATTAATCATGTTCCATAAAAGTCTTTGCCTCATTTACGCCAGTCCTTTCTAGTAGAAAAATATGCCAATGATGGCGGTCTTGGAGAAGGAATTGGGGATATTTTGAAGAAGGGGATGCTGCAACCAAGAAGATGACCGAGACACCAGGCATATGAGACGCCGAGCAAACGGAGCAAGTTCTTAATTGAAATTACACTCCGCTCTTTCTCTCTCGCTCAACTCGATAGACAAATATGAATCTTATGTTATTTTCAAAATTGGTGTTAGTTCGAATTAGGCTCGGGACCCACCCTTTATGCAACTTTACTTGTTTATGTTTTAAGTTCCCTAGTGATGTTTTGAAAAAATGAAAAATGGCTCGTGGTTATGGCCAAAGTTCATATTTCCCTATTTTCAATGAAATCCTCTCATATTTTGAAAAACTTATTTTGCTTGCCTTAATTTTTCTATCCAACAATTCTTATTATTGTTTCAGTAAAAATAATTTTTTTAACATGTCAATATCATGTCGTGTCACAAGATGAATGAACGAATGAGGTAGGTGATGATGTGTTTGAAGAGTATAACAAGGAGATCAACATATTTGAATATATTGCTAAAGAATTGAAAAGTTAAGGAATAAGGAAAAGTCAAATTCGGATGAGATAAAAGTTATGAATCTAGGAGATGATGAATGCGTCCAAAGAATCAGAATCAGGGCTCATTCGAGAGAAGACCGAAAAAGAGAACTCAACAGTTTTCTTAGAAAATACATCGATACATTTGTTCGAACATGTCATGATGAAACATACACATTCATCTAGAGTTTTCAATAAACGTAGATGATTCAAGAGCTATTCTATTTGAATATTCAGTGTTATTTTTATTTCTTTCCCTGTAATCGCATAATTTGTTTGTAATTTTCTTATTTTTTATAGTTAGAAAATTAGTTTTTTGTAATGAACTACGTCTGACCTCAATTCTCAAGCATGAGATACGTAGGCGGCCTATGTCGGCCTCGGTCACCCATTTATACCTTATTAGTATTTCCTTTTATATTTGAACTATGTTCGACCTGAATTCTCAAGAATGAGATACGTAAGCGGCCTATGTAGGCCTCGGTCGTCTTCTTTGTAAATTTAATATTGTTGTTACCCCGAGATAGGAACTACGTTTGACCTGATTTCTGCCTCAATGGGATACGTAGACGCCACAACGACTCGGTCATATCTCCCGTAAGATTTCTATTTTTCCTTTACAATAGAAACTGGGACAAAAATTTTGAGAGACTCAAAAATTCTCAAGAAGAAGGTCTCCCCAACAAGTCAAGACTGAGTTATGTTGAGAATCGTAACTGGGACAAAATATTTGAGAGGATCTAAAAAATTCCATGATTTTTCTCACCAATAGTTCAAGATACGCCAAGAAAGTCAACTGGGACAGAAATTTTGAGGATGACCTTAAAATATTTCATCTTGGCTTCATTAGAGATTTAAGATAGTTGTGAATAACTCCAGCAGATCAGGAGTTCAGAAATAACTTCAAGTGATCCCAATCGTTGTTTTTAAAGGTCAGAAGTAAACTTTAACAATCTTTGACATTTCAAGAATCATATCGTCAAAACTTCAATAGTCTCATAATCTTTCCGACAAGTTGTCTGATAGATCTCGACATATAAACCCCAAATGCGTTCATCAAGCTTTACGTGACATGATATTTGGCAGTGACCTTTTTCAATTACAGCTTATTGAAACTCTTTTTCTTAAAGTTTTTATCTATTTATTTTAAATATTTTGCATAAATACTTGTCTTGTCCATCGAGAAGCAAGAGATGAGAGCGATCAACTGAATATAGCAAACCAAGGAGCAAGCGTTTGAAGAAGTCAACACAGATCAGTTTGTTTCAAAAATTATCAATTGTTATGTGGATGCAAGTTTATGAGATATCCTCGAGTTCCCATATTCATCCATTCAACGAATATGGAGAAGTCAAAGGGCGAGGAGCTCTTCAAAATTGATAGATTTTTCTTTGGATGCGGGAAAGTTATTAAAGATTTTAAGAAGAAAAACAAGAGTTCAGAATACAAGCAATAACACCTCGCTCAAATTTCCAGCAAAGCATGAGCTACAATTGAGTGCAACTATTCAAAGATGAACAAGTGAAAGCATCACTCTCAAAATGCGTGTAATGTGAGACCCTCTTAGAGGGACATATCTATAGTATAATCAAATGAGAAAATACAACAATCTAGAAGGACATCACCGTCAATTTATCGATGGAATATCATCATCCCGCCAGTGGATCAACATCATTCTATCAATGAATCATCAATGGAACATCATCATCCTATCAATGGAGCATCAACATTATCCTACCAATGGAGCAACATCATCCTATCAATGGAGCGTCAACATCATCCCGCCGATGGATCATCAACCATTATCCTATCAATAGAGCATCAACGTCATCATCCTATCATGTAGCAACATTACCAATGCATCATCATCTTTCTATCATTGAAGCATCATTTTTCACATCATATAAAGTCATTATCTACTGTTTCAAAATCGACAGAGGCTGACGTCAGAACATTTGCCGAGTACGGTAAAGCATATCACTTCTTTATTTAAATTATAGTTTCTGCTAACAAGTTTATTTCATTCTTTGTCGATATCATCCAAGAGTATGAATTCTCAAATCAAACCACAGGTGTAGACGACATCAAAGAAAAGATACAGCACGACGTGGAACTTTTTTAGAAGTAAATATTATCGAGCCATCCACTTATTTATAGTTGGAACATTATCGAGCCATCAACCTCGTTATAGTTGGATAATTATCAAGCCATCCACCTCGTTATAGTTGGATATTTATTGAGTCATCCACCTCGTTACAGTTGGAACATTATCGAGTCATCCACCTCGTTACAATTGCATAATCATTGAGTTATCCACCTCATTACAGTTGGACTATTATCGAGTCATTCACCTCGTTACAGTTGGATAACCATTAAGCACCCACCTCGTTACAGTTGGAATATTATCGAGTCATCCACCTCGTTACAGTTGGATAATTATCAAGCCATCCACCTCGTTACAGTTGAATAATCATTGAGCCATCCACCTTGTTACAGTTGGATAATTATTGAGCTAGCTAGCTTGTTGCAGAGATCATCGGACTTTTCCATGCAGAAAACAAACAATGAAATCTCTGAATCCTCAGAAAATCATGAGTTGTAACGGATATACTGTGTTCGAAAGCGGGATCCATTATATTTCATTCTCAATACTTCTTTTTTTCTCATTTAATTGAAAAAGATGTTTATGCTTATCCATTAAGATATACTCATTTGTTATATTAATGACCTTTCTTAATTTTTTTCACTCAAACCGCTAGTTAAAGTGGCATTATGTCTACTAATTATTTACTTTGAGTGTGCAGACATATACTGACCATACTTATGTGACATATTTCACATCAAGAGTAACTGAAAAGCATTGTAAGAGATACTACCACTTTTCCAGTTAGATTTTCTACTAACAAGTTATTTCAGTCTTTGTCGAGAGCATCCAAGAGGATCAATTCTCAAATCAAACCACAGGTGCAGACGACATCAACAAGGATGCAGCACAACGTGGAACTTTTTCTTAGCAACGAACTGGGACATAGTCCGAAGAGAATGTCAAACTCTTAGGACGCGAGCTGAGGAGCGACTTTCACCACATTCAAACCACACCCCTATCAGAAGGCATGTGAGTTTTTCTTTAGTTTTTTTCGTTTCAGTTTCGCCTCCGGATATTTTTTATCTTCATCGGAAGCAAATTTCCAATCCGAGTGAAAATGCACCAAGAGGTTTGGAAATTATATCTATGTAAGTTCTTAATTATGGGTGTAAAGTGCACCACATTCATGGCTAAGAGGTTGCAAGCCTCTTTTTCGCACTCGATTTATTTGTCACTCTTCCCCAACCGAAGGATATCTTGGCATAAAAGATTTCCTTCTCGACCGATCGAGTTGAACTACAAACAACCTGATTCCTAAGGTTTAATGATATGTAGGCGGACTCAATGTCAAAAACTCGGCTGTATTCCAATATTCACGCTTAAATCTTATTCTCGAGCATTTCGGTCCCTTCATAATTCGGTGTCGAGATGACTTTTGCATTCTTTCAAATGCGTCAAATCAAGCGTTTCGAACTACAGGTGGTCTGAATTCTCATATAACTCGAGATATGTAGGAAACCCATTTTCGGAGTCCGTCCATAATTCCTAAAGTCCGTACCAAGTCCCCTTCCTAAAGACGAAGGTGTGGTCGGTCAAAATTAGGTTGGCCACTTTCATTTTTCTCGAATTTCTTGCATCAATTCGAGTAAAATGAGGGACAGTTGTTGACACCCATTTTTGGACCTCCACAATACGAATTAATCATCGAGTTTCCTAAATTCTAAACGATTTGAAATAATTGACTTCATAAAATTCAAGATATTTTTCAAGCTTTTTTATAGTTTTGTCACTCTTTTATAAATTTTATGATAAATAGGTTTTTATATAATCAACTTATTTTCAAAAATTGTCTCAAAAAGATTTTAAGTTTATTTAAATATTTGGTTAATTAGTATTAATTTATTAATAATTTACATTTTTTTAGTTAATTATTTTATTTCGATAAGATTAATAAACTCGTTAGTTAATTATATTAATTCGTCTTACTTACTTAATTTATTTATTTAGCCAAATTCTTGAAACCCTTTTTTTTGGAACAAAACCAAGTTGGGCCTTTATTCTGCAATTCCAGCAGCCCAATCCATATTCCTAAATTCCCAGTCAAAATTTGACACAGCCCACCTCTTTTCCAACTTTACTTCAGCCGCCCCAATCCACATTAATATCAGTCGACCCAGCCCCAAATTCTTTGACCCGATCAAAATACTTTTCTCGAGCAAAAGAAACCCAAAAACGATAGTCCACGTAGCTGGCAAACGACAGAGAGCTCAGCGACGTCAAAGCGTCTTCCCGTCGTTGCAGCCACAGTCATGTGTGAACAACACCAAACGCGCCCCACACCCCTCACGCGGTTGCGAGTTCACAAAAGGGACACGACGTGAACACAAAAAGATGTCATCGTCCTTGTCCCTTGTCACGTGTTGCATCTGTGCAGGGCTTCCAGCTTTGCAGTCCCATCCTTGACTCTCGTGGATGGGCGCCACATCGAGTTCAAGGACAATGGGATTGATCTTATTTGTCCGTCCCCCTTTCCTTTTCCAGAATGGGGTTGAAAGCTTCAGGAAAAAGGATCTTGCTTGAAATGGGGAATGTTTTGAGTTTTTGAATTTTTGACTTAGCTTTTTGTCTTGTTGTTTCCACCCGTTTCCCCCCATTTTGGGATAGCCCTAATTTTCCCCTCTATAAAAGGTCGCTTCTTAAGGGGATTTTTTTTATAGTTGTTTTTTGGGTTTGGAAGATTGTTTTACAGAGATTTCAAGAACTAATAGTAATAAACTCGAAATACACTTCCGAATAGAGAAATTCTTATTTTGCTGCCCGGTTAGTATTTTGGGAATATTTAGCTCATTTGCAGATTTTAAAGTGATAGTGTACCTTCTTTTGTTTTCATCTTAATTTTATCAAAATGTGACTCGAATGCGAGTGCATAGATATGGGATGACCTGTTCTCTAGAGTTCAAAGTGTTTTAATATCTGTTACTTTTCTTTTGTTATTGTTCATATTCTGATGTTGAGTTTGGAGTTTTTATAGTGAAAACAATAGGTATGAAATGATTTGGTTTTATCTTGTTGCACTAGGAGCTTAAATGGTCACTCACTGCTTCTTTTGTCACATTTTCATTAAATATGAGTTCTTGTTGAAGCATAAATGCATAGCTCTTGCTTAGCTAGTTGGAGTTATAGGCTAAGTCCATGTTTATTATCTTTTAACAAAATGTTTTATGATTGTATTTTTGTTATTATCTAAAGTTGTTTCTTCCATGGCTCACTTCATTCACCGAGTTAAGAAGTTTAATTATGTAGTCTTGAAAATCATAAAATGAAATAAAAATGATGAAATAACTAGTTTGAGATTTGCACCCCTTCAATCATTTACTGTAAAATTGTGGATGTGAAATTTTTATCTTGATTAGAGCTGTCAATATGGGATAGCCCACCCCATCCGGGTTAACCCATACATGCTTCGACATTTTACGGGCCAGGCCGAGCTAGCCCATTTTTGGCGTGGGCCAGAAAACGGCCGGCCCATCCCACAAGTACGTGAGCTACAGGCTTGCCGGACCAGTCCACTTTTTTAAATATTATATTATTTTTAGAATTATTAAATTAATTATAAATTATAATTTCGAAATATTATCATAAATATCGACAAAAAAATATTACATGATGTTAATGTTACTACTTTTAATTAAATTCACAAATAAAATTATCTTTATAATATTTATTAAGTTTTTTTTTCCAAGTAAAAGTATAAATATCTAAATCGAAATATTAACCTAATTGTTTTGAGTTTGGACTCTCTTTAATTTTAAATTTTAATATTATATTATATTTTTTAATTAATTTTAGCCCTACCGATATTTCTCAAGCACCACAAATCAGCAGACTTATTCAGGCCGGGCTAAAAAGCCCTTTTCTTAAATGGGCTCCGAAAATCGTAGCCCAGCCCTATTAAATCCCGGGTTAGGCCAGGCCGGCCCAACAGGCCTAACCCATATTGACGGCTCTAATCCTGATCGTCTAAAGTGTTTCTTTCTTAGATTTCTTGCCTTTGTATAGTTGTGTGCAGTCTTTAAATTTTATTTAATTTGTTGATAGACAACACTTCGATTTACTTGGTTGATGCCATTTCTGTATTTTGTTAATAAGTTCGTTTAATCAAATGACCTTATACTTTTTCTTTAGTTATGGATTCTTAATTTTTCTGTCTAAAGGCGTATTAGTTTTTGTAGTTCTGCTCTCATTTCCTAAAGTAATTTATATGCTTGTCTCCATCTTTGGTTAATTATTCGATTGTCATTTTGCTGGAATTTTACCTTTAATCTAATCCTTGGTTATCTTTTGTTACATGAAATCCGTCTGAATTCATTACGAACCCCCCCTCCCCCAATTTCCTTGCATTCTAGGGAGTCATGAAGGCTCAAAATGTCTTCCCAAGTCACGCCTACAAAAATCGACGAACAGATCCTAGAGTCAAGAATACGAAGCGAGTTGTTCAAGGAGTTAGGGCCAGATGGCCTCTCTTTGCTTCACATAATTGTATTTTGTTATTTTTAGGCCTTAGCCCCCTTGTCATTTTGTATTAGTATTATTATCTTATTAGTTTAGGACAGGTGCAATCGAAGTGGGCCAAAAGCCTAAACGAAATGGGTCCAAACACCGATCCAGGCGGATAGAAACCGGATTTGGGACCAACTCTCTCTCTTCTTTTTTTACTTTACCGCTTATTTACTTATTATTAATTGTCGTTAGTCTTAGGGTTAAAAAGTTCAAATCCACGCGAGACACTCTTTCATTTTAACGATTCAAACTAAATCGAGATTTAAAATAATAAATTTTGCAAGTTAGATGCCTCACTCAGATAATTAGGTTGATATTTCACTTTTTTTAAGGATTTCAAATAAACTTGAATCGAGTTAAGCATTTTAGCCAAGCACTTTAATTGCCGGATAATCGCAAGTAAGCAAGCGCTTTAGGTGCTTTAAAAAACCTTCTTAAAACGTTAATATGGACCTCGAACCCCCTTAAAAACTCTTTTCAATTGATTTTCTGTTTAGTCGATTGGAAAAAGTAGTTTTCTTGATTTTTCTTTAAAAATTAAGTGACGACTCTAAATCAGTCTAAGACAATAATTTTTTTTCTAATAAAACAACTATTACAGATGGTTAGACACTCATTTCGGTGTGAGGCGTTGACACGGATTCCATGTAGCTCACATGGTCTATGTCGGTTATGACATCCCGAATGTTAAAATGAATGAAAGTAAGAAGATGAACACTATCTAGGACTACTTAAGGGGTGTTACTTAGTGTAGGTAAGGGTATCAGACTCTACCTATGCATTACACAAGTAGATCTTGAGAGGAGTTCTAGGGTGGGTTCTTTATGTATATATGTTATGAATGATATGCATGATGTTGGTCTCATATGATATGTATAATGTTGGTTTCACTTGATATACATGATATTGTTCTCACTTGGTATGCATGTTGTTGGCTATACTTGTTATGATGATGTATTTGGTAAATGACAATGCTTTGTGATCTTCTTGATATTTTGCTTGGTGTGTGTGGGGATATAAGTTAATTAAAAAAAATCAACTTATATTTTAATGGGGAGAGTGGGCTACGGGGTATAGGTAGGTTAAGAAAAAATAAAAATAAAGAATGAAATATAGTTTTGAAAAATGTTCTCCTTGATTTTGAAAAGAAAGTCATTTTTCTTAAATTTGAGAAAATTGAATTGATTTGAAAAATATTTTCAAATATTTAAGCAATCAAACATGAAAAAACTGAAAAATTCCTCCGTAAACAAACACATCCTTAGGAGTCATTCAGTATGAAAGAATAAAAATAGATACTCATAGCATAAGAAAATAATAATTGCGATAAAAATTGTTAAAGAATGACAAAAGTCCCACATCGGTGATTAATGAGATGGGTGGACTCCTTATAAGGCTTGAGCAATCCTCCTTCCTTTGAGCTAGCTTTTGGGGTGTGAGTTAGGCCTAAGACCTAATTTCACATGGTATCAGAGTAGGATCCGTCTCACCCGATGTTGGGAATGGGTGAACTACTTATAAGGCTTGGGCAATCCTCCTCCCTTTGAGCTAACTTTTGGGTTTATGGCATAACAATAATTGAAGTCGTCATTTTCCTTCTTGTCAACCACACGCCCACTATACACTTGTTTGACACATCCTCCTCCCTTTAAGCTAACTTTTGAATTTATGGCATAACAATAATTGAAGTCTGTCATTTTCCTTCCTGTCAACCACACGCCCACTATACACTTGTTTATGTCAAAGTGGTGTTTGGGCCCACTAAGCTTCTTGACAGCAATTTCCCTATCGTTACTTTTTTGTTCTTTCTTTCTCTACAATGTATACATCAACTATTAAAATTATTGAGAAAAGCTTGGAGTTTTGGTTCAATAGAAGAATGGCACTATCTCTTTGCTTTTCTCCACTCAATTCATACCCATATAATAAACCCATGATTTCATTAAGGCCAAAAATTTCTAAGTTGCGTGTGAATTGTGTTGTTGAAGAAAATTCTCATAGTCGTCGTCAAGAATGGATATCAACTGCTGCTAGTCTTTACCCTGTCTATGTAACTGTTGGTGGAGTTGTTGCTTGTTTGAGACCATCCACTTTTTCATTGTTTGTTAATGCAGTTCCAACTTCATATAGTTTAGCTCTTGGTTTTATAATGTTGGCAATGGGTCTCACTTTGGAGCTCAAAGATTTGCTTAACTTGTTCTTGCAAAGGCCTCTTTCTGTGAGTTTATTATGCCTCTTTCCATTCAGAATTTAATTGTTGTCCAATTATTGTTTGGTTCAGCTTATTTGAAGTGTTTTAACTTTTAACCACTCTTGTTGCATTTGAATAATGATATACAAAACCCTAATTAACTTGGCTTCGGTATGTAAAAATCACAATTTTCGACACATTTGGTCCTATATGTCCTCCTATATGCTTAGTTACGCGGGCTCTTCACTTTCAATGCCGCACCCATGTCGGATTCACCAAAAATACACTACTTTTGGCGAATCTAGCACGCACCCGTTGATATTTTTGAAGAGTACGAGCAACATAGCCTATATGACAATTTTGTACCTATGTAGTGTTCTATGTATGTTATGCCACGTCGGACATGTGTGTCTACTTGTTCATTTAATACAAGTTTAAGTGTCTACTTATGCACACACAAAGCTGGAGGATATTAAGGTCATCTGAAGTCAAGTTAAATGGTATATTTATGTATAACCTTTTTTTAAGCCAAAATAAAAAATAAAAAAAGTTAAAAAGTCACAAGTTTTGCCATATTATAAGCTGTAAACAGGCTCTTATATATTGATGAAATTCAGTGTCCTGTTGCTCCTGCATTGTGTAGGTACTGCAAACTTTCGCCGCGCTGGTCTCTTATGATTTTTACCCGCTTCAAAGCTCACATCCTTGGGTGCTAGAGTTGTTTTTGATTCTGAATGAATAATTTAACATGTAAATGTTGGCCAGGACGGCGAAGATTTTCCTCCCATTTTTCTAAGTGTTTAATTTACTGCACTTAAAAGTAATACTTCTAACTTGCTACTCCGTTATTCCAATTTGTTCTTAAGATTGCTATTACACAATTAATGTCACTGAATTGTTACAAACACAATCCTATTGCTTATATTTAGTTGAATTTTATTCATATATTGCTAGAGAGTGGTCCAGTCATTTAAGAAGGATATCAATGAGCAGAATAATAAACCGTTAACTGACTATGCTCTACGCACTAAATTCAAAAGAAACGAAAAATAGAATTCTCTACGTGTCCATTATGTAATCTTGCGCGTTCTGTTATGCTCCTTGTATTTGTAGATATTACAATCTTTTCCTCTTCTTTGGGTGATCCCCACTCCCTTCCACCCATAATGTCTGGAATAAGATTCCCACCTAACGAAAATGAAAGGGATATTTTCTATGCTAAGTATCAAAAGATTGGTACAAAGTATAACTATGTGGGCTGAAAATCTTTGTTCTTCCATCTTTCAGATACTTTTTGGTTGTGCTGCACAATATACAATTATGCCAGCCTTTGGTGTGATAGTTAGCAAATATTTGGCTCTTCCTCCTTCAATTTCCGTTGGTCTAATATTGCTTGCTTGTTGCCCTGGGGGTACTGCATCCAATGTGGTAAGAATGACTCTCTCTTGTGTTATTAAGCTGGTGCATTAGATTTAATTAATTTCTTTAAAAGAAACGCGTGTAATTTGTTAAGGCATGAATTTCAGTAGGAAATGCACACATTCCTTACAGATCTTTCAATCCCTGATTGTGTAAATCTGAATTTATCTGTCATGAATTTCCATTGAGCAGAGTGCTAAAGATAGCTTTCTTCTACTTCTTTCATGTGGTTTGAGAATATTGGTTAGCCTTGCATGAGCCAGCATTGCTCTAACTGATTCTGATGAATAGAAATTGACAGGGATCCTCGACAAATAACAATGAATAACCTACTTAACCTATAATATATTTCCTTTGATGGAGTTTTAGTGTTTTGCTATATAACTTTTAGCTTCGATTCTATTTAGATCAGACTAAACTAGTTGAGTTACTCTAAAACCTACAAATACATCTATGTATACATATATAGAGTGCTTCCTTGTTTTGGCACCATTTTAACTTGTTAAAAGCATGTCCTTTATGATTAGTTTCTCATTTTTCTCCTTTCAATTACGTTATGTTTAACATCTTGCAGACGATTTTCTGTTGTGTTGTATCACATGTGCTGCTTTGGATCTGTACCTTTATAGTCAAATTTACTGCCATTAAACATAATCAGTCCTAAAAAAGTGGTAAAGGACACAGAAAACCGCAAACCTAATTATGTACATGCATGTGCTTAGTTTGGCATTTTAACTTGCTGCACCACTAGGTGGGTAAGGTCGGTGTCCACTCTACCCTTCCCAGAGTCCACTTCTGGGATTTCACTAGGCATGTTGTTGCACCACTAGATGGGTACCTAGTAAATGATTGAGGTATATAGTTTGATAGTACAGGGCAATTAACGAAATCATTTGAATTAGCGTTGCCAATCTGCAGTCTTAAAGTATAGATCTCTCAACCTTGCTCTTTAAGAAAATAAACAAAAAAAGAATGTTTGATGCCCCGGTTAATAGTAAATCATTTTAGTAGCATTACAGAGCCCATAGAATAAAAGAATGATTTCTCACATGGTATGGTGTCATGACTGGCAAATTGCCATATGATAAAATTGGAAATATGGTGCTTTTTTCTACGGCATTTATCACATAGCAAGACCCTTAGAAGCATTGTCCGTTTTCTGTTAGACCACCTACAGTCTGGAATTTTTGGTCATTTGATTGCGACAATTTTATAACATGCCCAAGAATTGTTAGATTAATGGAAAAATCTAATGTTTGAATTTACTCTTTTATACATTCAAATAACATAGTCTATGGAACAGAAATCCCATAGGCTTACTGCATTTAACTTACAGCAAAGTTCATTTTTGCTTTCTAATAGTATTACAGGTAACCTTAATTGCACAAGGAGATGTAGCATTATCAGTAGTGATGACACTGTGTACCACACTTGGAGCAGTTGTTCTCACTCCCCTTTTGACAATGATTCTGGCAGGCACATATGTTCCTGTGGATGCGATTAAGCTTTCCATCAGCACACTACAAGTTAGTTCGTTTTCACTGTATTGTTTTTCTACAATTCTTACATTTTGATTCATCAAATAAGTATTTCAGTGATTTATTTTGAAAAACCTTTTCGTGATACTCTTTGTAGGTGGTGGTTGCTCCGATTCTACTAGGTTCTTATCTACAGGAAAAATTTCCAAGAGCAGTGAAAGTTATTGCACCGTTTTCTCCCCTTCTAGCAGTCTTAACTTCATCACTTCTTGCTTGCAGGTTTTAGATGTTGAAACTTTGTCACTATCACCTTTATGCTTGAGTACAGTTACCGATTTCAAAAAGAAAATAATCACCTTGATGCTTGTTGCTCTCAACTGTCATTTCTTTGTTTCCTAATGTTTTCCCCTCTCTTATATCAGTGTATTTTCAGAAAATGTTGTTCGTCTGAGATCTTCAATAGTTGGTATGTCAGTCTCCTCTGATTTATCGTTATGTAATGGTGTTCAAGCAATATTTGCAAGTGAATTTGGGGCTGTAGTGGTTGCTGTGCTTTTGTTGCATTTTGCTGGATTCTTTGTAGGGTAAGACTGAACATACGCCTTTTTGTTACATATTAATCCCATAGGGATTGTATTGTGATAAAGGACGTTTGGCAGGTACCTGTCAGCCACCTTAGTCGGTCTTGCTGAACCTCAGAGACGTGCCATATCCATCGAGGTATGTACTTACTTGATTATTCTCCTCCCTATGGAGGGAGGGAGCAATGATATTGAACTTTATGCAGGTTGGCATGCAGAATTCCTCCTTGGGAGTAGTTTTAGCAACCGCGCATTTCACATCGCCGTTGGTTGCATTACCTCCAGCAATGTCAGCTGTCATTATGAACATAATGGGCAGTACTTTAGGTTTCTTTTGGAGATGTATTCACCCTTCTGCTTCAAACATTACTCCAGAAGCCACTGAGTAAGATTCATGCTCACGAGTTAATATCTGAGAATTTATCTACTAAAGTCATTTGATTTTATTTTGTATCAATAAAATCACTCAACTTAGATGTTTATATCAATAAATCATTCAACTAAATTTATTATTAAATTATTTTAATCAAAAAAATAATTTCTTTTATGTTATGTAAATATATAGACTCCACAAATAAATACAATCCAATTCGTAATTTTAAATTTCACTCAATTTTTATGTCTTTGACTCTTGATCACTAAGGTTCTCTTGGTCTTGATTTTAGAAGCAAATCAAATCAGTGTGTGTGTGTTGTTGGCAGTATAGATTAATGTTTGGTTGGACAGAGATTATATTTTGTTTAGCCAAAAATCCAAACTTTTTTTTATATAAATTATTACTTACTGTTGAGAAATTTTTGGACTGACATTTAAAAAGAGAATACTATTTTTGAACTTTGGCCAAACATAACAGTTGTCATATTAACACCGGCAAGATTTTTTCAAAAATAAAATAAAATTACTTAATCAAATATCATCCAATATTATTATTTTTTTTTTAAAAAAACTTTCTAAAATAAGTAGATAAATTGAATTTCATCATCAAATTAATATTAATTAATAGAGAATTAGTTGCAGTGAACAGAGTTTTCATAGTTTCAGTTTGAGTAAAATCGAGATTTTCTAAATGTTTAATTATGAATTTGATTTTATTTATTTGTGGAGTGTACATTTATATGGTAATAAATTATTTGATATTTTAATTTTTGTTGAGAAAATAAATTTTATTGAGTGATTTTTTAATATAAAAGTCTAAGTTGAGTGATTTTTGTAATACAAAACAAAGTTTAATGACTTTATTAGATTAATTCTCAAAATTTGATTTTTTAAAATATTAACTCCCATTTTCCTCAGCTTTGTATGAAGAGTTCATACATTATTTTATTTTATTTTTGGGGTCAGAAAACATACATTATCTGTAAACTTTAATTTGTTGTTTGCTATATTTTGCGGGATTGTAATTCAAACTTATTAAAAGTTGTAATGTAATAGTGAGGAGCCTGGTTATGTTTCTAGTCTTACGTGTATTTGAAATTTCCCTTAAAGAAGATTTATTTACTTAAAACAATATCTTCTAACCAAAACAGTAAAGTTAAACTATTTCTAACAAGATTGAACGAAAAAACAATTATGAAATAATGGCACTTCAAAAAGTGATGCAAATTATACTTGACATTTACTTTTATTTTATATTTTTTTGGAAAACGTCTTGATCTCGCAACTTTGTTATTTAAAGTTGATATAATTTTCTTACAAAAATGGTACATATAATCTTACTATTACACATAGAGTTGTTCATGGTTATGATTAAAAAATCAAACGAGTCATAATCTAACTAAACCGATTAGATCACTTAACAAGAACCCTAAACCAAAAAGTTCTCCTCTCTCTCAATCAAAATATGGCGTGAATAGAAGCCATGGCTACTTCGCCTATGGTTGTGGGAGAGACAAACGTCAACCTAATACAGGTCATACATATGCTTCGTCAATCAGCGGAAATCAACATTATATTCTAGTGAGAATTCTCACAAACCATTCAGTCTTTTACATGGAGAACCCACCGTGGTTTTTGACTCCAAAGACCTTGAAAGGTTTATCACGGCGGAGAATCTAAAGTTCGCTCTCATAGCCAAATTCTCACATGGAAGGCCTGAACTTGCAGATTTACGAAAAATATTGCCTCAACAATTAGGATTTAAGGGTGAATGTAACATTGGGTTATTAGAAAGTCGACATGTGTTGTTGCGGTTCACTTTGAAGGAAGATTATATTGCAATCTTTTCAAAAACTAGTACCTAGGTCAATGAAGTTTGCAAGTAGTGTTACACCATTCATAATTCAAAAGTGGACTCCATCTTTTAGTCCTAAGGAAGAAACCTCTATTGCAATGGCATGGATTTTCCCCCCATGTTTACCATGTTCATATTTTGCTCGTAATGCTCTGTTTTCGATGGCTTCAGCAGTTAGACAACCTCTTGATGTGGATCGAGCGACCAATGATAGAACACGACCTAGTACTCCAAGGGTAAAAGTCGAGGTGGATCTGTTAAGGACGCTTCCATAAATAATTAAAAGTTCAATTCAAAAATCTAGTCGCCGACCAGATTACAAACGTATGGAAAAAATCAGGTATGATTATTTACCTTATTATTGTAACAAATTTAAACATCAGGGGCATAGAGAAGATGATTTTCGAACTCTCACTACTGATGGTCAAGTTGATGCAACGGTCAGTGAAAATCATATTGTAGGACAAAAATTTTGAGGCGATCTTCGTGTTCATCTCAATGCTAAAAAAGCTTATTCAAATAGGTTGGAAGTTGGTGAAAAGGATGATGAAGGAACAGTTAAAGATGTACAGATAGGGGCTGAAAAGAGTGTTGTTCAAGATCAAAATTATAGCCAGTGTCTTGGCAAACTAGTGTTAGACGACTACTCTTCCGGGAATCGAATGTTAGCCTTCATTCCTCAAACTGATGAGTTTTCACGAAAAAAAAATACTTCATCCAATCAACAAAGTTGTAATTAAGTTGATTGTGTTGAAGTTGAAGAGCAACTCGTTGTGGATATAAATCAATCCAACGATGCACAATTTGCACAAAAATTTAACGAGAAACAAAAAAAAAAGGAAGTTACTGCTGAAAATTCAAGTATGAGGCAAGGTGATAAGCATACTCCTGAGAATCTTCACAATGCTATACAGACGCCAAAATCTGATGTGCAACTTGAGAATTTGGCAATATATTGATGGACAGAAAAAATTTGAAGGATCAAAATGTGATGATGTGCAACCTTTGGAACTTGTCGATTTGCAAGTTGAAATTTCTTATCGTGATGAGAATACAACTGGAATTGGAACACAATTGCACAAAAAATTAATTTCTATGTGTATTGGTTCCTCAACAAGTCAAAGTAAATTGAAAATAGGCAGCAGCTAACCACTAATCTAGTAGTGCAATCTAATGAGCCGAAAGACATTGTTTGTACAAATCCATTTGAATTACTCGAGGTGGAGAAAGAATTAGGTTGATTCTAATCTCACTATTGAGCAAACTTTGGTTTGAGCTGATTTTGATAATAATATACAATCAGTTAGCACACCAATTGGAGTATGTAGCATGCAGGCCGAAAAAAATGATAGTGTTATGAGTCCTACATATATCTCCAATTCTGAAGTAGCTAAGATTATTCAAGAAAGTTAGGTCGCCATGTTGCTCAAACCCAATTCAGCGATCAAGGCACCCATGGTCACATTGAACATCTTGGCTCATGAAGTCTCAAAAGAAAAGCAAAGAGAGATGAGTACTCCTAGATGGACTGATTTGGTTGATAGAAGAAAGCATGTTTCACCTCCGATTTTTTAGTAGAAAATTAAGTCCACAAGCTTTGAAATTTGTACCTAATTGCAAAGAAGAAGTACAAGAGGTAGCATCAAATTTTAGTCAAACCAGGGGTTATGATAGTGATTTGGGCGATGATTCTTTTGATGAGGATGAGAAAGAAAATATGTTGGGCATATGCTTTGATAAACTGGCTAGGGATGGGGATATCTCACCTCGGCATCAAAGGATTGAAAGCAACAAAAACAAAAAGAAGACACATAGAAGGAAGCACACTTGGGATGGTAAAGTAACGAGAGAGTTTGTTCCAAGGCACCTACCGATGTGACTGGCAAAGCAGAACCATATGACAGTGTCAAGAGCTTCAAAAAAAACCAATACATCCTAGAAGAAGTGATGAACTATCAAGTTTTGTTGGAAAAATTTGAAGAAGAAGAAGACAAGATGAAAATACTTGAGGTTACTCCAGATGAGATATCTAACATTTTTAATTCACGCATTTGTAAAAGTAAGTTTGGGGTTGATTACTCAAATTTCTTCTTGAATTTTATATTTGTGCATTTTTCAAGTATTCTCATTTGTAACATCATCATAGAGTGTTTCTGTGATGATTATAGAATATCTAGTTTTCTCTAGCTCTTTTATTTTTCATGTTTGTTAATCAGTAAAGGTTCGTTGCCTCATTACGATTGACAAGGTAAGGCCTAACCCCCCTTGTTGTACTTATTGGAAAAATTACACCATATACACATCTAAGGGACAATATTACAGGTTATAAATACTCTTAATTTTTTTTCTTATAATAGTTTATTTACGGGTTATATTTAAAAATATTTAAAATTTTAAAATTTTATGTTATTAATTATTAATAGTTAATTAATTTAATTACGATTCCCTTTTTAAAAACGAAATTATCAGTTACTTGATTTTAGAGATTTAGATTGATTAAAATTCCTTGTTTACCGTTACAATTCAACCATCTCATACCCCAATCACAGCCCCCTCCCACACGCCTATCAGAATCACGCTATCATATCCCACCCACGCCTATCAGAAATTCACGCCGCCACCCCACTACAATCTTCCTCACCATCCCACTACCCAACATTCACAATTGTTCATCCCCTCTTTCACACAACCCATCTACTCTAAACTCCAAAATCCTCCATCTCGTCACATTTCTCGTCATCGTGTCGAAGAAACTCATTGTAACGCCTCAAAAGAGTCCCAGATTTTGAAGGAACTTCAATTGATAAAGTTCATGTTCCAACTTTCAATATATCAACTCAAACCCCCTGTCTAAAAATGTTGAAAATCCGGCGACGGGTGGTTCCTCTCAGTCAAAGGATCAAAAAGAGAAAAAAAATTATGCAAAGAAAATGGGGACTCCAGCAAATCAAAAAGGAAAGAAGAGGAAGGGGGAAATTGTTGAAACCCTTTCCGAATCTGATTCTGACTTTGTTAGTGAAATAAAACATATATAAAAAAAAACATTTTATGTAGAAATTGCTTAATCGATCTTCAAACCCAACAACAAGAAGATTAGCGAAGAAGAAGGAATCGGAAATACCAACTTCCAAAAAAGACAAAAAAAATTATTAGGGCAAGTAATATAATTAATTTATTTTCACGTTAATCAATATTATTTGAAATATGAATAAAATGTGTATGGATCTAAGTTTAATGTTTGATTGATGGATATTGTATGAATTTTGATAATCGAATATGCATTAGAATGGTATGAATTGTGTATTAAATTTTTGTGTTTATCTCTTAATTGTGTGTATATGATGAATTATTAAATTGATATGCAAAATTGCATGTATTTTAACTACTCTGTTTTGGATAAATTTTGAATAGTGTTGATATGAAATTGAAAATTTTCCTATTAAGAAGGGTTCTTTATCAATTTATCCATTAATGTATTAAAATTGTTAAATCATTTTTAGTGTTTTTTCGATAAATTTATGAAAATAATTTGGTGAATGTCACAATGCACATGAAGTTGATATAATGATTGAATATAACTGTGTGATTTTTTTTCCAAATATGATATAAGGAATTACTAAAATTTATGTATATGCATGTGTATGAAACATGAAAAATATTTGTATGAACATACTTTTATATTTATTTTATATGTTTTTGATTTAATTTATATGGTATTAATTTAATTATAAATATTGTTAAAATATAGCCACTGTTGGAATGAAACTTTATTAATTTTTGTATGAAGTATGTTTTAATAGGCAAAGAAGATATCCACACATTGGTCTTCATGTACAAACATGAATATTTTTGGTGATTTGTTGACTTTCCTCGGACAAGAGAAGTTTCAACAATTTCTGAAACAAACACCTTTTGGTGTATTTTATGAATTACACAACATAAAGATTCATTATCAATTATTGCGGTGTTTGCTGATTCTTGAATCTGAAAATGTCAGAGACAACATGTTTGTTGTGAAAATAAACGGTACAGAATTATATTTTGAAATCAAGAATTTACAGTGATAATTGGTCTCAAATATGGATCACTTACTAATTTTTATTGGATGCGTCTATTCCAAATAGACTTATCCTAGAATATTTTGGGGAATGAACAAAGTCCTTAAGTAAGAATTCTTGAATAAGTTTAAACTGACTAACTTTTTTGGATAAAGACGGCTTTAAAATCGACATTTTGTACTTTATTACTTTATTTTTGACTTGTTTAGAAGCTTCGATAACAACCATTCCTATATTATATTTTGATTTGGTTGAGTCAGTCAATATATCAACTTTCCATGGGGCAATGAATATTTTAAATTAACTCTTAAAACTTGCAGTCGTAGGTTGATAAACAATCCTACGTCATTCAAATCACTCAATTCCATATAGCGTTACAGGTCTGATTTTATGAGTATTGTCATTCTTTTGACAACACAGTTGTTATTCATGTTGCAAATCGCACACCGCGTATTCTCAACTGGAAAACAACGAATGATATTATTATTTTCGATGACTTAAAAAATACGATTTACATAACACATGACAATCAGGTCATCTTTTAGTTATTGTTCTTTAGTAATTATAAATTATTACCTTTTTGTTTATAGATTATAATACTCACATCATATATTTTTATGTATTGCAGCATAAGTTCAGAAACATAGTGTTTACTGACAAAGAGTTAAATGCCATGGATCAGAATATTTTACATCAATCTTCTAGACACCATGAAATAGAAGATCAAGAAACATGAGAAAAACACAGTGTTGACTTCGACGAAAAGTATGTAGAGTTGAAAAAGAAAATTGCGGAGATATACAATAAAAAATCATGATTTCATATTTTTTTAGCATATTACAAAGAACTTATTTAATATTTTAATGTTTGATGACATGTTAGGGTGGAGTTGACAAAATTGAAAGATAATGTTATTTTTCATTCCCTTTTAAATTAATTATTATTAATTATTTTTCTGTAATGGTTTAATGTTTAACATATGTGTTTACATCTATTGATAAGTTTGACAAGCACATGGCCGAATTGACAACATATTTCGATAACTCGACAAAGTCGATAATTGAGGAGATTAGGTCTTCAAAAGGTCAACCAACACCAACTACACACCAACAGATATTATATGGTGTTAAAGGGTTTTACAAAGTTAAAAACTGAAACACTTCTTGTATCATGGTAAGATTTGTGTATGTACAACTAGTTATGAAATGTATAAATTTGGACTGAAATTATTACTATATTGATATGAGTTTTGTATGACCAAATATTATGTATGATTTTTCTGTTTGTGTGTTTGATATAGATATTATAATTGTATGAATATTGAATGAAGTAGTCTTTATGCATGTGTTTGTTATTGTTTTTATTAGTTGTATTATAAAAATTTATATTTAGCTTTCTGTATTAATAATATATGAAACATTTTTGTTCAATTTTTTTTTATGTTGGTTCAATTTTGTTATTAAATCTGGGAAAACCAACATCAATGCAGTTTTATTGTTGTTGTTTTAAACTTTGTATTAGTTTTGCATAAAATTCGTATGAAACATTTTTTCACATTATTTTATGATTGAATTTTATATTACATCATATATAAGAATGATGCCCGTCAAAATGTTGAACAATCTGAAAAAAACTATAATGGATTAGCCTTCAGTTTCAATAGGTGACTACGTTCATATTTCAAACACGTGTGGTATGAGTTTGAATCCAATTATGATATGTATTTTCGCTTACAGAGTTTTTTTAACATTATTTTTTTCATATGTAGATGAAGCTCAGAAGTCAATTGGTGTTGTTTTTAATGTTGACATACTTGGATCATCAAATTCGAAACCACCAACATCGGATGATTATCATGATTTGACTATGACACAGATTGTTGCACTTGATCCAATTCTCAATGTTTAATACAACTTCAGATGTGCAACAAAGAAATAGGAATCCCGACAAATATGACACATCTTCGTACATTCGGTTATCAAAAGGCGAAAGCAGTTCAAGAAGAGTTCCTATTTTCTTTCATATCAAACATCCGTTTGAAAGCCACAATGGGTTTGAGGTTGCAGCTGAGTTGATCGTTGAGTTTAACAAATGGGTTTTCAAAGATGTTTACCTAGGCATGACAAGTATATGTGTAAATAAAGCAAAAATTTTCCTTTAGATATTACCCAATCAATTTGATTACACTTTATATATATATATATATTTTCTCTGTCCACATGAAATCTGCTTATTCAAAGCTCAAAGATAGTTTTGAACCTCAAATGGACTTTGTTGTTGTGAAAGTTGCAGAAAAGAATTTTTTAATATAATGGTTAAATATGGCAGGCCTTGGAAAGAAGGGGTAAGTCGTATCTATCGACTTTTTAAAGAGTTAATTTAAAATTCGTATTTCAGTTTTTTGTAATTATAACTACAGTTTTTGCTTACAATCTGCTTTAAATATACATATTCATCATGTATGCATATTGAATGATTTCTGAATAACATTAGTATAAAATGTTCGTGTATGTTGTCTCTAAGCTAATTGAAAGAATTTGGCACAAAAAAAAACTTTTTAAGAATTGTACATCAAATAAAGTAACTAGAATACAATTGATATGCATATTGTATATATTTGAAACATTTTAAATAGCTTTTTTTATTTGGTAACACCGTGTTAATATCATTATGTATTATTTGCGAAAGAAGACAAAGTAATCTCCAACAACAATATCACACAGTACAGTTGACTGTTGGTGTATGACGTGGATTGACAATATTGAGAAACTGTGAAAAGATCAAATTGCGATATGATATCCATTTCTCCTGACCACGATGTTGGTGCATTAGAGGCTTCAAATGGCTTGCTAACATTTCTTGGGACATTGTTGACGATGTCATTATTCCTATCAACATTAGTGAGAAATTTCATTCATTTTTTGTTGTATTCCGAATCAAGCTTAGATGTCTACATGTATATGATTCGATGAGGGGAAGATCTGGTCACACCAACAAAGTTAATGAAACTGTTGGTAACCTTGCAACAATGATATCACTATTTTTTACGAACACAAAATTTTATGGTTAAAGGATTGATCTGTATGCCAATAATCTCCCTAAATATGTACACAAGTCTCAATTCGACCCACTTGATATCGAGCATATGATGCATGTTCCTCAACAAGGAGATAGTCCCAAGTATGTATTTCTATTCTTATTGATTTTATTAGAAATGTTAATTTCATTTATTTCTTAAAATGTTTTTCTTTCAATTTTTTTAGTGATTGTTGTCCATACACATCTCTATTTGTTGAATACATTAGTAATGATATTTTTAATATGTGTTCCATTAATATCGATGCAAAGTACCATTGTCAAAGGTATGCCTTAATCCTGTGGCATTATGGAAAAACAAAGAATGAAAGGGTGCGATCAGTGAGAATGAAGTTACTAATACGGTTGCTAAAAATTTTTGTGGACCTCGCATAGCAAAAGAACATGTTCCGGATACCACCAATTATCCTACACCTAAATCACGGATAATAAATTTGAAATAGTTTGTTGCACCATATACTTTTTTGAAACTACTGTTATTTTTCTTAACTTTGGAACAATTTTTTTGTGTTTATGTATTTGATGATTTATAATATCATATGTTTTCTTCTTGTGAGATACCGTCTACATACGAATTACTGATTAGTTTCTATAATTTCAGGATACTAGTAATATACAGAATTCATACCATTTGGATTTACTATTTTAAAAATATCACAGTGTTTCAAACTTTACCCTTATTGGATGAAATATATACGAAATTTGATTAATATGTGTATGAATTTGCTTTCACTTTTCGTTTGTTGGCTTTTGTATGAAAGTGATATAATATTGATATACAAATAGTATGAATTGTGTTTTTAACTGTTGTATGAAGTGTGATATAATATTTTGTTTTTATATTAACTGTGTATGGCGTGAATTATTAAATTTGTACGAAAATGGTATCAATTGTCAAACTAGTTATTTTCTCTAAAAATATCACATTATAATTATTTTCTATTCTAAACATGCTGTTTGGATGAAACGTGTATGAAGTCTGATTAATATACATAATTCATACCATTTGGATACTACATACGAATTACTGATTGGTTACTTTATTTCAGAATACTATTAATGTATAGAATTCATAGCATTTGGATTGACTATTTTAAAATATCAATAAGGTTTCAGGTTGTACCCTTATTGGATGGTATATATATTATATATATATATATATATATATATATATATATATATATATATATATATGAAATTTGATTAATATATGCATGAATCTGATTTGACTTTTTGAATGTTGGCTTTTGTATGAATTGAAATATAATATTGGTATACAATTAGTATGAATTGTACTTTTAACTTTAGTATGAATGTCTATTAACTGTGTGTATGATATGAATTATAAAATTTTTATGAAAATAATGTGAATTGTCACTAGTTATTTTTTCAAAAAATATCATGTTATGCTTATGTTCTATTCTAAACATATTGTTTAGATGAAACGTGTATGAAATCTGATTAATATGTGTATGAAATCTAATTAATATGTGTATAACTTTAATGTTTGATTGTTGGACACTGTATGAATTGTGTTACATTATTGGCATACAGATACTATGCATGATGTGATTATGTGCAATTATGCATGTTTATACGAAATTGATGAATGTTATTTGAAATTGATTTATTGTTGGTATAATATGTGTGATATAAACTAAAGTTAGTGTTGGAATGAAACTTGAATAAGAATGGTATAAAGTGTGTTTTAATTTTATTTATAGTCGGACAACATTTGAAAACCAAATTAATATTCATGATAACTTACATTAAATATTCATGATACCAAATGTATTTCATAATTACTTTATATAATTATCAACAAATATCAACACTATTCTATATATTAATTGGAATAAATTTTATTTGTACTATATATTAAACACTTAATTATAATGCATTTCACACCAATTATGTTTAATATCAAAATAAAACATCAGTCTAAAAGACAAAATAAAATAAAAATTGTCGAACAGTCTAAATAAATAAACAATCATTATTTTTGCACAGGATAATTTGAACATGTCTTTCTGTTGTGGCCAACTTGACGACATCTACTGCAAGTAACTTTAGACCTTTTGAATTTCACATCAACAAACCCCTTTCAATGTTTAAGTTGCGGTCTTCCTACCATTCTCTTTGGACCGGGTGACATCAACTTAGGCTCTGAAATATAATTTGGTATATCCCATGTACTCTCGCATGAGATAGGTTCAACATGAATGGTATAAGCATCTTTAAAATTCTTCAGGGTATAAAAAGCAAAGCAGAAATCTATTTCATATCTAAGAACTGTCATTCCATGCCCACATGGTATTTCATCATTTTGAAATCTTCCGCAATTACACATCTTGGTGTTTAAGTTTACTATGTACTTCTTTGGTCCTTCAACAACATCATGCATATCAACCGTTTGATGGTATTACCTAACACACAAAAATAATGCTCATTAAAAAACCGTTACAAAAAAAATAAGCCACTAAAAAGGATTTCAATTATATATACAGAATGGATATCAAATTAATGTACTGTTCATGCTAGTTCACAGTTTATACTGAATTATTTCAATACTAATTGTGATTATGAATATATTTGATTAATAATGAATAAAGGAAAAAGCATACCCTCATACTTCTTGACAAAACAATCCTTTCTGCAGCATAAGATCATATTTTTTTGCCAGCTTTAATCTAATTTTTGCAGCCTCCTCGTTTTGCATATGAATCCATCTTTGAACTGTTACCCTCATAAATTTAAGAAGTGAAATCATTGGCAATCTCCTTATTATCCTGTTAACATTATTTAATGTTTCGTCTATGTTTGAAGTCATGGTCCATGTTCGCTTACATTTTGAGTAAGCCCTTAACCACTTGCTATAACCAATATCATATAAATAATATATTCTTGGATTTATCTAGTCTATTCTTTGCATAATCGCCTCAAATATTATGTTGTATAAGTCTTTGCCATTGTAAAAAAACAGCTTCTTCAAATCTTTAATATTCCTATGGAAGTTCTTCAATACATTACAACATAAGTGTCATATGCAAGCAAAATGTTCTGATTCAGGGTATACTCTTGCAGTTTCTTTTCATATACTTACGTTTCGATTTGAGATAAAACACATATTTTTTCTTTCTCCATATGCTTCCCTAATCTGTTCAATGAACCAGGTCCACGATGCATCATTCTCAGAATTCACTATGGCATAAGCAAGTTAAAGTATATGACCTGATGCACAATTTTAAAAAATAGCATATAAATTGGAAACACACCTTATATTATATTTATTACTGGGTATAAGTGTAAAAGTGTATGTACTCAAAAATACGTCCTGAATCCATAGTGCTTGCAGTTAATAGTGTACCACCATATGAGCCTCTTAAAGTGGCCCCATCAACCACTACAATTGGCCTACAATACTCCCAACCTCTAATATATGCTTCTAATGCAACAAATGCATATAAGAATTTATCACATGCCGTCACGATCCAAAAATAGACGTGATGACACTTGTCTTATCCCACCAAGACAAGTCAGCCTAAAACTCAACCTTTACAATAAACTGCAAAAAATTTATAATAAACTCAAAAATACCCCCAAAATATGGTTGTCACGTGTACAAGTCTCTAAAGTATTATCATTGAATAAAAATAAAAAGTCAAGTCTCATATGACATTGTTTCTAGAGTAGAACAAGATCATAAACAGGAGTAAGATGGTCTGCTGAGATGAAAAACAACTACCTCACAAATCATCCACGAAGCCTCGAAAAAGAAGAGAATATATCACAAAGGTCTGGGCTAGTAACCTACAAAGAAATTATAAAAGCAAGGGGTGAGTACCCAACACATGGTACTCAGTAAGTAAACATCTAAACACGAGTTAAGGGAAAAGAATACGGGCACTCCTTACACCCCATCCAAACCTCCACAACTACAACCTGCATAAAACCAACTCAACCTAACAGCTCACAGTTTACATAGCACATAGCTCAATAACAACACTTTAAACAAATTAATATCCTCAACAACATCACTTTAACGTATTACATATCCTCAATAACAACACTTTAAAAAATTTACATATCCTCAACGACAAGCTCAGTATTTATCAATCACAAGTTCCACAAAGAGACACTCACAAGGTCGACAACACACAAGATCAAGTACACCGATGATAAATATGTGCAATGCAATGTCAAGTTTAGTGATGCATATCTGACCTAGTGATACACACCCATTGTCTCTCAATTCGGGACCCATGGGGGGCATATTTTTCCATGCATCTATCGCAGTGTTCGATACGACCCTTGATAATAGTAACCATCGCGGCCTGCGATACGTCCCTCGAAATATAATATTCATCGCGACGTGTGATACGTCCCTCGAAATGGTACATCTTATTTAATTTATCATTCTTTCTCAATGCATATAACACTTGTCACAACTATATCTCAGAACAATGCAAATGACATGTTCACAAAAATAACGAGGACATGACCATTTTCATAACATTTCACAGTTCACAACGATATCAACAATGATTCAACAAGCCTTCCAAACCATTCTCCATTGTCAACACATCATACACAATAAATTAATCACATTACCTTTTATTACCCTTTTTTCATCATTAGAATAAATCAATGTGGACAAGTCAACCCATCACCAAGTCTCATTACTCCCAAACATATACCACAAGGAAATACACGCATTCTATACACTTAACAAGAGTTTAGAAATTCACTTGCCTGAGTCAAATAAGAATTTACTCCGGACTTGAGCCTTTCTCTTTTGAAGAACTTTCAACTCAAAGCAATCTATTCACATTAATAATCACAATAAGATTCCAAAACTAACAACAGCCATATTACTATAGGTTTAGTCTAAACTCAAAAACCCACTCAAATTTATAATAAAGTTTCTAAATCTGGATTCAAACCAATAGGTCAAATCTCATATTTCTTAAATTTCAAATTTAGGGTTAAGTCATAATTTCTCCAAACACTACAATTCTAATAGTTTTCATATAATATAATACACACAATATTTAATTATATATCTCAATAGATCAATTTGGATCTCTATATGATAACCATAATAATATTCCAATCCTTAACCTTCGCAACGAGTCAATATCTAAAATTGACATATAACATATAAAAATAAAATCATCAAGATTCTACAGTTTCCAATGTTTAACTTGTATTCCAAAATTGTCAGGATCATCATTAATTTTCATCATTAATTAACTAAAGGATACAATTTAATTTTCAATTGTTTCTAATACAACAAACTTAGTCCCATTTTGTTACATAAATATATTATTATATTAATATATATCACTATACAATTTCATGCATACATCAAAGGAAATTGGATAGTTGGTACGTTTTTTACCTGAAAGAACGTCGCTTGACTTCTTTTTTTTCCAGTTCGTGCGCAGTACTTTTTGAGTTATGTCTCACGGACTTAGAGTATTTGTTAAGACTTCGTGCGGTACTTGACAACTTACTCATGAATCTTTTACGATTTTGTAAGCGCAAGTAAGCCTTTAAAACTAAGATCGCTAAGAAAATGAAAAGAAAGACTTGGAGAATTTTGGAAGAATGATTTTTACTACTTGGAAGGTTTCTTAACACTTTCTTGGAAGATTTACAAATGAGAGACCCTTCTATTTATACACTTCCTAATGGACTAAGTGTAAATAAAAATTACTTTACAAGTCCTTCTATTAATTACACTTTGGTCCCTATTCTAGAAAAGTCTACACTTTCTAGAATATGCTAAACCTTTCCAAGAAAATATCTAAATTATTCTAGAGAATTCTCTAGTCTTCTTGATTAATCTAGAAGGTTCTAGAGTACTCCGCAAACCTCTTCACAACTCTAGACCCTTCCGCCCCCATCAGGACACAAAATTTAATTGTCATGTTACGGGACGTTACATATGACTCAAAAATATCCCACTTCTTTCTACTTAATTCAATTTTATATATGGGCCAAGTGATATAGGGTCTTAAAATTTTCAGACTTAGCCCATTATTATTAACTATATTAATTAATTATTTACAAAATTTCTGTCAATTAAATATCCGTAGTTATCGAATAGTTCAAAAATTCTCAAACACACTTTATCGACTAATAGAAATAACTCGAGGCAACTATCTAGAGGGGTAAAGATGGTGATTTTATAAAGATTTCCACAATGACCTCCGAATCATTACACATTCCTTCCTTTCTAATTTTAAAACCGACCCAGGATATATTTGCTCCAGTATGTATAGATAATCTGGAAATCTTTCCATTGTTACAATTAATTTTAAAATAAGATACCTAAACATTATAAAAAAACAAATATATCAATTCGATACAGAAAGAATACAAACTGAAATACTAATTAGACTCAAATTAGACACAAAAAAAAAAAAAAAAAAAATTGGATACAGAAAGAAAACCAAATGGGAAACAGAAAGGATACAAACTGAAATACCAATTAGATTCAAATTAGAAACAGAATGGACATCAATTGGATACAGAAAGGAAACCAATTGGATACTGGAAATTCAATATGTAAACAAACTGCATGTTAAATTGTTGCATTGGTAAAATTCACACCAATTCAGTTCATAAAATAAAATACAAAATTTAGATCGTAAAAAATTGGAAGTTTGGCATATGACTCGGCCGTATCTCCACCTACCAATTTTATCGCTTTTTCTTTAGCTCTCTAGGCCTGCATATATGTCAGTGCAACATCATGTACTTTCAACATGTCTTCCGCTATATCTTTTGGAGTGTATATGGTAGATGGATCAGTAAATTTATCCATTATTAAAACACCTACAATGTCAGTTATTCCCTGACGCCTTGCATACACTCTATCTCTAACGGAACAAATGTGTTCCGCACGATACTTTCTGATTTTAAATAGCTTTGACTTGTTCAAACATGATGAGTTCATCATCCAGGAATAATTATCAGCAGGACACTTAAGGTAATAATTGTTTCAAAAATAAAAAAAGATCCATTAAAAACTGATATACCAAATTCACTAAAAAATAAATACACATTCAAACAATCAATTAAATCTTTACCAAGATGAACTAGAACGAGATACAACAAATCTGAATTTTTCAACAACTCCAAAATGTTGCATCATCTCCATAAGTGTTCCTTTATCCTTGTAAATCTGATTTTCAGCTACATATAAATTAGTATGGTCACTGATTACTCCATTTTCTTCATCAGTAACTCCATCTAATTCACTCCTATCCACCGGATGGAGTTGTTAGAGTATAATTCAAAGTTATTTAGTATTCTACTAACTTAAAAATGTATCCTATCCACAACAACTACATAATCTTCATTATCCATTGTCATATTCTTTAAAGTTATGCACAATGGATATTTCATAAAGAAATGTAAATTAACTTTCCTTTGATCTAAAAATACCTACACACAGACATCATTGTGTATACTAACACGTGGACATCTATCACTAACTATATATTTTATCTCTATATCATTTATAGTAACATCTATCATAAGTTGCGATGTTATCGCATTTACTAGACCACTAGAAAGACTAGACGAATCATATATAATCCCCTCCATTTGAAAATCAAATATATTTCCCTATTTTATTTTTAAAAAATAACAATTAGCCTAAGATTATACAAAGCAATCAGAAATATATTAAATAATATTAACTTTTCATTCAAAAAACAATATGAATTTCATCAACAAAATTCATTGTAATAACAACAAAATTATACACACACATCATTATTTTTTCATACAAATATCATTCAAACAGTACACTGCAAAATATATTTCATATAAAAAAAATTAATATTTTACATTTCATACCCACTTACTACACATTTCATACAACAATCATCATCCATACCAAATTTATACATTTCACATACCAAATAATTCATTAATCTCACACAAATTTATACACAAATAACAAATTTATACATTTCCATACCAAATTTCAAACAAACTTCAAACAAGTTTCATACTTTTCTTCAAAATTCTAAATAACTTTTGTTACACATTAGTGAACATACTTTCATATCAATTTCATTACATTTATACTACCAAATTCATTCAACATATACATTTAATTTATATTTTCGGAAAAAAAATAGTACTCCATATTTCAATTTTAATATCCGTACACAATCTACAACGATACAACTATTTATATTTTATTCATTTATACTCAAATTTTTCATATATTGCGCCACTTTCTCACGAAATGAATAAAATATATTAATACGTATTATGAACACAATGAACAAAATGTACTGTTTATACAAAAAATCATATAACCTTAAATATAGTGATGATTTATAAAAAAAAATCACAAAATGTAATTCACAGCTTCATTTTTTTTATTTCACTTGACGTCAAATAGAAACACTAAAAACAATAATAAATACTAACCTGAAGGGTAATGTTGATACGTAGTTGTCCATCACAATAAAATCAAGATTTTTCAAACCAAAAAAACTTCAATTAGTCGCCACTGACAAGAATTTGGGAAGAAAATTGAAGAGAGAGAAACGTGAAAGAAAAATGGATAAAATTTTATTTTTTAATTATTTTTAACAAATTAGAGTGGATTAAGGAAACGAATATTCATAATTAGTTTAAATTTCCGTAATTCATGCTAATTAATAATTATCTCCAATAAATTTGAATTTAATTAACATCAATTTTTTTTTTCCTTTTTTGAGCAAAAACGTTTTATTTTATTTTATTATTATTTTATTTTTTAAGAAATATATGTTTTCAATTATTAAAATCAACTTTTTTTTAATAATCTGTTATAACATGATATTATTAATATTATAAGGTTAAAGTCTAATTCTACTACTATAACTTGAAAATATTAGTATATTATATGTCATATATAAAATTTTCACGTACTTATTTCTATTGAGGATTTTTATTTTAATTAAAAACTGTAAGATGCTTTGTCTAGTGGTATAGTTTGAAAAAGAAACTAAAGGATTAAAAAATCGATATATGGTGTGGTTTGATTTTAAATTTTGAAAATCGATACTATTTGGTTTGATTTTGATTTTACTAAAAGAAAACTGCAAAACAACATGATCGAATTGAAAAATTATATATAGTGCTCATCTTCTTACTTTCTTTCATTCATTTTAACTTTCAGAAAACATCGCCATAACCTATGCTAGACCATGTGAGCTAAACATAGAATCCGGTGTTATCCCCTCACACCGAAAGGAGGGAATCCTACTTGCCAAGGTAGGACATATACATCATAGTAGCATCTAGGTGGATTCACTATATAGGTTTTCTATGGGGGCACATAGTTAAGGAACTAGGAGGTTGTTACTAGAAATCCTTTTTATGCTAATTAGCATTTTAGTTTCCACCTCATGAAAGAACATACTGGGAACCTCCCTTCCTTTGTAAAAGAACACCTCTCATTGTCAAGTTCTCTCGGTGCTAAGCTAAATTCCCTTTTTAAAAACCTTTAAATCTTTCTTAAACATTAGTTCATAAGATAGTTCCTAGGGGCTTAACCCCTTATATAACATGTACATAGCTCATAGGTTATATGATGAAAATGTCACTTCATCAAAATCAACATCATATGAGATCATTTCTTCATAAAATAGTCATAAGATGTATATGAGAATTACCTCCAATTACACATAGTAACACACCTATCATCATCTCACAGTTCATCACATTCATAACATGATCATACCTCCAGAACTTCATCATTCATACTCCAATTAATCAATATTACCAAAGATAAACCAACAATAACATAATAGTAATAACTAGTTTATGACCTTGAAGGTCTTACTAATGGCCTCTTTGAAATCCATTTGGGACTTCATTCCAAATCAATGATATATACCCATAAACCCATTAGCATCATCATACAATAAGTAATTATATAAAACACACTTAATTACAATATCTCTAGGACTCTAGCCATCAATTTACACAATCCAAACGTTAGGGTTAGGGGAAAGGGACATCCATGAATTCTTCAACAAATAGATCAAAACCCAACAATACATGACAATAGGTAGTCCATGAATATAATAACATAATTAACACATGTCTAACAATGAATACATTCATCACCTCCAACAAATTCATTAAGCAAGATCCAAGATTTGTGGAATTTGGGGGAAGAACATATATCAATGGAAAATTCAAGTGAAACACAACAATTAACATCCATTATATACTCAAACAATCCTAAGTAATCATAATTCATCATAATTGATCCACAATTTCAGTTTTAGAAGAAAACCATTTGTAGTGAAAACCCTTGAATTTGGGTGATTTTGAAATCATCTTTGAATGGACCTCTTGGGGAAAGGAAACCCAAGAGTGAAAGAATACACACCTTATGAAGACTTTAACCACGAATTTGAGAAAAAAACTTGAAGACTTGACCTTCTTCTTGAAGCCCCAATGGTCTTCAATAGAGTTTGGGTAGAGAGATAATTTAGAGAGAGGTGAGAGTGATTTTGATTTCAATTTGGGGATTTGATTTGGTTGGGTAAAAATGACTTAAAACTGACCTAGAATCAATATATACCCCTCCCCTAAAATACCCAAAATACCCTTCACTTAATGAGACCTTTTTGTGAAGTCAACTTGACTTTAAAACAATGCGACCAAATCTGGGACAGGGCTGCGCCTCGCGGGGGCACCTCCAAATCTTTTTTCTGGAATCCGATTTGAGGCAGAGATATTTGTGACAACCCTGCATCGCGAGGCAGTTTTTCCCTTTTGAGTGATGGGCACGCGACGCGCAGCCACCCTTAAAAAGGGGCTGTTTTCAAGGTGCTTTGGCAGCCTTCTTGCAAACACTTGGGCCCTCTTCAATGATCTCTAGAGTGGTTCTTGGGGGGTCGTAACTGGACGTTTTGATACCTAAAATATTATTTTACCTATTTCAAGTAGTTTTACAAGTTTTATTATTCATATAAAACTCCCAAACCTTCACAAAATCTAAGGACGTCTACTAGTTAAATTTCACTAGCTTACGAATGTCATGGTCGTCCCTTGATGAGGTTCTAATACTTATAAATCAAGTTAATTACCTTTGATTAGGCCTGTAAATACCAATTTTTACCCATTACACACTAGGTGAGACTCTAGTTTAGGTCCTTGGATTTCCGAGGTATAACAATATCCCTCCTTGGGGAACATTCGTCCTTGAATGACATTTTAAACATCTTTTTGGAACCTATGACTCAATATTAGAAGCCCAACCAACATATGACATATAATAATGACTTAACAATCAAAGGAGGAAACATTCACTCCACTTAACACAACAAAGCATCATAATGAGGTAGGAACTATATCAACTACCAAAAATGCACATATTTCATTAATTCACACTTTGCAAGGAGGAATGTCCTTCTCCTTATCATTTAGTTCAACATATTCAATAAGAAGCAATACATCATTTCATCACTTCACACATGTGCAATTTCACAAGAAATACCACATGACGCACTATGCCAACCATGAAATCAAGTATCATCAAGTATGAAGAACATATAATTCAAGGCACATATGAAACAAGGAATTTCACAATAATCATGCATAATGAAGGGAAATCATAGAATTTCAAAACACACTTAAGACCCTTCATACACAAAACAAGGAGGACTTCACTAACCTCAACCTTGACTAGAAGAGGAAGGAAAAAGATGAGGATATCGGGACTTCATATCAGCCTCGGTCTCCCAAGTAGCATTTTTCACAAGATGGTTCTTCCAAAGAACCTTTACGGAAGCTACTTCTTTATCCCTCAACTTCTTCACTTGTCGGTCTATGATCTCAATCGGGACCTCTTCATAGGAAAGGTTAGCATCAACTTCTAATCCTTCTAGAGGAAGGATAGACACCAGATCACCTATGCACCTTTTGAGCATGGACACATGGAAGACCGGACGTACCAGAGCTGTTGACACCCAATTTTGACCAACCTTTTACTATTTTTAGGAATGCTATTCGATTTAATACGTATTTTAAAATTTATTTAAAGTTTAAAATTTTATTCGATTTTGCATGAAAATTATATATTTTAGCATGTTTACTTTATAAAATTATTGTAAATATTATTAAAATATTTAATGAATTTCGAATGTTTTAAAATTTAAGTGATTTTCAATTATACAAAATATTTTAATATATAGTATTTTAATTAAATAGTAATTCCTAGATTTTCCTCAAAATCATTTAAATCTTAACCCATTCTATTCTAATTCCTTTCAATTCTAGCCAAATCCATTTCAATTTTATTTCAACTATAGTCAACCTTCCATTTCAATTCAAGCCAATTTTATTGCAATTTTATCCATTTCATATCCAATCCAATTTAATTTTAAGACTTCATGTTTTAATCTCATCCATCCGTTAATTCATTAAATCCTAAATCAAATCCTAGCCCCTCATCTCTCCTCAAATCAATGGTCCAGATTTAACCTTCTAATTTTATACCTAAAAGATCTAATCCACAAAATTCATTCTTGGGATTTTTAATAAAATGTGACAATAAGGTTTCAAAATAAATGGGTGGTGACATAAGTCTTAAGTATTGGATGTAGGTGACAATTATGTGATTAATTAATGATTAAGGATTGTGGAGTTGCCCTCAAGTTTATAAGTTGACAGTTTGGTCCACTGAATTTAATAAAGGGTAAAAGGGTAATTTCACAATACCTAATTTAACCAACTTTCGTGGGAATTAAATGAGGGGTAAAAGGGTAAAGTTACTAAACCAAACGTAATTTAACCAATTTTTGTGGGAAATTGCGAGCCAAAAGGGCAAATAAAAGATTTTCCCCCCGCCTCCAGCCGTCGTATTCGTCCTCTTTTTCTTCTTCTTCTTCTTTTTCTTTGTCTTCTTCTTCTTCTGCTCTCGTCTTTGCTAGCTTGCTTTCCTTTCTTCCCGCTCTGTTCATCCTCTTATTCTTATTCTTCTTTTTGTACACAGTGGGTCGTGGCTGCTAGTGCTTGAGCTTTCTTCTTCTTGAATCAGATTACCTAATCTGTAATTTGTGGACCAAATTTCGTTTTGTTTCAATGGAATTACTTCATAAGCGATTGGGTCACACATCATTGTTTCTGGTAAGTATAATTAATAGTTATTTGAAATCAATTCATTATCATCTGAGCTGGGTACCTGCAATTTTTTCAATAATTTGCATTCGCGTTTCCAACATATTGTTATATATGTTGCAACAGTTGAATATTATAACATATTATAGTCATATATAGCAACATAAATGTTATTTCAATCGCAACAGAACAGTAATATGTAGCAACATATGATTTACATTTCGCAACTGAAAAACCATATGTGGCAACATATGATATAACATAAAAATGTTGCCACATGTGATTTGTCTGTCACAACAGAACAATCATATGTAGCAACATTCGATTTATATTTCGCAACAGAAAAACCATATGTGGAAACATATTATATAACATAAAAATATTGCCGCATGTGATTTATTTTTCACAACAGAACAGTCATATGTAGCAACATATGACTTACATCTCGCCACAGAATAGTCATGTGTTGCAACATATGATATAATATAAACATGTTGCCATATGTGATATATATAAACATGTTGCCGCATGTGATTTATTGTCACAACAGAACAGTCATATATAGCAACATATGAGCTACATTTCGCAACAGAAAATCCACAAGTTGCAACATATGATATAATATAAAAATGTTGCCACATGTGATTTATTTTTCACAACAGAATAGTCATATGTAGCAACATATGACTTACATCTCGCCACAGAATGGTCATATGTTGCGACATATACTTATTCTTCATAATTACTAATTATTTTTTCAATTAATTTCTACAGGTACAATGTCATTATTTGTAGGGATTCGTTGTCGTGGTGAATGGGTCGAGAAGAAAAATTGATTCATATGGCGTTGGGAGGATAGTAAAAAATGAGGAGCCGGTTCAGTAGGGATGTATGTCAAAAGAAACATTTTGTATGATGATTTCTTCAATTTAGTCATGCAAAAGTCTGGATACATTTGTAAACCGCAAGATCTTGTTATGAGTTACATTCCCCATTTTTTTCATAATGAGAAGGTTTTACCTTTTAGAATAACCGATCAATTTAGTTTGCTTGTTTATTTTGGAGGAGCAGAGAAACCGCCCATATTAAGAGTCTACGTGGAAGAAAATCCTATCGAGGAGGATCGTAATGTAGACGAAGGCGAACAAGATATGTTTAATGATGAATTTCATCATGTGGACATGAATAATCCTGATGATGAAATTGGAATAGGTGAAGGTGAAGGTGAAGGTGAAGGTGAAGGTGAAGGTGTAGGTGTAGGTGAAGGTGAAGCTGAAGGACCGGACCTTGAGAGCAAGTTTCCTCCTACACCTATAGTTGACAGCAACAATCCATGTGCTTCTCAAACTTCACGTGTGAATAATGTTCGAGATGATGAAACAGGTTTTTATAAGGGAATGACATTCAATAACAAGTGGTGTGTCAATATATTTTTAAATAATGATTACGTGTAAGTGTTGTGTTGTGATCAATCAAATCTAATAATTACTGATATCTCAAAAACAGGTTTTGTTTAATAATTACGACCCTTTAGTTTTTTACTTTGTGAAACGTCATCTCTTGCAACTTTTCAAATTTGTTGGCATTTTATAAGAACACAACAGAAGGTATGGATAAGTCAAAATTTGTCTTCTCTTCATCTTCATTCTCAAAAATGGTTTCAACTAGGAAAAACTTCATTGAATCCCTCCTGAAAGAACTAGTAATTCTCATCGTTGAATGGTTGCTTCCTACTCCCTACAAGATTTAGCGAGTGTTAAATTATGTTCCAGGTTTCTCAATGCAGTCGCTAATGAACGTTCTGTATATCAGAAGGTAACATTGGCCAGCTTTCCCCCTGAATCTACATGGACGATGAATCAACATGCCATCTATTTCATGAAAATTTGCATAGCATCGGAGAACTTAGAAGCCTTATACAGAAAAGGCGTGGTAATTTTAATGTGTTTCGTTTGTTTTAACGTTTTCATCAATGTATTTTGTATTCTTAATGTGTTGTTTCTTTTATAGTTTGATTTTTTCAATCATAATGATCCAGCTGCATTGAGAATGGTTAAAAAAGCAGCAGAAGGTGGCCACCGTGATGTAGAGTATGTGCTTGCCGTAATTTCAATATTTGAAGGTGGTATATCCATGAGAGAAGGCTTGATGTGCATTGCCAACATGAAAAAAACATGTCAGTAATAGTGAGAAGATGTCGAAACCATTTGCGATACATTTTAAATCAAATTGTGGGTGGGAGAACCTAATATTTTGGGAGAAAGACCCATTTATTGCACTGTGCATCAACCCCATCAAATCACCCACAGTAATGATTGGCCCAGGGGAAGTGACGATGATGACGATATTGTTGTGAATTGTGTAGTTGTGATTTAGAACTAGATTATCTAGTTAAATTTCTTCCTCATACGACTGTGTGGGATTAATTTTGTACTTATTTTGGAATTAAATATGTGGCAACATATGACATATGGTGAAAATGTTGCCTTTTTGTCTTTTGTACTTATTTTCGAATTATGATATAACATATGTACTTCTTTTGTACTTATTTTCGAATTAAATCTGAGCCAACATATGCTGATTCTGTTGTTGAAATTGCAACATATACTGAATCTGTGGCAACATATAATTATAAAAATGGGTCTTTTGGGGGGTTAATCAATTTAAATTGTCACCTAATTAGATATGTAACACCAATATATAGTCCTAGAACATGTCTAATTAACAAATTATGGTCATATACAACCTTCACTCGATTCTATCAATTATATTTATAAAGACTATCATCCCACTAGTTCGTCCTACAATGACCTAGTAAATCCATATGATAGTTATATAACACCCTTCTATGTCGTTAATCCAAATGTTATAAATTATTTTTATTGCTTAATTATGGTCTAAATCACTAAAATTTTGCCTAAATTATCATTTTTCCATTCCTAAATCGTTCAATTCGTCGATTAGTGCCTCCTTGTTGTTTCATCTGTGCCAACATATGCTGATTTTGTTGTTGAAATTGCAACATACTGAATCGATGGCAACATATAATTATAAAAATGAGTCTTTTTACAACTGGCCCAATGATAGGCAAATCACATTCTGTTAAACTAAAACTAAAATTGGCCCAAGCCCATTCTAGAAGGATATATATATATATATATATATATATATATATATATATATATATATATATATATATATATATAAATTAGGGTTTTCAAATTTTTTATCCTTGCCGCTACGATTTCGGCGCTTTTTTTCTCTCTCCGAACCGACCTGCGATGGATGTAATGATATTATTTAATTTTCATCGGTCTTTTCATCGGTCAGTCTTTTCTATTCATTGTTAAAGACGCAACTAATTTGATTGGCCTTTGGTTAAACCAAATTTTGGGACTCACATATGCAATACTAAATCAATTTTTATCAGCTCGAGTTTTTGTTAATTGGTTAGATTTGATGTCAAATGTAATACTAAATCGAATTTGGGATGATGAAAATGATACCATGTTGGGTGTGAAAATTTATTGCAAACATGGAGACTTAGTTTCAATGCAAACTTCAGAGACTTCAGATCTCTTTATTTTTTTATTTTTTTTAAATTTAAATTTGTTACTTTGTGGTGTGTATTTTAGAAGAATGCATGCAACTTCTTTAGATGGAAGGATCGTGAAGATGTTGATTTACGATCCAAGTTCGTTATTCTCAGATTGGCGAACAAAATTAAGGAGTTGGAAATTGTTGATGAAAGTCATATTAAAAGAAGTACTGAATGGGGGATGAAGGAGAAGAAGAAGACCAAATATTGTAGCATGTGGAAGTTAATCTTGGTGTTGTTGGTTTTTTTCTTGTATTATTAAGCATTACCAAGTAGAATATTGAAGAGGATAGAAAATTCTTATGTAGTTGTGTGCAACCATTAAAATTATCATGGTTGTGGAAATAAATAAACATAGTTTTGCACTCCTGATCAAATGTTTGTTGACATATTGAGGTCAATGTTCGATCATTTGTTGCTACATATGCCTCAAATGTTGCCACATATGTGTCATATGTTGCTGCAAATGTCTGATGGGTTGACACATCTGTTGCAATATTTGTGCCACATGTTGCGACAGACGAGTCATCTATAGCAACATATGTCACAAATGTTGCTACAGATGACCATACGAGGAGAATGTTGCTACATTTGAGGAGAATGTTGCTACATATGATACATATAGCTATATATGGGTCCTATAAAATAGCAATTGAACACATATATGTCATTTGTTGCTACATATGCCTCAAATGTTGCCACATATGTGTCATATGTTGTTGCAGATATCTGATGGATTAACACATCTGTTGCAACATTTGTGTCAGATGTTGCGACAGATAAGTCATCTGTACCAACATATGCCACAAATGTTGTTACAGATGACCATACGAGGCGAATGTTGCAATATTTGAGGCGAATGTTGCTACATATGATACATATGTTTCTATATATGGGTCCTATAAAATAGCAATTGAAGACATATATAACATTTGTTGCTACATATGCCTCAAATGTTGCCACATATGTGTCATATGTTGCTGCAGATGTCTAATGGGTTGACACATCTATCATAACATTTGTTTCACATGTTGTCTAATGGGTTGACACATCTATCATAACATTTGTTTCACATGTTGCGACAGACGAAACATCTGTAGCAACATATGCCACAAATGTTGCTACAGATGACCATATGTGCCGGAGCTAGGATTTTTCAAGAAGGGGTTCAAAATTTGAAGAACTACATTGATAAAATAAAATAACATAATTGATAAAATAAAACAATGTCTTTATTTACAAACACATTGTCAAGGATTTAAGCTCCGAGATATTATCCCATAAGCCTAAACATATTGCATCTGTTCAACTAGATTGTCACACAACAGGGTTTTGGGAGGTTGAATTTCTGTCCCGCTAACCAAATGCTCAATGAATGCAAGGAAATATGACCCTCACACCTCTCCACTTGTATTTTTTACCATGGGTTCCATTCGACCTGTATATTCCCATGGTTTATTGAGCAACTTTTTTGCAAATATTCCATTATTCCACTCTGCTTCAATAATTTAGGCAGCAACTCGAAGACAGGTTGTATGTATGTCAAAAACTTGGCATGTTCCGTAACCATCAGGTTGCAGTCATAAACATTCATGCGACCCTCGTGCAAGAGAATCTCGAGAGTCACAAAAATGGGTACTGTCCATGTTCATGACTGTCAAAATCCTTTTTGCATCAATCCAAACCATGCCTCCAGGATATGGCCTAATACCCCTGATATACTCAATCATATCTTTATCCCATACAAAGTCATCTACTAACTGTTTAATGCTTCTGCCACTAACAGTTGTTGCCTCATCGCTCATTTCATTATATTTTTTTTTGAAAGTTGGTATAGAAGTTGAGATCCAGAATTCTATCTCTGGGATCATAGTAATCCGAGTATGTCTCATGCCTCTGACGCATGAGGTTAAGGATTTCGTCAATATACTGAGATAAAAAATAATATTAAAGAGTAAAGAAGAGTAGTCATTGAAAAGATAAAAGAAACGCGCATTATAAATTGTAGGATTACCCAGTTGTGCTTGTCATGTTCCTGAAATCTTGACCTGTAACAACATGCATGCCGTATTCTATTCGAATATCCTTTGCACTCTTCAGACTCAACACTTTGGTTTTTTCTGCTACAGTCGCACGCTTATAAATATTCAACTTTTTGTACTCCTTCACTTCCTCAATTACGGTCCTTGGAATTTATCCAAACATCTTCTTTTTCAAATTTTGTATTGCCTTGGCAAATGATTCTTTCCTCCTCTTGGCATGTGGAGTATATGGATGGCGAACATTTTTTGATAGAATGCCCTTGACCCCCCTCTTGTTTTTGAATTCATTGACAGCTTGACTCATTGTTTGAAGATACATGATAAAATCTTCATCAAGTTTCTTGCACTTCTCACAGAGAAAGCCACAACATCTTCTACAAGAGGTAGCCCCTTGGTCTTGTCCAGCACCAGCACCAGCACCAACACCAACACCATAAAAAACAACTAATTCATTAACAACTCTGCCTCTTTTGATGGTTGTTGCTCCAGCCAACTCCGTTTTAACTCTATCCACAACAGGATCAAAAATGTTTCAACCAACCCTAGAGTAATTAGATATGGCATTTGCAATTCCTCTTCTGTTGGGGTAATCCATGGATGCACAACCTAAAATTATAACAATGAGTCATCAGTTAGAATATTTGGGTCATATGTTGCCATAGAAATGCCATATGTTGATATAGATGGGTGATATGTTTCCACATACGTGTCATATGTTGCTATAGATGTGTCATAGGTTGACACATATGGGCATCTGTTGCAATATGTGACACAAATATTGCAACAGATGAATCATCTGTAATAATATTTGTGTCACATATTGCAACAGATGAATCATCTATAGCAACATTTGTGTCACATGTCGCAATAGATAAATCATCTGTAGCAACATAAGAGTCATATGTAGCAACATAAGAGTGTAATGTACTAATAATAACTTACTGCATCAAGAGGAAGGTTAAAAAGATCTGGAATATGCCTTTCCTTGGTAGTTTTTGTTCTTGATCTCAACCATCTCAATATCCTTGGAGATGATATCTGTTATTCTGCAATTACATGATGGGTCAAATAAGGAATGACTTCAAATGCCCAAGCCTTTAAAAATGGAAAATATGTCACCAATCAAATGTTGAATTACTTAATATAATATAAAAATGTTAAGAACATTTAGTTTTACCATGAAAGCCCATAGAAAGCCAAAGAAGTTACTGGTATTTTCTCCTAAAGGTTCCAACAAATATTTGAGAGTTAATTCAAAGTTGTCATGACCCCAAGGGTAGTTGTTGAAAGTCTCAATATCCTGACAGAAATTCACCCATTTAAATGTTGTTGTTGAGATTCCTCGGCAAAAGTATATTATGTGTAAACCAAAGTAAGAACAATGACTCCTTGTGCTTCCTTGGTGTATTCTCCTGTTCCAACAAATTTACTAAGTCAGAATTTTTAAAACTTTTGCCAACAAGGGACATCAAGTCCTACTCCTCAGTTGGCAGTGACTGTTGTCCTGCTTATGCTACTTCTTTTACTCCTTTGTTTCTTCTTCGTGGTTCTTTTTTGACAATGTATTCAGGGACGGTCTCAAGAGGAGGATGACATTTTAACCTTGTAACTATGGCAAACTCTCTTTTGCCAAATGAAACTGGCATGCCACAATAATTAATTACAATCTCATCCTTGTTTTTTGGATTGTAAAAATGAACCTTCTTTTCAGAAGTTCATACACAATGTTCATTTGAAAACGTGGAGTTATATCGATGGGTAAATCAAGAAAATGACCGAAACAACTATTTCTGAAAAAATCTTCCAAATGATTTCTCTTTAGAATATCCCTGAATTTGATGAAAGGTTTTCAAGACTGACCTAATAGTGCTATCACCATTAGCATTAGGCTGCAGATGCACATGGAAAGTGTCTGCATTGATGATTTTAATCCCATATCACCACTAGCATTGATGTCTTCATTTATTTTTTCTTCTTGTGCCTCATTAACTACTTCTATATTTTCCCCTTGTTCTTCCTCAACTTCTTATTGTTTTTCCTCTTCTTCCAAAACTACTTCCCTTTCTTCATATTCTTTTTGACAAAATTCTACTTCTACTTGAGAAGAAGAAACTGCTTCAGATGCAAGATCTTCTAAAAGACTGGTATTTTCATTCCTCTTCCTAGCAACTTTAGACCTAGCCTTCTTATGGATCTTTGTTGTGTCAATTTATAAAGTTTTCTTTTGACAGGAGTCATTATATTTGTATCTCCAACCACAAAAATAAAATATTTGAATGTCACACATAAGCTACAAATGAAGCTTTTGAAAATACACAACACAATACACAACAAACAAAAAAGAAAACCACAAAATACTCCCTAAACACTATACAACGTACTACAATGAACAACTATAGAACCAAAAAAGTGATAAAACCACTCAAAAGTGATAAAACCACTCAAAACAGGCCAAACAAGTAAGCAGATAAGCACATGCATTTCAAACCCTAATTAAATATTACCTGAAAAGATATAAACTACAAATGACGAGGACAACAACGCCTTGTTGTAGAAGAGGATCGCAACAGATTACCACTACTGTTTTAGAAAATATCGTAACAAGAACAGTGATTTGTGAGTGAAGGAAGGAATAAAGGAACAATAGAAAAGAAAATTGAAATTAGTAAAAAATAAAAATTGGAATATGAAACGACTTTTATAGCAGAGAGGAGAGAGATGAGAGAGGAGAGAGGAGGAGAGGGAAAATGAAGGGAGTATTATATTAAACTGTTTAATTATTATTATTAATTTTGACAATTTAAACTGTGACATATGTTGCCATATATATTCTTTCTATTGGGGCACATATATTGTATATATAGTGTAATGTTGACACATATTTCATTTATGTGATATACCTTACCACATATCTCTTTTCTGTGTTATATGTTGTCACATGACCCTTTCTGTTGGTGACATATGTTGCCACATTGAAACCGTTTCTGTTGGTTAAAACCTTTTATTTTTTTATAATTTTGACAATTCATAAAGTGACATATGTTGCCACATATATACGTTCTGCAGCGTCACATACCACATTTACAGTGAAATGTTATATAGTATGATGTTGCCACATATATCCTTTATGTGACATATCTTACCACATATCACCTTACTCCGAAATTGTTGCCACATGTATCCTTTCTGTTTGAACACATGCAGATAATTATGTGGAGTTTTTTACAACAAAAGTTATATATGTTGCCACAGACAACCCCTTTGATCCTTTCATCATAATTGACATTTGTTCCAATAAAATCGAAATATTCCTAAAAATCATTTATATTAACACTTCACCAATTGTTTTATACAACTTATCAGAAAAAAGGTAATTCACAATGATATGATATACATAATCACCTATCTAATCAATGGTCGTAAACACAACATTTTCATCGATCTTAGCTTTTTTAGGTCTATGCATCTTTGGGTCTTCATTATTACTAACATAGCCATTTCGAGCTTTTATATTCCCATAATTCCATAGGAGTGAAGCATATCTCAAGCGAAGGGTGTCAGCACTAATTCCACATGATGGTACTTCTAATCCATCACTCAAAAACTCAGCGTATGCATCAACAAAAAGTACACAATCTTTGCATGGTATATCATCAATCAGAAGATATAATAACAACACATTTCGATAGTCGTAAGACAAAAAATTAATGTGATACTTACAGACTACTGCTTTCTTGTTGGGCAATACCAGTAACATGTCTGACTTCGAATGAGTGAGATTTGTTCTTTACTTGGTAACATTCAAGAGCTAACCAGTTGGTTTGCTCTTTTTGCTAAAAAGATCCACTTAACTCAAGGTACTTTGGCAATATTGTAGACAACTTTTTAAGCTCGGAGGATAATTTTCTATTAGACCTAGTTGAGGACATGGAATCATACACTTTTATGCACCGTTCCTTCAATGAAACGACTGCCAAGACCCAATGGAATTCTCCATTACTATTAACAGGGACATAAACATCATTTTTCAAGTGTCAAGGCAGTCCACAAGGTATAGCAAACCCTTTCATTATGCCAACGATTTTATCCTCATATTCACTAGCACTGTCAATGTATGTTTTGAAAAAATAACTAGTGGTGGTATATTGATATTTAGAATGAATCTGTTGATTTGACTTCTTACGCAAATAGTAAAATATGACATCCACATACTGCACACATGCATCAAACAAGTGTATCAATTTAATTGTATATATTCATATACTAAACAATACATAAAAGTGGGCATGGATTTACCTCATCATTCCAGCACTTATTGGGTTGAGACATTACATAAAACCAGTCCTTATTATTTGGAAATGCAACTACAAAATAAAGTTGGTCAAAATCAAGTTTTTAGCAATTGGCTAAGTAGTGATCGTCCTTGTTTCCTCTGCAATTGTGTAATCATTATAAATAATTAGTTAGAGGACAACAAGAAGAAATACTAATACTAGTTGAATGACCTTATTTACTTTTTTGCATGATGCTTGTAAAGACCCTCGTTTATCCATTGCGAGAAGGATGTCATTAGTTCAGTTGGACCCTCGCCGTCAATGTTAAAACCTTCAAATTGATATTTTTGCTTCACATCACAACTGACGACTTCGACTTTCTTCTCTTTATTTTTTGCTTTCGCTTTTTCTTTCTGCTTCTCCTTCTCCTTCTCCTTCTTCTTCTCCTCCTTCTCTTTCTGCTTCTCCTTCCTCTTATCCTTCTCCTTCTCGTTCTCCTTCTCCTTCTTCTTATCCTTCTCCTTCTGCTTCTGCTTCTCCTTATCCTTCGACTCCTTAACCTTCTCCTTCTTTTCCTTTTTCTCCTTCTCCTTCTTTGCCTTCTTCTCCTTCTCTTTTTTCTCACTAATCGTAGAAAGTGTTAGGGAAATAGATTTTTTCAACCTCCTACACTTCAGAGACTGTGAATTCTTCTTGGATCTTTGGACATCAATATTATGAGACATTTCCTTAAAAATATCAATGAGTTTTTTAACACGACTAATAAAATAATCATGTTGCTGCTCACATTCTTTGCATAGACAATAAGAGCATTTGACGTTAGAAGAGGATGCAAGACCACTAAAAGATTGACCTGTTGTCATGGATGAAACTTCTTGTATCATTTCATCTACAAGACAAATTAAAAATATTGAAAGTTTACAATTCATCATAAAATAATAGTTACATTCTGTTGCCACATATGTATCTACTGTTGCCATAAATTAACATTATGTTGCCACATATGCATCTACTGTTGCCATAAATTAACATTATGTTGTCACATATGTATCTACTGTTGCCATAAATTAACATTATGTTGTCACATATGTATCTATTGTTGCCACACTGAAAATTCTATTTCCACATATATCTTATGTTGCCACAGATTAATCATATGTTGACACAGATAAATCTTATATTGCCACAGGTGAATCTTATGTTGCCGCAGATAAATCTTAAATTGCCACAGATGAATCTTATATTACCACAGATGAATCCTAAGATGCCACAGATGAATCTTATGTTGCCACAGATGAATCTTAAGTTGCCACAAATGAATCTTATGTTGCCACAGATGACCATTTTGTTGACCTACAGTGAGATGTTACAACATACGATGACTGTTGGAATATGCACCAACATATCACTAAAATGTGGCAACATAAGATACATCTTTCAATAAATGAAAATAAATGTTGGACAACTGAACAAGACTATATTTCTAAAATTATATCAACAAAATGACCACAAAAAGAAACACAAAAGCAACAAAAAAATGACACCATTAAGTCGATTATTCAATTTTTACATCTATAGAACGTTTTATTGTTCATGCACTCAAGAAAAAACTTCGAAATTGTAAAATATTTCAAAAAATAACTTACCTATTTCTAGTCGAACACGATTTCAGATCAGAAAGATGACAGAGAGTAACGATTGGAGAGGACGAGAAAAATAATGGAGATACAGATAGTAGGGGTAGGCATTCGATATTTCGGTTCGGTTTTGGGTTTTTTTTCCCCAGTTTTTTTGGTTTTCGGTTTTTGGAAAATGTATACCGAATACCGAACCGAAATATTTCGGTTCGGTTCAGTTTTTGTTGTTTCGGTTCGATTTTTATTAATTCGGTTCGGTTTTTTATTTCGGTTTTTTAATGGGCCTGCTTAGTGGGCGGCGACTGCTGCTGCTGCGGGCTGCTGCTGCTGCGGCTGGCGACTGCTGCTGCGGCTGGCCTGCTGCTGGCGGCTGCTGCTGGCGCTTGCTGCTGCCTGAAAGGAAGTGGAAGAGCTGCAAGAGGAAGAGGAAGAGCTGCAAGAGGAAAAGAGGAAGAGCTGCAAGAGGAAATATGAATATTGAATTAGGAATAGGGACATTACATAGGGTTTTAGATTTTTTTTTCTTTTTTTAAAATATTATTTAACATTAATAATTATTAACTAATATAATATAAATATAATATAATATTTCGGTTTAAACCGAAATATCGAAAATTAAAATAATACGTATCGAAAACCGAACCGAAATACCGAAAAATACAAAAAAGTAAACCGAATACCGAACCGAAAACCGAAATATTAAAAAAATTCGGTTCGATTCGGTGTTTCGGTTTTCGATGTTTATGCCACCCCTAACAGATAGTCAGTCGGAGATGAAGATAATGGAGGAGAGATAAGCAATTTCTGAATTTCTAAGGAAAAAGAACAATCCCCAAGACAGAAGAGAGAGGATGAAGAAGATGAAAAGATTCTTTTTTTAAAAAAATGATTTGGATTGAATTATAGAATTTTTTTTTGTATTTTATAAAAGATTAGAAAGTTTTAAAAATATTAATTTGATCCCATATTTATTTAATTATATTTTAAAGAAGATTTGACCAGCTATTGATCAATCTGTCAACAAAAACAAAACGAGACTTATTTGACCCCTTTCCCTTAATTTTCTCATCATTGTTCTCCCTCATTCCTCCCTCTCTATCAGCCGCCTCTCCTCTTCTCTGGCGAGAGAAGCATCAGCTCCGGCGAGTTTCGCCAGGAGACGCCGCTTCTTTCTCCTCTCACTCCCTCATTCCCCTCTTCTCTCTCTCCCTATCGTCTTCCTCTTCCCCTCTCTCCAGCCGCCTCCCTCTTCTCTTTTCTTTCCCCCCTCTGTTTTCCCCTTCCTCTTCTCCTTTTCTTTTCTTCTTCCTTTTTGCAGAGAAAGCAGCAGCCTGGCAAGGAAGCAGCAGCCACCGAGGACTACCAGCAAGCTGTCAGGCAGCAGCGAGTGGGATCCAAGCGACTCTGGCCAGCAACGACCACCAGGTGCGCCGCATCTCCTTCTCCAGCGACCAGCGAAGGTAGCAAACGCGCGAACCAGAAGCTCTGGACCAGCGAGACAACGAGAACTCCGATGAAATTAAAGACGGATCCGTCCAGGTCCATTATCTTTCAACTAAAATCTCATTTTTATAATTTTTTTATGTGATTGGTTTCACAATGCGTTGCGTGTCACATGCTAAAAAATTATGCGAAATAATCACATCTTGAACAAATGCTATTGTTAGTGATCTGTGAATTTCTTTAATCCATATAAATATGCCCTTGTGTTATATGTTTTAGTTCTTTGAGTTTTTTTTACTGATTTGAAATTTCAGTTCTTGACTCAATATTCTGCTCCCATAATCTGTCTGCAATCTGTTTACTCCCTCCATTCTTGAAATTGGTTAGTAAATCTTGATAAACATTGCATCTAATTTAATTAATGGGCTAAATAACGGTTTGTAGCCTATTGATCATGCTTGAATCTTTGCAATATCCAATATCCAATATCCATGCTCATACATATGATTGGAGTCATCGATGAAATTTTTCTGATTTTAGTTTAATTTGATTAATTAGTTTTTCATCCTATGGTAATTTTGACATATTAACCGTTTCTTATTATTAAATATAGGCAATATATATATATATATATATATATATATATATATTTTGTATAGTGATTTAGTTGATTGTGTCAAATTTATTTAATATATGAGCAAGTCTGAATGTAATTCCCTCTAACCTTTAATATTTATGTCTAGTTTATTTGATTGAATTAATTAAATGTCTAAAAATATTATTTCCTTGTTCATTTTACATGATAGTATTATGGTAAACTGAATTTGCTTACCTTAACTTGACTGATTGCTTACTTTTCTATATTTGGTAAAAAATAAATAAACAATAATAACAACAATAATAATAATAATAATAATAATATTGATTTTGCTCTTCATTATTTAAACAAAATAATAGTACTCTTCCTAATTTTATTTTACTTATTTATGTTTGGTAATGAATATTTTATTCTGATTCTAGCTCCTCTGAAAAAGGAAAATAATATTAATTGATCCCTTTTTCCTTATTTGAAAATTGACTGACTTCTTACTTGTTTATATATGGTAAATTAATATTATTTTGGCTCTCTTTTATTTAAGGAAATATTTTACTCTAATTTGTTTATATTGGGATAATGCACAAGTACCTCCTCAACCTATGCTCGAAATCCCAGAAACACACTTATATTATTGTAAGGTCCTATTACCCCCTTGAACTTATTTTATAAATAATTTCTACCCCTTTTCGTCCTACGTGACACTATCTTGTGGGTCCAGCGTGTATTGATATTTTTTTTTCAAACTAGTGCCACGTAGGCCGAAAAGAGATAGAAAATTATTTATAAAATAAGTTCAGGGGGGTAATAGGACCTTAGTATAGTACAAGTGTGTCTCTGAGATTTCAAGCATAGGTTGAGGGGTACTTATGCATTTTTCCGTTTATATTTGATAAGAAAGTATTTTTTTTTAAAATCTGATTTGGCTCTTCTTTATTTAAGGGAAAATATTACTATTCTTTCTAATTTTTATATTTTTTTTTACTTGTTTATATTTGGTGATGATATTTTCTGATTTTAGCTCTCCTTTAAAATAAGAAAAATAGTATATTAATTGATTCCATAATTTATTTATTTCCTTATGTGCTCCCCTCTTTGCTATATAAATAGTCCCTCCACTCATTCTCTCATTGCTCATACACACACATTCATTCTCTCAACTCATCACTCAACAATCATTCACTCACTTCTTACTACAAATGCTAGACTATTCTTAACTCTCTCATTCCCTTATTGCTAATAATTTGCTCTCTACTCTTAAAGTAAATTAAGATTTCGGTAAACTTTCAAGTGCTTTCTTGGCTACTTTGCTTTGTTCGGGTTAACATTGGATTAACTTGTTTACATTGCTGATATTTCTTTTCTGCTTAATCGGTTCTCAATTAACATTTACATTATTTTTGCATTTATACATTTATGTAAGTTTGTTGCTCTTTTCTTTTTCTATACGTGTAATTTATTTATATGTGTGTTTTACCTTGTCTAAAATAAATATGATTACGTGTGTAGTGCATTGCTTGCTTTGACAGGTTTCAAACTTTAAGTTCAAGTTGAAGACTCGCTATGAGATATAAATTACTTTATTTAATTTATGTATTTGACTTTTTTTTTATTTACTTATTTGGATTTTGTAGTATTTGTGTAACTCTAAAGCACTCTCATATATGATATAAGAGGACCTTATATTTTATTTTGTCTAAACTTACCCTATTAAAGGTCCAATGCCTCTTGGACATTAAGTTGGGACGATTAGGCACCTTTTAGGTACGTTAGGTATGCGGTGGTTGGGTAGGGGTAGTTGGCCCTATGGAGATGATGACATCGACTCATGCTTGAAAGACAAACCTTGGTTTTGTCTGTCCCTATACGGTAGCCTATCGAAAAATAAAAAGAAAAGTCGAGTGCTGATTCAAAATGTCTCTTAGAGTCTCCTTTCCCTTTTATCCCTTTAATTGTTTGTTTTAATTATGTTTATTTGGGATAGCTTAAAACAAAAACAATAAAACTGTTTGCTCATTTATTTGTCTCTTTTCTATCCTCTCGCTTATCTCTTTATTAATTGCTTAGTATATATATTTTATTGTTATCACTTAGACTCGCTTGCTTAAATATATAATTAAAATAATAATATGAGCTATTTGTTCAACTTGTTGTTATATCTCATAGTGTCGTATGTTAAATTAAATAAAAATGATCTTAATGTTTAATATTGTTATCACCTAGCCTTGCATGTTTAAATTAATTAAAATAATAAAGTATTTTTAATTGTTTAATATTATGTCATCACCTAGCTAGCATGTGTAAAATTAAATAAATAATGAAGTGACCTTATTTGCCACTTGTAACCCCCACATAATTTGCATGAGATACGATTGGGACCCACATTTTGTGGACCTCGAGCGATGCCTAACACCTTCCCCTCGAGGTAATTTGAACCCTTGCCTTGATCTCTGGCCCGTTGACCTTAGTTAGACTTAGTTAGGTTAGATAGGTGCCCTAACGCGCCTTAATTTGTTAGGTGGCGACTTTTCGAATCCTCAAAATCCTAAAAGAGTTGTTAGGTCGTGCACAAAACCCGTTTTTTGTGAAAAATGGGGCGCGACAGAATGACGACTCCGCTGGGGATATTATGTTCTTACCATTACGTGTTTCATTTGATTTATGTGGGGTTTACTTTATTTGGTCATCTCATTATTTTGTTTAGGTGATTGTCTTGCTTTGATTATTTTGTTTCCTTATTTATTGTCTACTTTACATGCTCCACTCCTTTCCCTCTTCCTTATTAGTTTACTTACATGTTTAATCTCATATCCTCTTTCCTTATTTGCATGATTTTCTAATATATTTATAGTTTACTTTCCTTCACTTATGTTTATTTATTTATTATCGCTTATAAACTGTTTATGTGTTACTGCTTTCCGCATAAACGCTAAATGTTACCGCTTTGATAAACTGACATTCCGCTCATACTTCCCCCAATTGGGACCCACTTCCTTTTTTTTATTTTTACTGAGATGTTGTGCCTTTGCACCTCTCACAACTACTCCTCTTCTCTTCAAATACCCATTATACAGAGTCGGCATAAGCGTGGACGTAACAGATAGTTATACTACCGCGAAACCACGAGCCTCTCACATAGAATCCCTTTCAAGTCTGTGTCAAGACACTCTTAGAAGTTCTAGTTAGTTCATACATGCTGCATAAACCTTAGGTGGTTTGACCCCTGGTGTCAATCTGCATAATTAGTAGTCACCCATTGTTTAAAGGCCCCAACAGTCTTTAGACTAAATGCATATTATGTGTCAATTTGATCATCTTATTTAAATCAAGTTATTACGCCAAAATAGAGTTGAGAACTTTCTTTGACTCTAAACTTCAAATTGGCGAAGCATGGATTGAATCAATTATTTGACCTTATTTTCTTAACTATTATAGTTATCCCACTCTGAGGGTATTGCATCGTTCATTTGAAATTATAACTTTAGCTTACCATATACCACCTCGCGTTTGTGTTTAATTTACTTATTTGCTTAAAAGTTATCTAGTATTTGGACTTTGGCTCGACTAAGAATCTGCAATATGACAAATATGTTCAACCTCAAAAAACATCACCACTCTTCTCGTCCAACACTAAGTATCTTTTGGACCATCTCTCTTCATCCTATTCCTACTCACACCTCTCTCAACAAATGTCTCCAATGCGCATCAATTTTGATGCTTTGCAAAGTGAAGGGAAACGTGACAATATGGAGAAGTATAAGATAGATGCCCTGCAACGAAAAATGCATGACTTGGAGAAGAAGGTGAATAGAATACATGTTCATGACCTGAGGTATAAGAAACTATGCTTACACCCAGACGTTGAATTTCCATCAAGATATAAAATCCCAAAATTCAACATGTTCAACGGACATAGGGATCCAATGGTGCATCTCAAGGATTTCTGCAGCAGATTAGTTGGCTTGGAATATAATTAACCTCTATTGATGAGGTTATTTATTCAAAGCTTATCAGGAATATCCCTCACCTGGTACGTCAAACAAGACTTTGACCAATGGCTCACATGGAAGACATGGCTCGAGACTTTGTGGAACAATATAAGTTTAATAATAGGGATGATCCTACGATGTTGGATTTACTCGAAGTAAGGAAATTAAGTCATGAATCTTTTTAGGAATATGTCATACGATGGAGAATGGAAGCTTTTAAGATACGTCATTTACCTCATGAAGAAGAGTTGGTCCAAACTCTCATCAGATCACTTGATGGTATATACTACAAGACTTTGTACTTCGCTGGTATTCTAAGCTTTGACAGTCTACTTTGATTTAGAAAAGAATTAGAATATGGTATTCAGTCTGGGAGAATTATTGATGAACAAATTCCTCTTCAAGTATTAAAAACGCCATTGGCTGAAAGAAACAAAGATGTGTCCACCTCTATATCTCCGAAACAATGTGGTCAGAATTCCGAGCAAGTTCATGCTATTTTTTCAAAGGTTATGCTTTTCAAGCCTTACAACCCGCAAATATCTCAACATAAGGTAACGAAACCTCGTGTCTTCACTCCCTTGATGGAAACTTTGACCGACATTTTCCAGAGATTATGCGCTAAAGGACTTTTAAGACCAAGAAATGGATGGATTCCTAAGCACTCTTCTTCAATCTTTGATCTATCCAAGAATTATGTCTATCATTCAAACATTCAAGGTCATGACACCGACGAATGTGCAACATCGAGAAATAAGATTTAGAATATGATTGAAAGGGAAAAATTATAGTGCAACAAGGACCACAAAACAACAATCGCAATCCTTCCATGGAGAATGCATTTATCGTTCAAGGAGATCCTACAAAGATGTATGGTACGCACTTGACAAGGAAGCGTAAATCACACTAGAGAAATTGATGAGGACAAGACTCTTATGAACAAACTGACTTTATTGTTCTTAGACCTTATGCCCGAAGCTTTCCTCATTCCTTTCATTTTTCTTGTAATTCTGAACTACGTTAGACCTGATTTCCTTTTTGGATACGTAGAAAACCCTTTGATGGGTCCGGTCTCTATCAAATAAATTTATCTTCTTTCCCATGATCATTCAAAACATTCATTTCCAAATTCATCTAGGATAATTGACAAGCCATGAACATAATCGACACTTTAATTCGAAGTCGAGCCTTAATGTCCAAATACAAGACAATCACTTTCTTTGGAACTTATAATTTTCTTTGAGTGAAGCAGGATAAAAAATTCCCCACTAATAAACTGGGGCAGAACTTTTGAGAAAACATCAAAAATTTTATAGAGATATTTAACAAAGTGAGTATATCGTATACTCTAAACTGGGGCAATTTTTTTTGAGAAATCCTCAAAAATTTCATCACACGGAATGCAAATCTAAAGGCAAAACAAGCACAGGTATGACCCTCTCTCGCTATTTGAATTTACTATTTTTCTCTGGATGCAGGAATAAATTATATGAGCGTACTGTCATATTTGATACTAGGAGCTACTATTTAAGTCATACTCTCATTCAGACTATTTTTTTTGAAGAGGCTATTATTTGAATCAACTTGCTACTATGACTTATTGAATAGACATTCAGGCTCGTCTGTCTTACAATACGACATTTAGGCTCTTCCGCCTTACAATAGAATGTTTAGGTCGTCGGCCTTACAATATGACATTTAGGCTCGTCTGCCTTACAATAAGACACTTATTCTCTTCCGTCTTACAATAGGATGCTTAGGTTCATCGACCTTACAATACGATATTTAGGCTCGTCTGTCTTATAATACGACATTTATGCTCTTTCGCCTTACAATACGATATTTAGGCTCGTGTGTCTTATAATATAACATTTAGGCTCTTCCGCCTTACAATAGGATGTTTAGGCTCGTCCTCCTTACAATAGGACTTTTAGGATCTTCTGCCTTACAACAGGATGCTTAGGTCCATCCACCTTACAGTCAGATGTCAATCCACCTTACAATTAGATACTTTGGGTCGTCTTCAAACGATCCCTTATGAGTCAGAATTTCTCCACAACCTCACAAATTGCTTTGGGACCTATTAGATCAAACTAACCTACCTCGAACCACGCAATTGTAGATCTACATCTCCTCCTATAAAAGGCCTCAAAAGGTGTCATGGCAATACTCGAATGATAACTATTATTGTAGGCAAATTCAATCAATGGTAGATGGTCATCCCAATTACCCTTGAAGTCAATGACACATGCTCTCAACATATCTTATAGGGTTTGAATGGTTAGTTCAGCCAAACCATTTGTTTGTGGATAAAATGTGATACTAAGTTTTACCTTGGTACTGAGCCCACTTTGGAACGCTTTCCAAAAATGAGAAGTGAATTGAGAGCCCCTATCCAAAATTAAATATAAGGGATTCCGTGCATTCTCACAATCTCATTAAGATACAACTTAGCACATTCCTCCGCCGAAGAAGTAGCTTTGACGGGGATAAAATGGGCATATTTTGTCAATCTATCAACAATAACCCATATTGAATCATATTTCCTCCGGGTACGAGGCAAACCCACAACAAAATCTTTATTGACATCTTCCCGTTTCCAAGTAGGGATAGTTATATCTTGAGTTAACCCTCCCGATCTTTGATGTTCGGCCTTGACTTGTTGACAATTAGGACATTTGGCCACAAACTCCGCTATATCATTCTTCAAATCGTTCCACCAATAGATTTCTTGTAGATTACGATACATTTTGGTGGCACTCGGATGGATGGAATATTGAGAACCATGAGCCTCTTTTAAAATTTGTCCTCTTAAGTCATCTACATCCGGTCTACACAACCTACCTTGGTACCTAAGTACACCATCCCCCCCTTGGGAGAGTGACTCATTGAACTTACTAAGAACCGATTCCTTAAACTCCATCAATAGAGGATCAAGATGTTGCTTAGACTTCAGCTCAATCACTAAAGATGACTCTGAGTTATGATGAACCATGAAACCCTCTTTTCGAGAATCTTCTAGTCGAACACCCAATCAGGCCAATCTATGTGCATATTTCACTAACTCTTTCTTACCATCATCAATATGAGCTACACTACCCATAGTCATTCGACTCAAGGCATCCGCAACCAGGAATGGCAGGGGGACCGAGATATCCCGACCCGACCCGCGTCCGCCCCGGCCCTCGTCCCGCCCGTCCCGTCCCGTAAGTTTTAGGGGGTTTAAGGGGTGGGGGATGAGGGGGACGGTTCACCCCTGAGTCCTGGTCGACCCGCCGATTCGCGGGATCCCTCCAGATTTTTTTTTAAAAATTAAAAAATGTTACCGTTTCCAGCTGTTGGGGAAACGGCTAGTGCCCCTCCCCCCCCCCCCCCCCCCCAATGGATTTTTGCCACTTTTTGAGTTCCCAAACACCCCCTACCACCCCCCTACTTTTAGAACTTTAATTTAAACCCTCAAGTTATAATAATTACACTTTAACCCATTTTTAATATTATAAATACCCCTCTATCCCTTACAATTTCTTACAAAATCATCTATTCTCATTTCTCTCATCTATTTTTCTATATCCTCTCAACTCTCAAGTGTCAATCTTAATTTCTATTCCATTTTAATTCTCATATTATTATAATCCATATATTTCAATTTTCAATTCTAAATTTTCATATTATATCAATATATATATATATATATATATATATATATATATATATATATATATATATATATATATATATATATTATCCCATATTTGTTATCAAGTATTGGTTGGAGTTTCAAATTACAAGTTACAACAAACCACAAGCTTCAACAATCGGTTTAACGTCTGCTATTAACGCAGACGTTTGGTACATTCGTTTCATAATATTTATATTTTATTTTTTGTCTTTATTTTTGTGTTATTATTATTTTTATATTACACTTTATATATAATTAAGTATGAGTTCTAGCAAAAAAATAGCGGTAAAGGAAAAGAGAAAGCACAAGATAACGAAGAAAGTAGAATTTTTAAATTATTTAATTTTGGTAAAAAAAAAATGGTAAAGAAAAAAAGAGTAGTAAAAGTGTTGGTACTTCATCTAAATCAACGTGTAGAGTTAGATTTAACACAAATGATTCTACTTATGTTGCTGATACTCCTTATGATATTAATTCAAATGTTCAACTTGATCACGAAAGTTTAGAACAACGTTATGGTAATATTAATCCTAATGTTGATGAAAATTCAGGTGAAGAAGTAGAAGCTGATTTGGGAGAAGAGGATTTAGAAGATACACCTACTAGTCCGGTGAAAGAAGTTCCAAATGACACTATCAATTTAACGGAGCAAAATTATGGACGTCCATCCCTTATACCTCCCACAAGGGAGAAGGTGAAGTATCAACATCCTAAAACTTCTATTGTGTGACAATTTATGACTTTCGATAAAGAAAATAGAGTTGTTATTTGTAATAAGTGTAAGTAACCTTTTAAACATAAATAAGGTGGGGGTCAAGGTGGGACGGGGGGATTAAATAGACATTTGTTATCTTATGTGCCGATTCAATATAAAGAAGCTAAAGCATTAGCCAATAGAAAAAAAGGAATTCCAATTAATGAATTTGATATTACCGGTAATGCATCGGTAGGGGCTTCTAACATGGTTCAAGGAACATTAGATCCTTCTAACCCCGCTGGTCCAATAACACAACGTAAATATAATAAGGAATTAGATCGCGAAAATTTAGCTAAAATGGTTTCTGTTTGTGGTTTGCCTTATAGTTTTCCTTCAAATCCCGGTTTTATTGAATATATTCAACAAATTTATAATCCGGATTATAGAGGTTTTTCAAGAATTACTGTTAAGTCTGATGTTTTTGAATTTCAAGGTAAACATTGTCAATTTCTTCATTGTATATTTAGCATATTAGATATTAGAGTGTCTATAACTTCGGACATGTGTCATAGTGTTAATGGAAATGATTATTTAACTATTACTGCACATTGGATTGATCATAATTGGAATTTGCAAAAAGGAATCTTAAGTTATAAACTATGTATAGAGAAAAACGCTGGTGCATATTTAGCTTCAAATATTTTAAGTGTTTTAGATTATTACATGATTATAGATAAAATAATGTCTGACGCATTAGATAATGCATCTAATATTACAAACGCTGCTAAAATGTTAAAAGTTAGATTATGTCCAATTGACAATAATGCTTTTCATGTTAGATGTGTTGCACATATATTAAATTTATTTGTACAAGATGGTATTTCATTATTTGATTGTGGTTGCATAAAAATTGAATATGCCGTTGCCTGGATTTTTCATACTAACAATGCTACTAGAATTAGGGAATTTAATGAGCGTTGTTTACTATGTAAATTGTCACCTAGAAAAATTTCAAGACATATTAAAATAAGGTGGAATTCTTTTTACGAAATGCTTTCATTTGTTTACAAATATAGAAGACCCATAAAAATAGTGTTTAATGCTCATAATGCTGACCCATTAGATACAATTTGTGATGAAGATTGGGAAGAAACTAAAGAACTATTACAATTTTTAAGACTTTTTTATAATGCTACTACCATGTTTTCTGGAATTTATTATCCTACTATTTCATCCGTATTAATAAATATTTGTGCTCTTACAATTCAATTTTGTAAATATAAAAAATAGATAAATTTAGAGTTGCAATTGAAGGTATGATTGAAAAATTTTAAAAATATTTTTTTCCTATTCCTCAAGCTTTTTTAACGGCTAATTTACTTCATCCTGCTTATAAATTACAAGGTGTGCAAGGCCTTGTTGACACTTTTTATGAAATTTTAGAAATTTTACTGGAAGAAATTCCAAATTGTCAAACGTGTAAGTCTAGCATTAAAGTAGAAGCAAAACTATTGTATGAAAATATAGAACTACGGAAAATTTTCAAGGAGAAGTTGGTCAAACTTCTAATCCTGAGATTGATTTGTCACTTCCAATTTCAACTTATATGCGAGGTTTTCTTAGTCTTAATTCTATTAATCGTGATGATTTTGAAGAATATCGTAATCAATCTTTAGAAGCATTGGAAATCAAAGATGGCAATGAAGATTTATTAGGATGGTGGAGTAGGCGAAGCGATGCATTTCCAACTTTGAGCAAAATGGTTCGTGATGTTCTAGCTATTCAAGCTTCATCAGTTGCATCGGAGGCTTCTTTCAGTGCGGCAAAGTTTCAAATTGGTGATCATAGACATTCATTGGCGGAAGACAGTTTGGAAACAACAGTTTTATTTAGAGACTGGGTCAATGCCGATAGGAGGAATAATAATTTGCCAAAGTTAAGTAAAAAATAAGCAAGTTGGATCAAAACACAAATTGAATGCAGTGATGATGAATTAGAGGCACAAGAGTTTCTAGCAAGTTTTTGCCAACACCGGAGGATATCACCATCGATATGATGCGACAATTCGAATTAAATTTAAAGGAGAAAACATATATTTTTAGATTACATTCGAGAACTAATTGAAACAGAACCCTTCCTAGAAGGTGGCTGCGTAAAATTAGTTACTCAACTAATATCTATAACAAATATTAGTTTTACGTAATAGAACTTATTGAATTAGAACCCTTCCTAAAAGGTGGCTGCGTAGATTAGTTACTCCACTAATATTTGTTAATTGTAACTTCTAAGTTCTATTGAATAAATTTGAAGGTTTTAACTTTTATTCAAGTTTTTTTATACAATTATTGTCTTGCATTTTAGTTTTAATATATACAATTAAATATATACTAAAGTACTAAACTAACTTTAAAATACTTAATTTAAAACTTGTAACTTGACATATAAAATTTCAAGTTTACATTACTTTAAAATATTTAAAATACAAATTTAAACTTCTCAAATTTGAAATTTAAAACTTTAAAGTTGAAACTTGAAATTTGAAACATGAAGCTTGAAATTTGAAAATTGAAACTTTAAATTTGAAATTTGAAAGTTAAAAGTTAAATTTAAAATTTATTAGTTAAAGACATATAATTTCAATACAAATATATAAGTATTTAAAAACAAAAAAAAATACCCCGTCCCGTCCCGTCCCGTCCCCCCAAATCCAATCCCATCCCGTATATATAGTGGGACGGGATGGGACCTATTTCTGTCTCCCCAATCCCGGTTCCCCAAATCCCGGTCCTGGTCCAAATTCCCCTTCCCCGTCCCCCAGTCCCCTTGCCAGCCCTATCCGCAACCACATTAGCTTTTACGGGGTGGTAAAGGACACTCATATCATAATCTTTCAAAAGCTCTAACTACCTTCTTTGTTGGAGATTACTTCTTTTGAGTGAACACATAATAGAGACTCTTATGATCAGTGAACACATCTACATACACTCCATATAGATAGTGTCTCCAAATTTTTAAAGCAAACACTACGGCCGCTAGCTCAAGATCATGAGTTGAATAGTTCTTCTCATGCACCCTTAGTTGTATAGAGGCATATGCTATCACTTTACCATGTTGCATGAGGACACAACACAAACCTAATCGAGAAGCGTCGCAATGCACAACAAACCCTTCGATTCCCTCCGGTAAGGTCAATACCATTACCGGAGCAGAGGTAAGTTTATCATTCAAATCTTGAAAACTTTTCTCGCAAGCTTCTGACCGCTCAAATTTAAATTTCTTTTGGGTTAAGTTTGTCAAAGGAGAAGCAATAGATGAAAACCCATCAATAAACCTTCTATAGTACTCGGCTAGACCCAGGAAACTTTGAATGTCGGTGGGAGTTAAAGGTATAGACCAATTATTAACCGCCTTCATTTTCTTCAGATCGACCTCTATACCCTCACTTGAAACAATGTGACCAAGAAAAGCAATCGATCTCAACCAAAATTCACATTTACTATATTTAGCAAAGAGTTGATGTACCTTGTGGACTTCCAATACTACCCTAAAATGACCCATGTGTTCATCCTCACTCTTGGAATATACCAAAATATCATCAATAAAGACAATTACAAATGAATCAAGATAATTTCGAAACACTTTATTCATAAGGTCCATAAAAGTCGTCGGGGCATTAGTTATACCGAAAGAGATGAGTAGGAACTCATAATGACCATACCTTGTTTGGAAAGCCATTTTAGGAGTGTCAACACCTCTCACTCTAAGTTGATGATAACCTGACCTCAAGTCAATTTTTGAAAGTAACTTGCACCTTGGAGTTGATCAAACAAATCATCAATCCTAGGAAGAGGAAACTTATTCTTTATAGTGACCGTGTTCAATTTTCGGTAGTCTATACACATTCTAAGAGACCCATCTTTCTTTTTCACAAATAATATCGGAGCGCCCCATGGAGATACGTTTGGTTGTATAAAACCCTTGTCTAGCAAATCCTTGAGTTGAGCTTTCAATTCTTTCAACTCGAGCTCGAGTCATCGGGTAAGGAGGAATTGATATGGGTTGAGTATCCGGCATCAAATTTATGTCGAAATCTATTTCCCGTTCGGGAGGAATTCCAGGTAAATCATTGGGAAAGACTTTTGGAAATCCTTTCATTGCGGGGACCAACTCTAAAGGAGGAGCCTCGGATTTGAGGTCCTTGACCCTCACAACATGATAGAGACATCCCTTAGAAATCATCTTACAAGCTTTTATACATGAAATAATTTGACCTCTAGGGATTGAGTTTCCCCCCTTCCATTCTAAAATGGTTTCATTAGGAAATTGGAATTTAACTACCCTTATTCTATAATCAATTGAGGCAAAACAAACATGTCACAAATCCATCCCCAATATGACATTAAAGTCCAACATATCAAGTTTTACCAAATCAACCAATGTAACTCTATAGGACAATAATATGGGACAACTCCTATAGACTCTTTTAGCAACAACGGAGTAACCCACCGAGTAGAAACCGAAAAAGGTTCATTTAAGACATCGTGGAGAACATCAAACTTCATAGCCACTAAAGGAGCCAGAAAAGATAAAGTGGCACCGGGATCTAACAATGCATAAACATTAATTGAAAATACTTGCAACATACTAGTAACAACATCGGGAGAACCCTCTTGGTCACCCCTATATTTGAGAGCATAGAAGCGGTTCTTCTTAGGAGTATCAGAACATGGACCGTTTGCTTGTGCTTGATTACTCTCCCTATCTTGAGCCTTGGCCATGGGACAATCCCTCACCATGTGACCACCTTTTCCACAACCAAAACAAGTATCCGTACCCATTAGACATTTACCCACATGATTCTTGCCACATTTGGCACAACTAGGTTTCAAACCTTGTTAACCACCACCTTTTCCCCCTTGAGTTTTAGGGTTAGGAACCCTATCCTTGTTAGCCTTGGAGAAATTAGAAGGAACTTGGTTGGAGAATCTCTTCTTAAACTTTGGTTTGTCTTGGATTTCAAACTTACCCTTAGAAGTACCTCCATCATAGGGCCTTTCCCTCTTACCATCCTTATTTTTCCTCTTAAGCATACTCTCCTCAACTTGTTGAGCATGCACCATCAAACGAGAAAGGTTTATGTTGTCATGAAGCATTGCAGCCCGACATTCTTCCACAAGATCATCGGACACACCCGTCATAAAACGGCTCATTTCATCTCTAGGATTTGACACCAAAGAAGAAGCATACTTGGACAACTTGATGAATTTCAAAAATTATTTTTGAACACTCATACCTCCTTGACGAAGGTTGATAAACTCTTCTACCTTTTCCTCTCTTTTCTCCCTTGGGAAGAACCTATCAAGATTTGCCATCCTGAAGACTTCCCAACTTATGGGACCCATTCTCAAATCCCTATTGTCCTTCCACTGAGTATACCATGTTTGAGCCACATCCTTGAGTTGGTAAGCGTCTAGCTCGACCTTCTCATTTGAACTCACCCCCATAGAATACAAGATTTTATAAAACTTATCAAGAAAATCTTTGGGATCTTTATTCAACTTAGACCCAAAGAACATGGAAGGGTTCATCCTTGTGAAGTCCCTAAAGTGAGAAGCCGTGGTACTAGCATTTTGATTCACACGGGGTGCAAATTTCCGATTAGCTTGGATTGTCGTAGCTTGAGCTTAAGTAGTCATGACTTGAGTCAAGATTATGAAAGCCTCCCTTATCTCTCCATCTGACATGACCGGAGGAATGAACGGAACTTGGACACCTAGAGGAACTTGCTCTTAAGAAGGAGCTTGGTTGTCTTGGGGAGGAACTCCCACATTAGCAATCTCCTCTTCAACCCTTCTTGCGGCTGCCCTTCTAGTAGTCATACCTTATAACCACAAGAAATGATTAGAAGAAAAGGACACATAGAGTTAAGACTCTTGAGGCACGACATTAAGAATACAAAAGGAGTGAGAATTTCCTAAGCATCACATAGCCTGCGCTTCACAATTATGAACAAGACTCTACATAGACGTGGTTTTGTGAGACATTATTCCTATAATCATTCGACCTCATTCTCTGATACCAAGTTTGGAACGACCGGAGAGTACACCCTAGACGTAACCGGCGTCTTTGTCCTCAAAGAGGCCTTAGACAAGCCCTTAGCATACATCATTGAATTTCATAGGTAAATAAAATTACGGAAAAATTAAAACTTTTCTTTGAAGTTCAACTTCACTTCACATATATTAAAAAATAGACTACAATTGTTTCACACGACCATATTTGGGACATAGCTCATACAACATTACAATACGTCTTATAAGAGAGTACAACATAGTTTTTACAAGATAGGAAATAGAACAATGTTTTTATACGTAGTCAAATAACAAAGCTAAATTTATAAGCTTCGTCGTCGGACATGAGGACCCACCAACTTGGGAACTATGCAAGCTTCTTGAGAATGGACTTGAACCCTTCAATGGACCGAACCTACATTATTGTAGAAATAGAAGAGATATAGGTTAGTACAAACCACATGTACCAAGTATGTATATATTCAAGTAAAACATTAGGAAAACATGCGCAAAGGGAAATTTTAGTATAAACATGCTAAATTCACTTTAAAAGTCTTCATGCACATTCCAAGAACATATACCAGTCCATATCACCATAACAATAAGACATATTCATATTCATGTTCAAGAGTGACATCATAACAAACCCATAATCAACGTTTCATGTTTAGAGTACATTTCATCAAAACATCACAAGACTTTACTCATAACCCCAATTGAAGTCTACCAGTGCAATTTGTATGTGAAGCTCCATAACCCCACATAACCAAGTAAACTAGCAAACAGACCATAAGCATTGTCTTTACCTCATACATCATCATAACAAGTGTAGTCAACATCATACATAACAATTTAGACCAACATCATATATATCAAGTAAAACCAACATAGTACATAGCATGTGAGACAAACATCATATATATCATATATATACAAAGAACCCACACTAGAACCCCCCTCAAGGTCCTCTTGTGCAATGTACAGGTAAATTCTCATTTCCTTACCTACACTAAGTAACACCTCTTAAGTAGTCTTAGCTAGTGCTCATCTTCTTACTTTCATTCATTCAAATTTCGGGAAACATCTCCATAAACGACACTAAACCATGTGAGCTAAACATGTAATCCAGTGTTATCCTCTCACACCGAAAGGAGGGCATCCTACTTGCCAAGGTAGGACATATACATCATAATAGCATCTAGGTGGATCCACTATCTAGGTTTCCTATGAGGGCACATAGTTAAGGAACTAGGAGGTTGTTACTAGAAACCCTCTTTATGCTAGTTAACATTGTAGTTTCCACCTCATGAGAGAACATAGTGTGAACCTCCCTTCCGTTGTGAAGGAACACCTCTCGTTGTAAAGTTCTCTCGGTGCTAACTAAATTCCCTTTTTAAAGAACCTTCAAATCTTTCTTAAACATTAGTTCATAAGATAGGCCCTAGGGGCTTGACCCCTTATATAACATGTAATATAGCTCATATGTTATATGATGAGAATGTCCTTTCATCAAAACCAACATCATGTGAGATCATTTCTTCATAACATATTCATAAGATATATATGTGAATTACCTCCAATTCCACATAGTAACACACCTAACATCATCTCACAATTCATCACATTCATAGTGTGATCATACCTCCATAACTTCATCATCCATACTGCAATTAACCAACATTACCAAAGATAAGCAAACAATAACATAATAGGAATAACTAGTTTATGACGTTAAAGGTCTTACCAATGGCATCCATGAAATCCATTTGGGACATCATTTCAAATCAATGATATACCCATAAAAGCCATTAGCATCATCATACAATAACCAATTTTACAAGAACACACTTAATTACATTATCTCTAGGACTCTAGCCATTAATTTACATGATTCAAACGTTTGGGATAAGGGAAAGGGGACATCCATGGATTCTTCAACAAATAGATCAAAACCCAACAACACATGATAATAGGCAGTCCATACATGAATGTAATAACATAATTGACACAAGTCTAACAATGGATACGTTCATCACTTTCAACAAATTCATTAAGCAAGATCCAAGATTTATGGAATTTGGGGGAAGAACATAGATCAATGGGAAATTCAAGTGAAACACAACAACTAACATCCATTATATACTCAAACAATCCTAAGTAATCATAATTCATCATAATTGATCCACAATTTCAGTTTTAGAAGAAAATCTATTTGTAGAGAAAACCCTTGAATTTGGTTGATTTTGAAATCATCTTTGAATGGACCTCTTGAGGAAAGGAATTCCAAGAGTGAAAGAATCCATACCTTATGAAGACTTTAGCCACAAATTTGATAAGAAAACTTGAAGACTTGACCTTCTTCTTGAAGCTCCAATGGTCTTCAATGGAGGTTGGGTAGAAAAAGAATTTCGAGAGAGGTGAGAGTGATTTTGATTTCAATTTTGGATTTGATTTGGGTAGGTAAACTGACCTAAAATCAATATATACCCCTCCCCTAAAATACTCAAACGACCCCTCACTTAATTAGACCTTTTTGTTAAGTTAACTTGAATTTAAAACGACACGACCAAATCTAGAACATGACTACGCGTCGCGGGCACACCTCTAAATCTTTTTTCTGAAATCCGATTTGAGGTAGAGAGGTTCGTGACAGCCCGCATCGCGAGGCAATTTTCCCTTTTGAGTGGTGGGCGCGCGACGCGTAACCACCCTAAAAAAGGGGTTGCTTTCAAGCTGTCTTGGCAGCCTTCTTGCCAACGCTTGGGCCCTCTTGAAGGACCTCTAGGGTGGTCCTTAGGGGTCGTAACTAGAAGTTTTGATCCCTAAAACATTATTTTATCTATTTCAAGTAGTTTTACAAGTTTTACCCTTCATACAACACTCCCAAACCTTCACAAAATCTAAGGTTGTCTACTAGTTCAATTCCACTAGTTTACGGACGTCATGGTCGTCCCTTGATGTTTAGGATTTAATACTTCTAAATCAAGTTAATTACCTTTAATTAGGCCTGCAAACACCGTCTTTTACACATTAGACACTAGGTGAGACTCTAGTCTAGGTCCTTGGATTTCCGAGGTATAACACATTAGATAGTCACACTTTCTCTTAATGAATCACTTTATTCATGTAATAATAACTCTATTATTGCTTAATTGAATCCATAATAATTTTTTTGTGGATTTTTCATGTATTAGGTGTTTGTGTCAATCGAGAAAACCAAAAAAGTCGAACCAAACCGACGATTACTTTTTTCATTGGTTCAGAAATTTAAAAACCAACTAAATTGGTTTGATTTTGATTTTAACCAATAACTGATTGAACACCCCTAATTACACAAAAGGCCCAAATATTGGTCTGATAAAATTAATTTTCTAAATATTAAAGAAAATTATTTTTTGAATTTGTTATTTTGACGGTCAACTTCTTTCTACTCATTTTTTTTTGTAAATTTGATGTAAATGAATCAAATTTTTTACAGATACAAAAAATAAATTATAATATAGCCATGAAAAAATTAAAAATCTGTCTCTTACTTTGTCTTTTTTTTCATTCACATTTTTTTCATCATATCTTTACACAAAAAAATTAAATAAGAATAAAAAACTCAAAAAATGTTAAAGAAAAAGATCTATATCTGAGACATTTAAAACTCAAATTAGACATTGAATCCTTTTTTTTTTCTCCGAAAACATTGAATCAAAGAAGTAAAAAAGATCATGTATGAAAAGGAACATATATACCCTAAACTTTGTTAGAAGGGTTATATATACCCTACAATAAAATTTTAAAATAATTAAAAAATAACAAATTAGGAATAATGGTTTCACTACCATTAGATGAAAAAGGATATATGTGAGATTTTTTTTATTTATTATATGGGTATATATAAGCCACTTTTATAATATTAATAAGCTTTAGTAACAAGGGTATATAAGCTCTAAATAGTAAAATTGAGGGATATTATACAATTTTTTCCTTTTTTAGTTAAACAATACAAAAGAAGTAAGGGGGGGAGGGGGGGCTTGGATTCCATGTTTAAAATTGAGGTTTTACGTGTATAAATGACAAACAAAAACCTCAACTAAAATCACCACATGCATATGTAATATTGGAAATATATATATATATATATATATATATATATATATGCGTTTTTCTTCAATTTTGATCAACTCAAATCTCTTCAAAATAGTCTCAATCCTAAATTTGAGATATGAGGTCGCTGGATGTTTAGTGTCTTTTGATTTATTATTTTGTCAAATGTCAAAACACCTCTTAGGCATGACTGACACTCATCAACACTAGCTTCGGGCGAATCAATTTACCATACACTTACCGCGAAATTATTTAAGCACTATGATAAAATATGTTCAACTCAAGAACACATCAATACTCATTAAAATGAAATAATTATTCAACCAAAATTGTATATCTATTTATGGAAAATAAACAATCTCTTAAATAATATATCTCTAACCCAAATCTCACAATAAGACCAAGATTCGTCTATTATAGTTACATGAGTTCAACTGTTTGGCATGTAAGTCCCTGTTGACACCCAATTTTGACCGACCTTTAACCATTTTAGGAATGCTATTCGATTAAATACGTTTTTTTAAATTTTATTTTAAGTTTAGATTTTAATCGATTTAGCATAAAAAATCATATTTTAGTATGTTTACTTTATAAAATTATTGCACATGTTTTAAATATTTCTTAATAATTTTTGAAATAATTATTTCATTCAAGAGTTTTAAAAGTCAAGTGATTTTCAATTAACAAAAATACTTTAATATATGTAGTATTTTAATTAAAATAGCAATTCCTAAATTTTTCTCAAAATTATTTAAATCTTAGCCTATTTTATCTTAATTTATTTCAATTCTAGTCATTCTGATTCATTTTTTATTTCAATTATAACCACCTTTTTCTTGCAATTCTAGCCAATCTTATTGCAATTTTAGTCATTCCATATTCTTTTCAATTTGATTTTTAGACTTCATCTTTTAATCTCAACCGTATATCTTTTAAACTGAATCTTATATCAAATCCTAGCCATTCATCTATTTTGAAATCAATTGTTCAGATCGAATTTACTAATCTTCCCAATTTAATGTACAAAAGACCAAAAACCTATTTTTGAAACTGATCTTCTTCTCCCCTCTTTCTCTCCAGCCGCCCCCCTCTCTCTCCCCATTTTTTCCGGCGAAGGCTGCCAGAGGCGACGCCTCCCCTCTCTCCCGCCTCAGCCTCCGCCTCTCTCCTCTTCTCCGTCCATCTCTCCACTCTTCTTTTTTCTCCGCCTTCTTTTCTCCATCGCTGGCAGCACTCAGGCAAGCTGCCAGGCAGTCACCAGCAGCTACATTGAATCAGCAGCCCTGCGCGGTAAGAAGTAGCAGCAACCAGAGGCGAATGCTCTCTTTCGTCGGCAGCAGCAACCAGGCGAGACTCACCGGCCAATAGTGTTTCCGGTGGAGCTTTTTGAAAGTATCAAAATGGGTCAAAAGACGGATCTTTAACAGATCCGTCCGGGTACATTTCTGTCTAATTATATTTGATTATTTTAGCAAATTATTATTCTTCTCATCTACAATGTGACTTTGATATGAAAGTTGTATACATGCTAATGAATGTGGAAATCATGTTAGGCTTAAATTTGAACTACCAATTGGAATTACTTTGTTGAATATAGTCATTTGTTGCTCCGACTTGTTTAGTTGATGACAAATTTTACTTTCCCTTCTACTTAGGTGAAGCATATCCGGTGATTTATAGTGTTGATTTGAATTGTATGTTAGTGGATTATTTATTGTCAATGGCTCCATCATGATAAGTGGATTTAAATTGACCATTTGAGTAGGCTTAATTTGTCTGTCTTAATTTTTTACTATGTGACCTATAGTAATTAATCTTGTGACGTTTGTTGTTTACACTTAATTGATTAGCTATCCATTCTTATTGTTTGATTGAGATTAATCAAATTTATTATTTTGCTCCTTATTTGATAAATTGGCCGTATAATTACTTCTCCCTTTAGTATAGTCTTTCCTTTAATATAATATATAGGATTAATGAGTATTTCCTCACCCTAAATAGAGTGGCTGATTTAGTTCTGCCGTTGCTAAGGAAATAAATCATCTGTGATTGTCTAAATAGCTCTTTCCCTTTTATGGTTTATTCTTATTTTTTCTTTGCTTAGCTTAAGTCTTGACAGATTGCTGGCACTTCAAATTTAGTAAATTATCGATTGCTTATTTGGTAACGTGATGGATCTCTTACTGGTTTTGCATGTAGTAATTGTGTTAATTTAGGTAAAAAAATTGTTTTGATTTTCTTACTCTCCGCTTGTTAAAGGAAAATAATTGATCCCTTTTTCCTTATTTGTAAAATTGACTGATTGCTTACTTGCTGTTATATGGTAAAATAATAATAATAATTTAATAATTTAAAATCTGATTTTGGCGATTCTTTATTTAAGGAAAATAATGTTATTCCTCCTAATTTTATTCTTGTCCTATTAGATTTCTTACTTGTCTATTTTGGTAAAAAAAATAATATATTTTAGAATAAAGTTGATTTTAGCTTTTTATTTAAGAAAGATATATTACTATTTCTAATCTTATTTCTTACTTGCTTAAATTTGGTAAAAGATATTTATCTGTCTAATTTGTCTCCTTTAATATAAGGAAAATGTTATTTAATTGATCCTTAAAATATTTATTTCCCTTATGCGTTCCCCTCTCTTTCCTATATAAATAGGACCCCCTTTCATTATAATTGATAGACTTTTATCACACGGATTATCATCACAAGTTCTATCATACATACTCACTTTTCGAGACAAGTTCTCTCATTGCTTATACTCTCATATTCATCATTTTTACCACAAGTGCTACTTTATCATTAACTCTCAATTCTCATTCGGTCATTGCTCGCATACTCAAAATACTATTTTTTTCTGCATAATTGGTTAGTCCTCTTAATTATTTTAAATTTGATTTTCGCATAAATATAAATATTTGTGTGTTGAAAAATAAAACAAGAAAGCATCCAAGTTAGTTTCATTATCCTTTTATGTGTGATAATATAACTATGGTTATTCTTTATCTCTTTGTGTGTGTTATTTACATATATATGAGAATAATTTATTACTATGAGTCTTCTATATTACAATCATTTCTCCATTGTATATGCGGTACATTACCTCTTCTAGCAGGCTTTGAACTTAGAGTTCAAGATGTTGAAGAGTGGTCTAGAAGAAATTTTGGACAAAGCTTCATCTATTTTATTGTTATGTATATTTTCATTTGTTATTTTTATAATAATATGTGTATAACTCTCTAACCCTACATATATATGAAATAAATTTGGGGGATCGTCTAAGGGGAGGGGGATTACATGCTAATTGTCGTTTATTTGCAAACTCATGTAGAAACCTATAGGATTTAAATAATAAAGGTGAATATCATGCTAATAAAGTCAAGGTAAATTTTTTTTATATAATTGTTGCATGTTTCAATAACTCAAGCTTGTTAGTTCATTAATCAATTTCTATTTAATCTTGAGGTGCTAATAAAATTATTATGCTCATAATTATTGAAAAACCATGTTCATAACTTGAGCACATTAATTAACTTACCGTGAATATGTTCTAAATCTATATAATAATATAAATCTGAATCACAGGGAGGCTGATGTGGCATGCTTCTAAAGCCAGGATTAATTTTTTTGTTTTTTGACTTTTCTTTTTGAATTTTCTTCTTTCATTTTTTATTAATTATTTATTTAATAAATTAAAAATCTATCATATTTATTATATTCAATTATTATTGATGAGTTACAAAAAAACCTCCATCTTTTTGCATTCTCCACTTAAATAACATGTCTTCTCAACTTCCTCCTATCTTATTCTTAGACTCAAACAATCTATAAATAACAACCATATATGGAGTTGTTTGATACTCAATATATTATTTTTGTGGTCATATTTTTTTTGTTTGACTTAATTTTCTTATCTTTTTTATTTTTTAAATTTTGCAGGAACATCAAACAAGTTTCATTGAACATACATGCATGTATCAGTGCGAGGAAAATTTAACAATACACCAAAACAACAACAACAATAGGAAAGAAGACAAAAATAACAAGCAACAGAAAAAGAACAACAAAATTGACACAACACATTGCAAGCTAATTTAGAGATGAGAAAAATAGATATTAGAATAAAAAAAACATCGTGACTCTTTTACTTTGTTTGTTCTTCTTCTTCTGATGGAGTGTTATTTTTTCATGAAAAGAGAAACAGATGATTTCTCATGATATTTCTGAAGATACTGATGTAAGAAGAAAAATCATGTAATAATCAAATTTCTTCAAAATAGAAAGAGTTTTTGAAATAACATTGCACTAGAATTTCTTCTTCTACAAAAATTATATATTGAGAGAAATAATTATTTTGATTGAGAAACTTATAGAATGAATAATAAGTGGTCCAAGAGCAAGAAAGACTATTTAGAGAGATTTAATTTATTTATGGAATTCATATTAAGTTAGGATGAGAATATGGAGAAATCTACTAATATTTTAATTCGTTTTTTTTTGTTTTTTCATTAAAACGTATTTCTAATTTATTTTTCCTTATCTATCTTTAATTAAAGTTTGTTTTATTATCTTTTATATATTTTTAACTGAAGTTTCTCTATATTTTTATAATTTTTTTTGTTTTTAGATATGATGTTTATTTCTAATTCTAAACAACCGAAAATTTCACTTTCAAATTTTATTGAATATCAAAGTTGACCATATTTAATTTCATTCATCATTAATTTTACTTCCTTGCCTTAATTTGATCTCTTTATTATAATTTATATAATTTCTTTAAATTGCTTCTTTCCTTTTTCTTTTTTCTTACATTTTATTTATTTATTTGTTACAAGATAATAGTTATTATAAATTGCTAAGAATTGCATGTATATTTTACAAAATTTAATTTATTTTATTTAAATTATATTTAGTTCATTTCTTTTGCGAAAAGATTCATATCTACACGTAATGATAATAAAGTTAAAGTTAGAAAAGAATAACAACCTTCTCACTTAAGATATTTATTTATTTTATCATATTTTTATGACATTTTCTCTTATATTTTCTTAGAATAATTGCTAAAAATTGTGTCTAGATTTATTTATTTATTTTTCCAGTACTTATTTTGTGAATTTTACCTAATTTTAATGAAATTTTTACCTTGAAATTTTGCACAATATCAAATATGACCATACATAAATCCTTTCATCATAGATGCTATTAATTTTTAAAATTTTCTTTCCTTAAACTCATCATTAATGTAATTTATATCATTTCCTTAAATTATTTTTTCCTTTCTTTGTTCTTTTTATTTATTTATTTTAAAACTAACTGTTATAACTTTATTTAAAAAATGCATTTTTATTATACATAAATAGACTTTAATTTGTCATTTATTTATAACTTGAGTTTTTTTTTGTTTTTTTTCTCTTAAAACGTTTTTTTTCTTATCTATCTTTAATTATAGTTTTTTTTTTCTTTTATATAACTTTAATTGAAATTTGTTTTATTTTCTTTAGTATATCTTTGATTAAGGTATATATATATATATATATATATATATATATATATATATATATATATATATATATATATATATATATATATATATATATATATATATATATATATATATATGCCAAAAATTTATTTACTTTTTTATTTTTTTCGTTTTTAAATTTAATAAATTTTAATTTTTAAAAACTAATAATTTAGCTTCAAATTTTACTGAATATCAAAGTGACTACATTTAACTCCATTCATCATCAATCATATTATTTTTTCTTACTTCATTTTGATTATTACTTTCATTTATATCATTTTCTTAATGCACTTTTTTTTAGTAATTTTTTTACCTTTTCTAATTTTTTTTTACAAGATATTTGTTATTATAACATGATAAGAATCAAATATATATTTTTTTTATGAAATTTAACTTCTTTTAATTTAGATCACTTCGCTAAAGATTCATTTATATATATGTAATAATAAAATTAAAATTAGAAAAAGATGACAACCTTCTTATTTCAGATATTTGTTTATTTTAATTTATTTTGACATTTTCTCTTATATTTTTCTTAAATAATTGTTGAAAATTATGTGGAAGTTTATTTATTATTTTCTTTCCTTTTAAATACTTTTCCAAATTTTGAAAAGATAGAAAATTCAACCTCAAAACTGAATTATCAAATACGCCCATATTTAAATCATTTCATCATTGATGCTATTAATTTTTTAAATCTCTTTCTTTAAATTCATCAATAATGTTATGCATTTCCTTAAATCATTTCTTTTCCTTTCTTTTTTCTTTTTACTTTTTATTTCTTTGTTTATTTCAAAAATTAATTGTCCTAAATTGCATAAAAATGTATTAGAATTTGATTTGCCATTTTATTTTGATTTTTTAAATTATTTCTTCTACTAAAGATCGATATTTATATGCTATAAGTATATCAATATTATTCTTAAATGTCTATTAAAATCTATATAATAATAAAAAGCTGAACCATAGGGTTGCTGATTTGGCATGCTTCTAAAATGAGGATTCATTTTTTTGTTTTTTGATAATTTTTTTTAAATTTTCTTCATTCATTTTTTTATTAATTATTTGTTTACTAATTTTAAAATCTATCATATTTATTATATTCAATTATAATTCATGAGTTACAAAAAAAAACTTCTATTTTTGCATTCTCTACTTAAATAATGTCTTCTCAACTTCCTTCTATCTAATTCTTAGGACTCAAACAATCTATAAATAACAATTATATATGGAGTTGTTTGATATTTATTTTCATGTTTCCTTTCATTTTTTTCGTTTTTGTTTATTTTTTCTTCATTTTCTTCATTGATCATGTATTTAATTACTAAGAGAGAGAATATATAACAAGTGATGCGAAAATATGCATGGCCACCATGTTCATGAAGATTATAGATATGTTTTACATAATTTCTTTTTTTTTTTTGTCATAGTAGCCAATCACGAGGACAAGGTGAAGACGTTTTTAATGACAGTGTCAGATTAATTTTGTACAAGTTTGACAAAATGAAGAAGAAATTTTGTGGCGGTATTTAGTTATTTTTCAAATATAGGGTATGTATTTTCCAAGAACAATATTTTTCGATAAAGTTTGGAGCGTTACATATATAATTCTTTTTTATACTTGGTAAATGTTAACTTTTTCTTCTAAAATAATGTGTTGATTTTCCTAAGAAAGAAATTGATGATTCTTAAAAGTCTATCTATCTATCTATCTATATAATAATTGTTGGACTAGAATAGTGTGGTACTTTCTATCTATACTTTGATGATTTTTTTTTCTTCCCACTTATTATTGAACTTATTATAAAAATAAATGTCTCAATAACTTTATTTCGGATTGTCTTATCATTTTCTATGATTAATATTCATTATTTTGTGTCATAATATACAAATGTCAAAAATATTGAAATCACATCCTTAATCCTCTTAATTACAATGACTCTTCATTCTTAGGAATGTATATTGAATGTAGTATTAATTTGCAATATGAAATATACTCTTAATATTTTTTTATATAAGCTAAACAAAACTAGATGAATTAGGAATTTGTGTATGCCATTTTTTTCAATTTTTTGCATTCTTTTTTCTCTCTTTTTTTTGTGTGTATTTTTAAATGTATTTTCTTTCTAACATTATTTTGTTTTTTTTAATTTTATTTAACTTTTTTTAGTAATTTTGATATGATAATTTTTTAGGTTGGTGAACATATAAATACTAGAAAGTATGTAGTGATGAAGTTATAACAAAGAGGAGGAAGAAGTCCGAATTAAAAAAAATTGATGTAAAAAACTAAAAAAGTTCAACTAAAAAATATGTACCTTATAGATGACTTGGAATAACTATTGTTACAAAATATAGATATATAATTGATTTTTCATAACTTATCTTTTATGATTTAGTATTAAAAATCTTTTAATTCATTTCATAACCGCGCGAAGCGCGGCTAAGTACACTAGTTTAGTATAATCTTAAACTTTTAAAATCTTGTCTTCTATGATAATTTTGTTAATTGATTAATAATAAACTAGTCATCAGTTTTCTGAATAATATTAATTTGAGGCACGCGTAATAATTTTATTTAGTAATTTTTAAACCTTTAGTTAGTTAATCAAGTTTGAATAACTTTAATATGTTAGAAACCTTTCAACATCGCTAATTGATTAGAATTCATGTCTATAGGAATTAAGTATTTTTCAATGACTTAATTTAATTGAACATTATTTTTAGTCCATGATAATTTATGGCATTGTTTAAAGAAGCTCTAATTTGGCAAACTGAAATAGGTGCAGTCTTTTTTACAATTTTTTGCTCCAATGTTAAATAAATATTTGCAAAATAATTTATTTTTTTGGCCACTTAATAATCAGTTTCTTGCATATGCTACTAATTAAATATTGCTCATAAATAAATTGTGCACAACTTGAAATAAGTTTTCTGCATTAACAATCTCCTATTGATTCATTACTAAGTTATTATCTGCATTAACGTTTTGTCAGCTTTTAAATAAAATTTTATAACATGATCTTTTATTTATTTAAAGTCATTGTTCAACCTTTTTTTTTGGGTTGGCATGACATGCTTTCAAAACTATACAATAAGCACTATCTCCTAACCTATAGTTAGCGGGAAAGTCAAGGGAATTACGAGGTCTAATTCCAATTTTTAAAGTAAGCCGACGCGTCCCCGGGAGTACCACCTACCCATGATTTTCAAAAGGGATTATGTGTATTTATATGTAAATATTTATGTGTCTATATGCAAATCAAATCTTTTTTTAAATCATCTTCAAAATATAAACTATTATTATTTTTCTAAGACCGACCTCAAATAAAAATTGTTTCTATGGTGGAGGAGCGCGATTAACAATATCGTGGCATCATCCCTATAAAGAAAAAAACTTCTTTTTTAAATAAAAATTCTATTCAAACTTGCTCAATTTTTCAAAACTTTATTTTCGCACATCTTATTCTTGTTTGGTGTAGCATATTCAATTAAATCGAACTATCTTCTATACCTATTTGTGCATAAATATTTGGTTATCAAATAGATCGTATGCTGAAATAATAAATAATCGAAGTAATCTTAATTGTTTAAAAATTTATTTGGGGTAGCTTAAAATAAAGTAATAAATTTATTGGCTTATTTATTGGTCTATTTTCTGTCTTCTCGCTTATCTTTTAATTTGATTGGTATCTATTGCGTTTATTATTTTTATCACCTCTTTGCATGCTTAAATAATTAATTAATAAAGTTATTCTCAAATGTTTGATATTTGTTATCTCCTAACCCTTTCTAATTAACTAATTAAAATAATAAAATAGTTTTAATCATTTTATATTTGGTATCGCCTAGCAAGCATGTTACTTAAATTAAAATCAATAATGAAGTGACCTTATTTGCTACTTGTTACCCCCACATAAATTGCATGAGATACGGTCGGGATCCACATTTGTGGACCTCGAGGGATGCCTAATACCTTCCCCTCGAGGTAATTTGAACCCTTACCCTGATCTCTGGCTGGTTGACCTTAGCTAGACTTAGTTAGGTTAGATAAGTGCCCTAACGCGCCTTAATTCGCTAGGTGGCGACTCCTCAAACTCAAAATTCCAAAAGAGTTGTTAGGTCGTGATAAAACCCGTTTTTCCCGAAAAATGGGGTGCGACAGCCCCCAAAAAAGAAGTTATAAGTTATAATAGATAAAGTTGAAACAGAAGCCTCCACAAATAATGCGAAGGTTCACCTCAACAACGAAAACCATGCGAATAAACTTGTTAGCCACTAGTCTTTCTCTCTGCAACAATTAATATATGCATTATAACACTCCAAAAGTTCCTAAACCTACACTAGAAAAAAACTGCTAAAAAAGTGATGGACGGTGTCTCTCCAAAAAGCGACGCTATTTGCCACACTGTCCATCGCTTTTTAATAAAATAATTATTTTTTAAATTATTTTACAAAAAGCGACAGACGATATCTCTTAGTCCGTCGTTCTTTTGTCGCGAATTTTTGTGCCAAATATATATATATTCAGAGAGAGACGTCATCCGTCTCTTTTTATTAAAAATAATTATTTATAAATTAAACAATAACCATGTTGTCCATCTTTTTTTAATTTGTTTTATTTTGTTAATTATTTTTGAAAAAGAGACGGACGACATCTCTTAGTCCGTTGCCTTTTGATCCAAATATCTAGTCAAACATTTTTAAAAAGCGACAGACAGAGTCTCTTATCCCATCATTTTTTGATCAAAATATTGATCAAATACTTTTTAAAAAGTAACGGACAAAAAGATGTTGTCCGTCGTTTTTTTAAATTATATTGAACCAAAAGCGGTTTTTCCCCATTTTTTCATCTCTTTCTCTCTCTTCTCTCTCTTCGCTCTAAAACCATATGCGCCGCCGCCGCCCCATGCCTTCATTGCCCTTCTCTTCCCGAGCACTAACCCCGTCTCCGCCTTCCCCAGGCGGCGCCGCCACCCGTCGTCTCTGTTGCCTCTTTTCCTTAGCTTGTTAAGGTTAGGGTTTGAGTTTTTTTTTTTCAATTCTAGTAATATTTGATTTGTTGTAAGTTAGTGTATTTCTTTAATTTGTTAAATTGTGTTATTCAATTTTTAATTTGTATATTTGATCGTTGTTAGTTAGGGAGATAATTGAAGATTTTTTTTATGTAAGGGTTTTCATTTAAATTCGAGAATATGATTATGAAGTGAGTATTAGAAGTTAGAACTACAAATAATTAAAAGTAGAAGTTAGATTAATTGCATTTCCCAACGTTGAAATTCTTAAATTTAGTATTTTTGAAAGTTGAAGTTAGAAAAATATTGAATTGTATTTGCATAGGAAATAATCATCTTGAAATGACGTAAAAAGTATTATAAATCACAACTATTAACAACTTCAAGATTTAGTAACCATAAAAAATTAGTTCGCTCTCGATATTCTATATGTACAATATGAATTAGGACGAATGAAATAACATACATTATTTAAATTAAATATAAGTATTTCAAATTATAATAATTAATCATATCATCATCAATATATATATAAAATATGAAGTACAAATTTGGAATACTATTTTACCCTACACTATATAAAATATTACAAATTATACATATTAATTAATTATTAATTATTAATCCAACTCAAAAGTTAACTTCTTATTTACTGTATCAATTATGAGTTATGTCTCTTCAATGGCTCAATCTCATTTTTCAGCAACCATACAACTTCAGCTATTAAAACTGTATGTTATTTTCTGTTTTCAAAGCATTTAGTTAGTTTTCCATATTAAATTAAATATTTTCTATTTTTAAAGCATTTATTTAGTTTTTTGTATTAAATTAAATATTTCCGATTTTCTAATCATTTAACTAATTGAATGGTATAACTAATGCATAGACTCTTTTGTTTTGGATATGAATAGTTATTTTCATTTCCTATATATGCATTGTATATTAATTATCATTTTTTAATTCTAATATTCTTTATAGTTTTCTCTTGTATTTGCTTAGCCTTTGTGTTTGCTAATTACTAATTTTTATTTATTTTTCCTTGCTTCATATCTTATCTTGCCATTGTGAACTCTTCCCTTCTCCATCGCATCGGTACATAATAGATATGATAGTCATATCATTTAAATTATTCTTAGTCATGAAGAAGGTAAACATACATCAGGCAAATTCACTAGAAATCTTTTTAGTTTCTTAACAGTGTCTCATTAGAAAATATAGAGAACTTGTATTGTTTGAGATCCATAAATTAGTAGTAAATACTAGAATGAAATGGGTTCAAATAGTCAAATGAATAGTGAGAATGCATATGTCGACTCTAGGAAGCATGTAATGAGGTATGATTGTAATGGAATTGAAAAGAGTAATAGAAGTAGATGGATTGTTGTAGCCAATAAGTAATTGCTAACAAACTGATATACAAACATTATCATTTTTGTCATCTAGGGTTTGACCAAATGATAGCAGAAGCTTTCACTAGAAAACAAAGTAAAGCTTAATGTTGACCAAACAACATGATCTGAGCTTACGTGATTGGATCCAGCAATATCAAACTATGAATTACATTGGAATTTTACCTATGAATTCCAGGAATTTCATAGAATTTACATGCAAAACTATAAAATTCCTAAGTTATGCAATATTTTACCTGCTTAATTTTTTTTGAAGGAACATCTGTAAGTGAATTTGGCTCAAAAATATTACTTAGAGAATTAGTTGGGAAAATTAACTAGTACGTAATATTTTCGTAGGTAAATTCACAAATAAATTCACAAAAATAAATTCCTTTATTATTTGGCAGAAAAATCCTCAAGTAAACTACCTACGGATTTAGTTGGGAATGTCAAAAAAAAATTAAACTTTTTTAAGTTAAAGAATTACTTGGGAGTTTGTTTCTACGAATTTAGATATGAATTTATTTAGTGAGACTTTATCCGCAAAATTACATACCAGGGAAATTACTAAAGGTCTTGTCATTGCGAATTAGTTGGGTTTCTTTAATTGGAAATTATGGGAACATTTTTGTACCAATAAATGTTTTTTTAATTATTTTGAAACACTCTCTTAATTAATGTGGTTAAAAATGGTGAAACAATTTTCTCAATTATCATACACTATCAATTATTTTATGAAATTAAATGTTTTATTGGAGGCATTATAATAAATGTCTCGGTTTCATTTTTTTTACTTAATTCTTTTTTGTCCTGAAATAAAAAACACTTGTGGCTTAAATTTTCATTTTCATTTTTCATTGAAGAACAGTAAATAATTTTAATCTTTGACTAAGTTAAATAAAACTCAATTATAATTTTGGAATATGGATTTCTGCATTTCATTAAATTGTGTATAACTGGATAAATAAGTATACGTTTTTAAGTAGTGAATATTTTATTTTTATATTTTTTATTAGCATAAAGTTTAATCGTCTTCTACAATAGATAAATCTATAGTAAAGAAAAAAAATTGAAATCCTACTTTACAATCTTTAAATTTATTGAAGTAAAATTTACATATTTGAAAATTACCTAAAAATACGATAAATAATGATAATTAATTCTAATATATTTTAAAATATATATCAAAAAATTATGGTCAAAGAAATATATGTTTGGATTTCAAAATGACACATGGGACGAAAGAAATACTTTATTTATGTATATTAAAAGAATGTAATTTGAACTAGATGAAATACTTTGTTTACACATATTAAAAATATAAAATAAATAAATATTTTAACACATTGATTTATTGAAGAAAAATTGGAAAAAAAATTAAATGTAATTTTTTGAATCACTGATTCTACCACATTGGTGGATGAGGATAAAAATTGTTAAAGAATGACAAAAGTTCTACATTGGTGGTTAATGAGATGGGTGGACTCCTTATAAAGATTGGACATTCCTCCTTCCTTTGAGCTAGTTTTTGGGGTGTGAGTTAGGCCTAAGACCTAATTTAACATGGTATCAGAGCAGGGCCCGTCTCACCCGATGTTGGGGCCCCTAAAATCAAAATTGTCCACGCACCAGATGCTAAGCACTGGGCGTGAGGTGGGGTGTTAAAGAATGACAAAAGTCCCACATTGGTGGTTAATGAGATGGGTGGACTCCTTATAAGGCTTGGGTAATCCTCCTCTCTTTGAACTAGCTTTTGGGTGTGAGTTAGGCCTAAGACCTAATTTAACAAAAAATCAGTCTTATAAAGCTTTCTCCTTAGGTGATTAGTAATTAATTTCTTGATCTTCTAGTAATTAAATTAGGAATACTGGTGTAATTTGACTAATATAACCCTATTATTATTTAAATTGACAATTAATCTTGAAAATTTATTTTTAGTATACCTACTAAAAAATTATGGACTGAGGGAGTAGTAGTTAGTTAGGGTTGACTAAATAGTTTGTGTGCACTATTAAATTAATTAAGTTGAGGAGAAAAACAAATTAAATATAAATAAAACAAATAGATACAATGTTAAATTAATTAAATTGGGGGATGAACAAATTAAATATAGATAAAAAATATACATAAATAGAAAAAAGAAAAACATATTAAATATAGAGAAAACAAAAGACAATAAAATAATTTAAGTTAAAATTACTAGAATACACACACTTAACATATTTTCAATATTTCTTTACTATTTTTAGAAAATACAAAAATTCTTATTTTTCCCACAAAATTAAATCACCGGATATATTATTCTTGAATAAGTCCAAACGTTAGTTTTTCATTCCTAAATTTACTCCTCTAATTTCTTCCTAGATTTATTACTGTTCAAGAACCTACAACTCATGGTTCTCACTCCTAAATTTTCTCTACCATATTCTCCAAGGATTCATTATTTCAATTTTGAATTTCAAACTAATTCTTAGTCCATTCAATCAATTTCAGAGCTTAAAATAGGTAGTCTCTTCCTCTTCAATTTTTTTTCATTTTTTTTTTGTATTGTATGATACTTTATGAATCATCCGTCTTTTAATATTGGGATTACCTAAATAGTCACACCCTAACACTAATTGAATCTCTGGTTATGAAGGTTTTAACTGGACAAAAAATAGATATAAGAGATTGCATGATCCTCTAACAATGGCTAAACAAAGTTAGAAGAAGTCAAAAGCTAAAAAGGAGTCACATGTAAAAATACCGAAGACAAGGGGTAGAAAGGTTGCCCCTGCCAAATCCAGATATTGCACTACCAACTGTATGTATTTTACTATATTTTATTTTTCTTTATTTGTAATTTTCTGTATTCACATGTTATTATTTGTGTAATAGTGTATACATTATTGTTAATTAAAATTTATTATGTATCTTGATTAAAATCTATATTTATTACACAAAATTCTAATTTGTGGTACATTTTGTTTATTTATTACGACTAATGTATCAAAAAGTTAAAATTCAAATAATTTGATAGAATGATTGATATTTATGATTAATGTATTGAATGTTGGTTTGAGTATCAGTTATTCATTTATACAAATAAAGCATTATTGGTCATTTTTTTGTTGTCAAAAGTGTGTGAAATTTAAAGTTCAAATTAGAGGATAATTACATGTATGTTGCAGAACAACATAATGTATCATCTTAAAGGTTATTGTTACTATTAAGTATCAAATTTAGTGAAAGATAGTGTGTAATTAGAATTATGTATCAAGTACAAGTTTTCATTTATTCATATTTTAGTTCAAGTTCATTTTCTTTCTGTTTTTTATGTATCATATAGACCTTTTTAGAGTGATCAACATCATTTTCTTGAATTGCAGAATATGAATTATTGAGTTAAAAAGATTCCAAAACACTTAGTTTGACTCTACTTACAATACAAATTTCAAAAGAGACTTAGCATTGTCAACAGGGAATGAAAGTATCCAATTATTCAAGGATATTATATTTGGTTCATATTTGAATATTTTTTTATGCAACTATCAACGTCAGATCACCAAGTGTTTACTTCTTATAGAGGTGGAGGGACAATTCATCTGGAGAACTTCATATTCGTTTGATGTGAAATTTGCTCAAGACATTATGCAACGATAAGGTGATATCCTGTATGTATTGTATCATTCTTTCTCTAATTTTTGTATCTATTCATTCTTATAATTAATCTTCTTATTTTTTATAGTGATTGCGGAAAATTTGTAGTTGCATTTGCTAAATTCTTGAGTGACGAAATCAACATCCAATACGATAGTTTTCGAAGTGACTATCTTCGAAAAGATATGCAACACTATTATGAAAGTATGGTCTTGAAAAGGACAAGACGGGATATGTTAGTGATAATGATGACTCTCCAAGGCTGAAGAGTGTCTCAACTCCAGCCGCAGAAAATGAACTTGTCAATGTAGCTAGCTAGTTTTTTGTGTTGTTGTTCACAGACAGTTGTTGATGCTTATTTGTTTTAAAGATACATTAATTAGTGTTTTGGAGTATTTATTATCCTTTTAACATAATAATTTTAAATTTAGAAGAGTTCTGAGGTTTAGAATTGTTTATTTTTGCTTTTAATTTTCTGTTCAGTACAGTTAGGGGTCGTTTGGTAGGGAGTATTAGGAGAAATAGTCCAAGTATTATGTGTGGTATTATTTAATACTATGTTTGATAGGAATTTTGAGTCAATTTATGGATTAGTTATACACCCTATATGGTATTAGAGGGTGTATAACTAATACCTTCCATTTGGTGGTATTAGTTTTAATACCATGGGACTAATCTAGGTAAAGACAAAAATACCCTCTCAATTCCTTTTAATCATTTTGTTTATTTTCTTGATTTTATATTTTATATTTATACTAATAAATTTATTTAAATAAATTAATTTGCTAATTTTATTATTTAGATATAATTTTTGTTTCTAAAATATGAGTTATTTAATCTACTTATTATTAATATAAAATATTGTAATCCGACTAATATGCTGATGTTGATGTATGAATTTAAGAACAATCCATAAGTCAAATATTGTCTCTTAGGGAAAGTCCATTAAACATTACACGAGTAGTCTAAACCAAGAGCATATATATATATATATATAGATATAGATATAGATATAGATATATTAAAAAAAACATCTCGACTATAAAAATAGTTTAATTAATTTTGTTATATCTATTGTTTATTTTTATTTTTTTATGATAAAGATTTCTTTTTTAATTTATTGATACAAAACAAAGTTAAATAATTTTTCTCTAAAAATTATTATAGTTGTGTGACCTTTTGAGATATTAACTCCAATTTATTAAGATGACAATTATTTACTCTCAAATAATTTAAATGAGAAAATAGTGACCATGGCAATGAAGTTTTTATTCTCCTAGCTAGTTAACAATGTTATTAAAAAAATAAGATTGTCCGTCAATTATCTACCTTGACCCAATTACATGAAATAGAAAATCCCATAATAACTCAAGGGTATAATTGAAAAGAGTTTTTTTGTAGAGTTTTAAACCACACACAAAACTACTTAAGAAACAATGAACCAAACACTTGATAATAATAATCACTGTATTACTAATCCATGCATTACTAATCCCTGCATTATCAATTTATGCATTACTAATTCCTGCATTGTTGATCTTTGTACCAAACCACCCCTTAGTACTTCAGAAAGTTCTTATCCGATAAGTATGGTAACAATTACATTATTGTATCTGACAAGTATGATAATAATTACATTTATGAAATTTTGTGTTTGTGAACTATGACATTAGTGAATCTGATAATTTTGATACACGTCATTAGAAAATTTTAAAACAATTACTATGTACATGATACAAAAATTCCTACAAATAACAAACTTGTTTGTATCACAAATCTAGATATTATATTTTACACTTACTACACGCTAGTTAATTTTACATGCCGACTCTTACAACATTTGGTACAAATCACAACACTTAATACTATATTATTAAGTAATATGATTTATCAAATAAAAATTTATATACATTACACACAATAATTATGTATCATGATAAGAAAATTTATACAGTATCACAACACATTCTACTATATTGCTAAAATTGATACAATCTCATATATAATTTTACTATATATAATAACTTTTACGTGTTGTCTCTTATACCTTTGGGTACAAATCTCAACAATTGATATTAATTGATTATCCGATGCAAAAGTTTCAAAAATTGAAGTATCAAATACATAATATACATATTTAAGAATCTTTCAGAAAAAAAGTACATGTTCTTCTATTGTGATCTTCTTGTTATATGTCACGATCGAAAATCACAAGTCGTGATGGCACCTATGTTCCCAATCGATAGGTAAGTCAACCCAATACTTTTACCAATTCAATTCAATATTTAAAGTAGAAAGATAAGCGAAGACATAATATCCGAACACCAAATCTTTTACAATTATGAAGTACGAAATCTAAATTACCACCCCAAGATTTAGTGTCATAAGTACAAGAGCTTCTAAACTACGATACAGGTCTAGAACTAAATGACAAACCTAGACGAGAGAAATATCCTGTCTAAATACTAAATCAAATGATAACGTCTAAAGACATAGAAGGAGGTGTGGGCCACAGAACAGCTAAGTAGCTCACCACAACTCCACTATAATTCAAAACTCAGCTCTGAAGCTCCACTATATGCACTCAAAATTGAAATTCAATTTGCACCATACAAGAGTGCAGCAAGTGTAGTATGAGTACGAAACCACATGTACTCAGTATATCTCATTGACCGACAACGAAGAAGCAGTGACAGGAATTTACATAAGAAAAATCAATTCTTTAATTATACAAACCTATATTATTTTACCAAACGAGTTTCATCAAGTAGAGGTAATCAAATATCTATTATATTCCAACCACCAATAAAACACATAATCATCAAGAATGAAGGATGTCATGAGATGCAATGCAATATGACACTGTGAAATGATATGTCTTAGAATAACTATTACTTTCTCAAGAGTATATACACAATACTTCTCGGAAATACATCGAGAGTTCATGACCCATGGGAGACTCGCGAGGTCCATATACCGACATTGACGATCTCCACGTGTCTGTGCGGACGATCTCAACGCACTATCATAAAATGAAACAATTTCCGCACAGACGATCTCCACGTGCCCAAATTATAATATTAACATCTCACCATCTCCAGCACGGACGATCTCCACGTGCCCAACTTATACTCAATTTCATGTCAATGCATGTACACAATATTATTTCAACAAAGGGGATGGTGATGCATCTCAATCAATCAATATCAGCATAATACATAACCACCTTAATTATCACAACTATACGGGTGCAATAAGATAAAATAAAATCACACAAAGAATTTAAGTCAATAATAAATCAGTTAATACTCATATGCTTTGACATTCTCGAATTACAATATGTCATATTACAGTAATAATTTTTTCCTTTAACAACATCGGTACTCGTACCAATGCCCGTCACACCATTGGTACGAGACCCCGTCTTTCTTCCTTATCCATTTTCTATTCCATTCTTACTCTTTAAATTAGAAAACGTCCCTCAACGAAGTCCAGAAAGTCTTAACACACCTCGAATGTTGATCATGTGCCACAAATCTTCAAGATTTTGTCTTTCCCTTTTGTAAAGCTTCAAGAGGTTCACCAACTATCACATATGCATTATTCATAAGTAAACGAGTTCATAGACACCTATACTGCTATAACTCTACCCCGAACACCAAAAATCACTCAAAAGTTAAATCTAGGCTCATAAGGATATAATTTAATCATAGTAAAACTAAATAAAATCATACACACTTAAACTTTTCAATCAACTATAAGAAATGAATTTATCTTCAAGTTTCTAATCTTGATACCAAATAATATGAAGTCTTATATTTTCCAAATTCAAGTCTACGGTTAAGTTTTAATCCCTCTTAATATCACAAGTCTAATGGTATTCATATAATAAAATACATTTAGTCAGTTACGTATATTAGTATCATCAAAACTTGAATCATAATATGATAAGTACGAGAAAAGCCTAAATTTAAACCTGCATGAATGATTTTCTAAACCACGGAATAGTAAATTGACATACATTCTTTATGAAAAGATGATCTGTAAGCCTGAAGCCATACACTCTTGCCCCATAATTTTTATAACATAATTTATTCCTCCAAAATGGTAACTTTAAAATGCAGTGATGTTGAATATATATGAATAATATTATATAAAATATGCCAGCAATTCAATCTTTCGCTCCCTACCAAATATTATAATACAAATTAATTTGGTATATTTCATGATATCAATTGTACACAAAAAACAAAAAATTGATTTACCTGAAGGTCTCTTTTGTTTTTCCTGGTCGGCGTGAAGGGCAAAACCTACTGCTAGGTTTATTTTCTCATTTAAAATAAAAATAATATTTATGAACTGAAAGTATTAAGTCTCAATAACTTATTCTAATATAGAAAAATTAGTAAACTAGTCACAATTCCTAACTTAATTAGTAAAAACATCTACACTTTAAAATATTTATTCAAAATGTCAAAATTATAAAAATAATTTGTATCCAAATACTATTATTTGTCTTTCCTTTTATTTCTCAAAATAGTCCAACATTAAATATATTCACTACCCATTTAGACTTCTTCTAGACTTTAATACCATTACATGTATTTCCATCTTTAAAATTTTCAATTTTTTTTTCTCTTTTACCATTTTCACCATTATTCTCTCTCTCATTGTTGAAGAAGAACTAATTATTCAAGTTTATACCAATTTGTTCGGATCTATCGATTAATTCAAGAAATCTCTTACATAAAGGTATTTTCGAAATCATCATTTATTTTGCGAGATTTCATGAGATTTTGTTTTCGAAATAAAATATTATGTTGAATTTTGGATTGTATGTATTACAGATTTTTCGTTATTTTTTTTATTTTTATATGAGTTTGTTAACATACTCATCAAATATTTATGCATTTCGAAATTTTAGTGTTTGAAACACTATTTTTTATGATTTTGTTTTCATATTTGAGATTTAGTAGATTGTAATTTGTAGTAATCACATAAGCATTCATACATAATATATTGTTTGATTTTTTTTGTATATTCATATTTAATAATTTTGATTTTTGCTTATAGGGTTATTAATTCACAAATAAACACAGATTCAGATTTGAATTTGGTGAAAAGACTTGGATAAAAGGAACATAGCAGACGAAGAAGAAAGAGAGAGTCAAAGAAGAAGGTTGCGAAATTGTATTCATATCAGAATAATATTCATATTAATTTTTGTTTGTCAATTATTTTTCTTTTACTCATCATTTGTATTTTTATTAAAAACATTGTATTTCTTTTTTATTTGTAGTCATTCAAATAAGTATCTCATATAAATTTGTATTTCTTAAGCATAGATGTATCCTATTTTTTAACAGTCAATTTGTATTTTTTTAGAATATTGTATTCTGATTATATCGTTTTCACTATGTATGCTATCTCATATGAATTTGTATTTCTTAAACATATATGTATCCTGTTTTTCAACAGTTATTTTGTATTTTTTTAAAAGATTGTATCCTGATTATATTATTTTACTATGTCTGCTATCTGTTTTCCAGAATCTTGTATTCTTATTTCTTTCATGGTCAATTTGTATTTATTTTTTTAGAATATTATATCATTCCTCAACAGATTTATTATTTCCACCAAGTATGCTATTTTCCCTCCAAAATCTTGTACCCTTTCATAAATCATATTCATATATATTGAGATACGTGTATATATATATATGGCAATAAAGTAATACAATTTTGATCACCGAAATACAATTAGTAGTTTGAAAGAAAAAAAATCAATTTTAATTTTAATGGTAAAGTGAGCACATAAAATGTAAAAAATATGTAAACAATTACAATGAAAACATAACAAAGGAAAATTGATCTAATAGAATGAAAAAGGAATTTTTTTTGAAATTATAAATGATGAGAATTTTAAGTGATATGTTCCTTTTCTAAAAAATATTATCTTACTTTTTCATCATACTATTTTTTTGTATTTTATATATTATCATACAATATTCTAAATAAAAAACAATAAATAGAAATACAAATAAAATACATATTGAAATGAATACGAAATACAAGATTTTTGAAGAAATAAATAAATACACATTAAAAAAATATATGAATACAAATATGTTTGTTAAATAACTGTAGATTTATTTGGCATGCCTATTGGAATGAATACAAACTAATAAAAAGAAGGTTAAGATTCTGGAGAGAAAAAAAAAGAACAAAGTTTGAGTTTTATTTGAAAATGTAACTGATGAGAAAATGAAGTGATCTTGATCTTTTTTTGAAATATTCTCTCCCTTGATTTTCTCCCTTTTGTTATTAAATAATTGTATTCTTTAAAATAAAAATAAATAATAAAAACATAAATAAGATACATAACAAATTAAAATTTTGATATTTTTACTAAATATTGAAAGTGTTGCTAATGAGCCCTCTTAAATGTTAAAATATTGACATTTTAAAAAATTTCCCTTCTAATATATGGGGTCAAGTGGTATAAGATCTTAACTATATATATTATGGACTTAGCCATTAAGAATCAACTAAAAATTAATGATTTAAAATTACCCATCCATTAAATAATTGTAGTTAAATAAATAGTTCAAAATTTTCATCTAAAATTTTACGAGAAGAGTTAAAATAAATTTAGAACTCAAAATGATCTAACGGGTCTTTACATCATGTACCACTAAAATAAACGTTCGTCCTCGAATTGTAAAAGAATAGAATGTTCTTGAACGCCAAAAAAAAAAAATAACACTAGGATATCTTATGCATGTATGACTCAGTGTGCCAAGTAGTTCCTTCAATCAGAAAATATTTTCACTAAAACATTACTAAGAAATTTCCTTCGACCTCAACTTTAGAACCTGTCTATCCAAGAGGGTTATCCGCTCCTTCTCAAAATTCAAATTATTATTAAGTAACATTGAATTTCATTGAATCACACAAGCATCATCCTAATGATACTTCTCTAACATCAATTATGAAATATAGGGTGAACACTCATAAGTCAACTAGTCAACAAATTGAACAACCTCGAAAGGATCAATATACCTCGGGTTCGACTTTTTCTTTCTTTTTGAATCTCATCACACACTTCATGAGAAAAACCTTTAACAAAATATGTTCTCAAATTATGAACTCTAAATCTCAAACATTTGGATATGTATAACTCTTTTGTCTATTTTGAACTATGAGAAGCCTATCTTGAATCAACTTGACCTTTTCCAAGGATTTCATCAACAAATATATGTCCCACGCCCTATCCTAAAATGCATCAAATCAACCAATCAGAGATCAACATCTTCTACCATACAAAGCCCCAAATGGTGTCAACACAATAATTGAATAATAATAGTTGTTGTATGCAAACTCTATTAAAAGAAAAAATGTATCCCAATGACAACCTACATTGATCACACATGCTCGCAACATGTCCTCAGGGACCCTCAAACTAAAGGTGAAAGGATTTACTAAAATAAATCCGAGTATCCAACTCTTTCTACGTAGATTATAATAAAATGAGATATAAATTATGTTCCTCGACATAAATTACTATTCATGGGCACCCTATGTCAGCAAACTATTTCCCGTAAATAGAACTTGACTAATTCTCTAAATTTTAATAGTCTGAATTTGTACGGAATATGTATGCTTGCTCAATTTTTCCATAATGACCCATATAATATCAACCCTTACCCAAAGTCCATGACAAATCCTATCACAAAGTTCTAGCAATCATTTCTCACGTCGACTCTAGTTTGGCGTCGAGTAACATCTCAAGAATTATGGTGTTCATACTTCACTTGCTGATAAACGATATTTCTTAGTAGACTCGGATGAATTGAATGTCTCGAATTATGGGTCTCCACCATACTCAGTCTAGTCAATTCATGTATGTGAAGAACATAAATATGATCTTTTATCCTCAAAACTCCCTTACTATCAAGAATTTTCCCATTCCCCTTGTAACACCTTCTCTCAAATGTACAAAAATTTCCATCACAAAGTTGTTGAACCCAAATATGGTCTATAAGGACTACTTCACCTCATATAAGCCAAAACTCTACGGGCTTATAAAATATCAAGTCTCACAAAGTCATTGGTTAAGGACTAGACATTCATAACCAAAGGACGCTTCTCCGCATGTAACAAAGGTACACTACTCACCGTCTTTCAACCTAGGATATCTAGTATCCCATTCACATTGCAAAAATGATAAACGATAGACATTTCATCGTCCTTGAGAAACTCTAACCATCTACATTGTCTTAAATTAGATTCCTCTTATTAAATATTATACTAAAACACCTCGCAATGCACACTATGAATATAATGCCTCTACAATTTTAATGCAAGCAGCACCACCATCATCAAGTTTAATCTATAACTAAGAAAGTTCTTCTCCTAACTTTCAATTATCTCAAAGCATAAGCTATCACTTACCTTTCTACATTAATACCCAACCAAAAGATAAATAAAAAGAAACACCACCCAAATGCAGCTGCTGTTCAGGACCTAAAACAGGATCTTGCTGCTATCCAAATCCAATCATCACCGTTCCAATCAACCATCAAGATGTCAGGAATACTCATTTAAAATTTCAGCCCAATCCAATGGTTAGTTAATCGGAAAACACGATCATAAGGTTGCTGGTCGGAGAAAAAGACTGCAAAAGGACAATTTTTTTTTCTTGTCTCTTCTCTCTTGTTGAAAGCTCTCTCAAAAACCTCTCTTATGTACTAATGTCCTAATCTTTCAAAGAAAATACTAATGATTAATTGAATTATTCTCTCAAGATCCTCCTCTATTTATAAAGTTGTGTTTTTCTTTACAAGTCAAAACCAACTACAAATAGGATTACAATTTCAATCCTTTTTCTAATAGAAATGGAAACAAGATAAAGAGAATAATTTAAATCCTTTTTCAAGTAGGATTAGGCCATGATCCTTTTGGTTGGAACATGAGAAATAGCCCAACATTGAGCTTGAGAAAGTTCCCCTCACACATCAAACCATTCAAAAATCACTTACTTCTAGGTTAATCTAGTTAATGCAGGTCTAGGCCTAAGAACTCCAAATATCGTAACTAAAACAAGTCAGACCCAATTTTAAACTGCCTCAATTCTCTTGGGATCCCCCATAATACATTTCTTGAACACTACACATTTCAAGTATGCCACCAAATTAATCAAAACTCACACTTAAAAAAATATGAATAGAGCTTAATCTTCCTTCAGATTAGAACTATCCTAAAATAATGCTCATGATCCTTTCTAATACGGGAGTATACCAACATGTCATCGATGAAGATAATAATAAAGTAATCCAAGTACGATAAGAGTACCGAATAAAGTTATATATGCTTGATCCAATAATTTATTTATTTACTCAACAAGTATTGTTATCGTTTGTTTAGCTCCACCGGAGTATTTGAATAAGAAATGATAGAATTAAATCGAGTGTCTAACTTTAAGTCAATTATAAATTCGATATCAATCTCACATGGAACACCTTCATTCACTATTGAAACTGACTTTAAAGGAAATGTATTAGTACTGGCAAGATGAACATAAGTTAAATAGGTAAGGCACTACTTTCCTCTTCTAATTTTTTTTGTAAAACCATGCACTGAGACTTAAAAAAACAAAATACCCTTCTTAAATAAATATTGCAAGCCTTCTGCCACTTTAAATTAGGATTACCTGACACATTTGAGGTTACTGTCTTAGACTTATAGTCATAAATTGCATGATATTGATAAATTCCATCCATATCCAAATGATGTTTAAATTTACCATATATAAAATAACTAAGTTTTTTCATGTGTCATATACTATTAAGTCAATATAAGATTGAGGTAATCGATCTACCACTAATAACCATCTACAGGTTAGGAATATGTATAGACATAGGAGAAGACTCACAAAACATATTTAAATCCAAAATAAGGTGCTTACTTACATAAAATGAAGTAGATCCACACTCGAAATAAAATTATAGTCAACCGAGAGTATATCGAATAATACTTTGAACAACCTTGATTACCCCAATACAATTAGTTATTTACTAATGTAAGATTTTCAATCCCCACTTATTGGTTTATGATCTATATAGATATTCCTAATTACGATGCATACATCTCTACATATGTCTTTATATAGCTTCAAACAAGTATCCCTTCTATTATCTTTCAACTCTTTCTCCCTTCTGAATTTCAATAATATTGTTCATCCTTAATTCAATATCTAAAAGGCTCCTCACAATATGAATTTGTCTCTATTTATCATTAACCCTTCATTTAAAAATCCTTGCTAAATGATATCTAGTATACCCTTTTATAATCTCTTGATGTATTAAACTTAACTCACCTTGTGGATTTTATCAATTGAATATCAACACGGTCATCGTGCCATCCAACTTAATATATTTAAATTATCTTTAGTATACCTCCACTATAAAAGATAAAAAGGAAATCATCATACCAATTCATAACAAGTCTTACCCTCTCAAACATTATTAGAAGTGATCACACTCTATGTCCTTGTCCTAACTCAACTTGTACACATAGCCTTACTATGATCATTATCCTCTTATTTTATCAACTGATATTTCTAATCTTACTCTTCTCTTAAACATATCCAAATTATACCATTTCATTACTGAATTATTTGTCAATCATAAACACGGGTTATAAGAGTGTCCAAGTAAATACAAATAAAACTCAAGTATTCTTGTCTAAAACACACCTTAAGCAAACCGTTCTTACTATTTCCAACCTCGTCAAATTCATTCTTTATAATCGAAAAGCTCATTACTAAGTTATTTTGTTAACCAGGTAATATCGATATTAAATCCCACAATGACACCCCCTTTCACTGAGGTAAAATCTGAGAATGTCTCCTCACCATTGGAGAGAGAATGGAATAAAGTTTTGACCTTGAAAAAAATCATATACGAACGATGATAAATGAAAGAATAGAAATTTCGTAAAATCCTATAGCCTCTCGAAGATAAGTAACGGACGTCTCCGCACCGATCCGCAAGACTCTACTTAACTCAGCTCTTGTACTTGTGAGAACGATGAACCTTAGGCTCTTATACCAATTTTTCACGATCCAAAATCACAAGTCGTGATGACACCTATGTTTCCAACCGATAGGTAAGCCAACCCAATACTTTTACCAATTCAATTCAATATTTAAAGTAGAAAGATAAGCCAAGACATAATATCTGAACACCAAGTCTTTTACAAGTATGAAGTACGAAATCTAAATTACCACCCTAAGATTTAGTGTCATAAGTACAAGAGCTTCTAAACTAATCTCTAGAACTAAATGACAAACCTAGATGAGAGAAATATCTTGTCTAAATACTAATCAAATGATAACGTCTAAATACATAGAAGGAGGTGTGAGCCACAGAACAACTAAGTAGGTCACCACAACTTCACAATAATTCAAAACTCAGCTCTAAAGCTCCACTATATGCACTCGAAATTGAAATCCAATCTGCACCATAAAAGAGTGTAGCAAGTGTATTATGAGTAAGAAATCACGTGTACTCAGTATATCTCATTGACCGACAATGAAGATGCAGTGACAGGAATTTATATAAGAAAAATCAATTCTTCAATTATACAAGCCTATATTATACTTACTAAACGAGTTTCATCAAGTAGAGATAATCAAATATCAATTACTTTCCAACCACCAATAAAACACATATTCATCAAAATGAGGGATGTCATGAGATGCAATGCAATATGACACCGTGAAATTATATGTCTTAGAATAACCATTACTCTCTCAACCGTATATACACGATACTCCTCAGAAATACACCGATAGTTCATGACCATGGGGAACTTGTGAGGTCCATATACCGATACAGAGGATCTCCATGTATCTGCGTGGACGATCTCAACGCACTATCATAAAATTAAAAAAAATTCGCATGGACGGTCTCCACGTGCCCAAATTATTATATTAACATCTTACCATCCCAGCACGGACGATCTCCACGTGCCCAACTTATACTCAATCTCATATCAATGGACGTACATAATATTATGTCAACAAAGGGATGATGATGCATCTCAATCAATCAATATCAGCGTAATACATAACCACCTTAATTATCACAACTATACGGGTGCAATATGATAAAAAACAATCACACAAAGAATTCAAGTCAATAATAAATCAGTTAATGCTAATATGCTTTGGCATTCTAGAATTACAATATGTCATATTACAGTAATAATTTTTTCCTTTAACAACATCGGTACTCGTACCAATGCCCGTCACACCATTGGTACGAGATCCCATCTTTCTTCCATAGCCATTTTCTATTCCATTCTTACTCTTTAATTAGAAAATGTTCCTCAACGAAGTCCAGAAAGTCTTAACATACCTCTAATGTTGATCATGTGCCACAAATTCTCAAGATTTTGTCTTTCCCTTTTGTAAAGCTTCAAGAGGTTCACCATCTATCCACTACTAGAAATTTGACCTAATGCAACACTTATTTGGCAACAATTTTACAACCGTGGCAATAGATTATGTGTTGCGATAGTTATAACCGTTGCAATATATCCTTAGATCTAATAGAACAATTTCTCATATAAAACCGTGGCATCATATATGTAATCGTCTCAATAGATAATCTATGGACACACAGTTATTAACCGTGGAAAAAAATAGTCTGTGGCAACGGTTTGGTTAAGTGAAAACCAGAAAAGAATTGCCCAACCCGTGAATTTTGTGTGAAAATCTTATTTCCCTCCATTAATTTAGTATGTGGCCCGCTTTTTTTTATTTTTCATTTTAGTGAACTAAGAGTCTAAGACCTCTAAAATACATTTCCAAAAAAACTTAAACATTTCATTTCTCCAATTATCAATATCAAAGGGATAAGCTAACCCTATATTTCCAGAACCCAGTGACTCATTCATCTTCCACAACAATGTTTGAGCTTCGTTGAAGAGAATCAGTGATCGTCTTCTTCGGTGACTCCTCCAACTTCTACAGAAACGTTCAGCTTCTCCTACAGTGGTCATTCTGTTCGATTTGAAGTGTTCATCTTCAGCAGAATTCATCTCCAAAAGTACTCTTCTTCAACATTAAGCTTCTAGATAAAGAGGTACTATTTTTAAGGTGATTTATAAGTCTTCATTGTCTCTATTTCGTTTTAGATGTACTATTTTCCAAATTTGAAATTCCATTGAAGAGGCTTCTAAAAAATTGTAAAGAATAACAAATGGGTTTGTTGAAATGTCTGTTATTTGTTTAGATTTAGGGGTGTTATACATAATCCATTTGTAGTTTAGACTTTGTAACTCAAATTTTGTGAAGATTCTATAGCTCTGTGAAAAAATCAAAAATCATTGAGAAGCTAGGTTTCAATTTTATAAAAGAACTGGTGTTTTGTAGGTTATTTTGTCCTAGGGCTTTGGGTATTTTGATTTGCATTTTGAGTTTGGCCTATCTATGTGAACTTAAATTTCCCATTGATCGAAAGTTTGAAGTTATTATTGTGAAATATAATTTTCATATCATTATGAATGTTGCCCAAGCTTACTGGTTTTTGGAGAACAATTGAATCCTTAGACCATTTTGCTTAGGGATCACATATCCACATTGTACATCAACAACAATTCTTTATTGAACCTACCACACTGCATACTTAAATTAGGTAGGCATTTGTTTTTGTTTGGTTGTTTGTTTCCTGATGCTAGAGTTTGATATTTTTATTTTATTTTATTATCTTCTACATTACAATGGGAGAACTTTCTGACTTATCATAGTCATGGGTCCTTGTTTTAGTTGAAAGGTGGAAGAGGATAGGAGTTAACTGATAGTTGAAGAAGTGAAAGAGGGGTAGGGAGGATCAGAGGCAACCAGCAAGACTGTTTAGTAGCTATTTTCTATTGTGGTTGCATGTCGAAAGTTATAGTTTTGAACTTAACAAGCATAATTGATGATTTCCATTCTTCTGTAGGGAAGTAATATTATATATGAAAACTTAGGCACTTTTTTATGTTTGGACAAAATTAAGTAACATCTAGCATAAAGGAGGCCCACGATTCAGCTTCTGCTATCTTAATTTATAATTGGATATTAAGTGAGTCAGGACTTAAAGAATATGTAGATGGCAGTCATCTTATATATTATTGTGTATCTATTGTCTGTAGTATTTGAAGGTAACCCTTTTTGAATATTTTTATGCTGGATTTTATCTTATATGGATTCAAACACAGCAAGAATTTGAACTGAAACTGGTCCAAAAATTATTGGTGTATTAATGGGCCTTGTTCATGCTTCTCTGTCTCACTGTCACAACGTGAGCACTGCTTATCGAATCTTAGCTACCAGATACCTTATTTTTTATACTAAGCTAGTAAAAAATGCAAAATGACACTAAAATTACATTACTTAAATACTTTGAAATCCATTAACATAAACTAAGATAGGGTAAGTCTTATCCCAAACAAACAGAGAATACACAAAGAATAACTCTTAGTGCCTTTCTAAGTGGATTTACGGCTTTACTGCTTTATTGCTTGACTTGCCTATTTGTTGTTAACCCTTTGCATGAGTCGCCATGCTATTGAATCAGAAGCAAAGAGTAAAAATGAAAGTAGCTTTTAGAAACGTAGTTGTAAGTGTATACTATGTGGCACTTGACTTTCAGGAAGATAAGTTAGATACTGCTAACTGGAGTATACCTCTAGAAATGAAATTCCAATTGAATGGACAAATGTCTTCTTTAAGAAAGTAAGGCACTAGGTGTAGGATAAAGGACAATATGCATCTAATCAAACTGAATTCAAAACTGCACATTACATTCAGGCACGGAATCCACTGTGAGTTAAACCATAGGGCAGATGCACATCTCATCAGAATTAATGGTATATTCAAGCAACAATTCTTGTTCACTATTATAATAAGGGTGTTTTCTCACCTAAGGAGTCGTAGCAGTTATAATAGTAGAACCCCAACATCGTGTCTTTTATCCTAAAGAGGTGATCTATCTGGCTTTAGTTTCTTCATGTTTTTGGGTGGCTAAGCCATTTTCAGTTTTCTTGATGGTATGAAGCAGATGCATCCCTCCTTATTCCCTCTAGCTGTTTGTCCCATTCTTTCTTCTGGGAGTGAATTTTAAGAAATTAAGCTCTTGTTGTAGTAAATTGGATGATGTTCTAGCTAAGTATCACATCTTTTTATTTTTATTTGAAATATCCATGATAAATTTACACAATTCTCTCTTCCAACATGGTAACCTGTGCTACCTAGATAGTTATCTCGCTGTCATTCATTCATTGTGAAGATTATTGTTTAGATGGACTTGTAAAAAGTAACTTATAAGTCAAAAGCTAAAAAAAATTATATACAAGACTTGTTCAGAAATTTGTTTCAGGAAAACAAGGGACTTCAGATTTCATATAATATCTAGAATTGGCTGTTTATTTGAAAGAATATAAATACTTTTGAAAAGGTAGAATAACATATAATAAATAAAATCTTATAAAAGATGATAAAATATAAGACTCTAATTGTTAAAAATCACTTAATAGACGAGTCACCAGATTTATTCTATTGTTACTCATTAGCTCTAGGATCAGTACTAGCTGAAGCATAATACCTACAATGTACTATAGAATAAATTGAGGAATCAAACTATCAAGTAAAATATAGGTTATGTATTATTGTTTGGTTAGTAGTTTAAAGTGATCTAAAATGATCTCATCCGGACATTTCTACCATTTTTGTGAATTACTTTTACCTTATTATCTATGATAATTCTTCTTCTGTGTTATAAGGCAGTACCTACAATGTAGAATAAATTGACAAATTAAATGATCAAGTAAAATATAGGTTATGTAACTAAATTTCACTTACCTAATGACCTAATTAAATTAGATAACTTACAATCATGATTTTGATAGAAACAAAAAAGTACAAGAATATCTTCAAACTTTGAAAGGTAAAGTTTTGTTGATACTGCTTGTACTCATGAATTGTTTTTTTTAAAATATTTTGCTCATGTGACATAGGATATTAAATGGAAGTTGGAGATAAAAGTTGGATGGATCTCCAAAGATCCACTGATGAGTATATCCATGGAGTTAATGATTTCTTAGATAAGACATTTGAACGAGATTCCCAAGAAGATAAAATATTATGTCCTTGTAAGAAGTGCTTTAATCGTTATTGGCATTGTCGAAATGTGGTGGAGAATCACTTGATTTGTCATGAGTTTGTTCATGGATACACCAAATGGGTTTTCCATGGAGAAGGGTTTTCCTCAAGAAATAAGCGCATCCAATCAATGATGATGAAACTTTTGACAGACAAGATGATATTGATAAACTACTTCAAGATACTTTTAGAAATATAGCGGATGACCCGAGGCATGAAGGAGTAAGAGAGGGACCATCTGAAGATGCAAAGCGATTATTTAAATTAGTTGAAGAAGGGAAACAAGACTTGTACCCGGGGTGTCAGAACTTTTCTAAGTTGAATTTGACCATTCGGTTATACTTGTTTAAATGCATTCACAATTTGAGTAATGTAGCCTTTTCAGATTTGTTGGACTTGATAAAAGAGGCATTTCCCTTTGCTCAGATACCTGAGTCTTTCTACAAGGCAAAAAAGGTGCTAAAAGATTTGGGTCTTCATTATGAAAAAATTCATGCATGTCCTAACGATTGCATGTTATTCTGGAATGACACTGCAAAGTTAGACAAGTGCTCAATGTGTGGATCTTCTAGATGGAAGAATGTCCGTGATGACTTGACTAATAAGGTCACTGAAATTCCAGCAAAGGTTTTAAGGTACTTTCCTTTAAAGCCTAGGCTTCAGAGGATATTCATGTGTTCTGAAACATCTGTAGCTATGAGATGGCATGATACTGAACGACTCAAAGATGGAAATTTAAGACATCCTGCTGATGGAGAAGCTTGGAAGGATTTTGATTCCTTGCATACTGACTTTGCTAGTGATGCTCGTAACGTTAGGTTGGGTCTTCCAAATGATGGTTTTAATCCATTTCGAACTATGAGCATTTCCCGTAGCACATGGCCGGTTATGTTGATGAATTATAACTTATCTACATGGATTTGCATGAAGTCGGAGTATATAATGCTGTCAATAATGTTGGTTTCATAACAAAGTTGATGAATATGGATTGACTCGGGTAAACTTCAATAAAAAATGCAGCACAAATGATCCTTTTGTACTAGCATCTCAAGTGCATCAAGTTTTTTTATGTGGAAGACCCAATTGAGAAAAATGTATTATGCAAGACATAAAGTTCCAGTGGATTTGTATGATTTAGAGGAAGAGAATTGTCCTAATATTAAAGAAACATTTTGGAGAGAGACTAACGATGACATTGGTTCATCAGAAAGAGTACTCAATGTAGATGTTAGATGGTCGAGAGAAGATCTCCCTGTTGATATCATTGATATGCCTGCCTTAGCACAACATTCAGAAGATGTAGGTATGGAAACATCTGAAGAGGAGGATGACTTTGATGCTACTGATTGGGATTGGATGGAGGCTGATGATTGACAAAGGATCTTCCGAACTTGTTCAATACATTATCTTCTTTGTTTTTTATGTAGTGAGTAATAAATTCTTTTTTGAGTTGCATCAAATAAAGTATGGATGTCGATTACACTCTACTTGAGTTCTGCCTATTTGCTACTGCTACTTGTTTAATTTCTGATAATTTGTTCTGGAATATTTTCTTGTTAATGTTGGAACTATAGATATATTAGTTATTAAGATTCTTTGTTTGTTTCTATGTTATACTTCTCTTTGCATCTTCTGCCATTGCTTGTTATTCCTCTTCAGCTTGAAACCATTGCTTATTATTCCTCTTCCCCAAGATAGAATCTTCCTTGTTGATTGGTTGAAAAGTGATCTACTGACCAACATTTTTTTTCAAATAAGAAACAAAAGGAGCATAGTTCTTTATAATATGCTTCAGCTACTACTGATCCTATTGTTGTTTGTTCTTCTGACTTTCATTGTTTATGTTATTCACATTTGAAAATTCTGCACTAAGAGGCTTCTTATGTCTTATTTTTACACAGATTTGGATAGTCATGAGTCAACAAGAGTCTTCAAAAAGGAAAAAAAAGCAAAGACATATGCTAAACCTGGATCATTATCATTCTTGGCAAATAAAACACGACGGTTATTGAAAACAAATGAAATTGTTCAAGCTATAGAGTCAGAGAAAGGACAACTGCTTAAGTTAATTGACAAAAAGCAGTAGCACCATATTCTGAAGCTAATGGACAATCTGTGGAGGAGCAGCTTCTTGAACAACCTCTTGAGCAGCAACCTACAGAGGATCAAGTGCAAATGAACTCTGTCACTCATCCACCCGGTGAACAACCTAAAGAACAAGGTAATATATAAACTTAGAAACTTACTAAATTCATCTACGAATTCTAATTTCTTATATTTTCTTATAGTTGAAGGTGTTTCCAGTAAAAAGAAAAGAGGTCAAACGCAAATGCATAATGTACATGCATGAAAAGAGCGTAAATTGATCTTATTGAACAGCCTAGATCAACCGGTTGGTCCTACTGAGGACGTTGTGACAGAGTTAAGTAGCTTCCTAGGTACATTGGCAAGAAATGCGACTCTTTGCCCTTTTGATATACTTGATTGGAGGAGCATTGATACTAAAAAGGATTTGTGGTATTATATTAAGGTTTGGAGTTTTCAATATGTAATTTCTTGTAAAAGTATTTTACTTCAATTGGCAAACTGAATGACACCAAATTGTAGGAGAAATACATTATTCATGAAGCTGCACAAAATTAGGCTTTGGTAACAATTCGAGATGCTTGGAGAAGACATAGAAGTGATGTGAAGACAAAATATTATGATCCATATGATAATGATGAAATTCAAATGAAAAAAAATCCGGTCATATTCCAGAATGTCAGTTTAGAGAGCTTCCTTAAATATTGGAAATCTGAGAAATTCAAGGTAAAATTTAGCTTAGAATCTGAAACATCCAACTTATTCTTCTCCAGATCTCTTTTGTGATATAGTTGCTTCTGCAACTTTATTTTTCTTAAACTTTCTCTTCTGCTATTCTTTTCTCCGTTGCAATATTATTGCAGCTTGTTACTTTTTCCAGTAGGTACTAGTCACAACTAAAACGGAGGATTTTGCTCCAATCATAGAGAAAATGTTCCATTGAGTGAGATTTTTATGCTTATCTCACTGTACATCATTTGTTTAACATTATTAATTTATTTATTTTTGCAGAAAATGTCTGAAACAAATAGTAAGAACTGGAAAAATATGATGAATCCATACATAGCAGGCAAAAAGAGTTTTGCTTTAATCCGTAGTAAATTGGTGTGTTCTCTTATTTATTATGTAGTCTTAACTAGTCATTTAAGAAATTCCTGATAATTATTTTTATGTGATTAGGAAAAAGAAAAGGAATCTGTATCCGGTAAGGAGCTCTTTGTGGTCACAAGAACAAGAATAATCTAATCGTTTGTACAAGGCATCGAATGAGAACACAACCAGCAAAATTGTACGAATACTGTTGATATTTTTTTTTAATAAGACCAATTATTTATTCTAAATTTTAATTTACAAGACTGGTTGTTGGATATGATTTGTTAGGCTGAAATGGAGGAAATTGAAAAGCAAATGAGCACAAATGGTCAGTCTGTTGATACATTTTCAGCTGTCATGGGTCCTGAACATCCGGGACGTCTAAGACTATATGGAGTGGGGGTTACAAAGACAACTTTTAAAAAGAAATTTGACAATTCTGAATCAACTTTAAATGCAACAAATGATGTATTACAACAAATGCAAGAAAGGATGAAAAAATGGAGAAACAAAGAAGAACTATGCGACAAGAAGTTATTGCTGATGTAGTCGCACAACTTCAGCAAGCAGGATTAATTGATCCTAACATACTAGCAGCATTGTCCGTTCCTTGTCCAAGAGGAGCTACTTCTGCTCAAATAACTGAGCAAGGTTAGTGTCACTAAATACCCGTTTAGACTATTTCTTCTACTACTACTACTACTGTATCTTTTTCTTGAAACTCTAGTTTCTCTGTTGCGACTCTGCTTTCTCATGGTAGTAGAAAACATTAATACTCTTGGCCACCCTTAAAGTTTATATTTTGATATCCTTGTGGACTATTGAGTATTTTAATGTTTGTTGGACTGCTGTAACATTTAAGGGACTTTTGAGTACGACCTTGATGATTTTGTTATTCCCTATTTATTCTGATTGTGGCCTTGTCGGCCATTTGGTTAGCTGAGTATTTTCTAGCATCAACCTCGTCAGTTATGAGTTATTAAGTATCAGCTAACATTATTCTATATAGCATTATTTTAAGAGATCTCCCTTTTTTTTTGTAGCAGTTTAATGTTTGTTGGACTGTTGTAACATAAATGTTATAAGAGACTATTGAGTACAACGTTTTCGATTTTGTTATTACCTATTTCTTAAGATTGTGGCCTTGTCGGTCATTTGGTTAGCTGAGTATTTTCTAGGATCAACCTCGTCGGCTATGAGTTATTAAATATCAGCTAACATCATTGTATATACTGTTATTTTAAGAGATCTCCTCTTTGTTCTCGTTTTAGCAGTTTGATGTCTATTGGAATGTTCTAACATATATGTTATAAGAGACTATTTAGTACAACCTTGTCGATTTTGTTATTACCTATATCTTATGATTGTGGCCTTGTCGGCCATTTGGTTAGCTGAGTATTTTCTAGGATCAACCTCGTCGGCTATGAGTTATTAAGTGCAATTTGATTATCTTCATCAAAACTTTTTTAGAGATGTTTCTGGTTTGTTTTCCTCTTTAGCTATTTCTGGTCCCTTCATAGCTGCTGCTGCCAATCCAGCAACCCCTTCCTTCATAACCCCAACCATTGGTTGCTCGATCATACCCCACTTCTTCATAAGAATGGAAGACAGTTCTGAAACTTCAGCCAAGGTAAATCCCAAAACTTCATCCACAAGACTCCATACCCTATTCAATGGAGGATTGCGATGCTCGGTAGGATAAAAAATTGCAGGGTCATAATCATCTTGATGCTTTATCTAGTCAATCTCTACTTCTTCCTCCTCTTCTTCCTCTTTCCTAGCAGGCTGACCAAAGTGTCGAGTAAAGACAGTTTGAGGTAAAAAAATGGTAGTTAGCCACATTAGATTGAACAGATTGTCTCAATAGTGTACAAGGCAAATGATTCCTCAATCGTGAAATCAAACTCATTTCTGAAATTCGACTACACAGGGAACTTTACTAGAAAGCCATCTACTGATCCTTCTGAAAACTCAATCAACAACCTTGAGTTTTGAGTTGATGAATCGATGGCAGCGACAATTGCAGACAGTTCTAACTGAATTTTGTTGCTTCCATGTTTCCTCCCTTTTTTTCTAACTCTACTTCTTCCCCTTCTTTTAGTGTCTGGCTTATCTGAATCAGATTTTCCAGTAGCTTCAGTGTTGTAACAGTTATCTTGTTCATTAAGATTGTTTCTCCTATCTGTGGACAGTTATGATTTCTCTTGCAGTTGAGTCATTATTCTTTTGTTAGTCAGAAAATAGCTTTACTGTTAGTCATTACTCATTATTATTCTTGTTTACATAAATTAAGACTTCAAAGTAAGAAAGATGTAAGTTTTGAGTAACTGTTGAACTGAACCAGGAGTGGTAGGAATAATTCTCAAAACAGTATGTAAATATCTATAGCAACTATGCTATTGTTTAATGTCATTTGAAATTTATTGAAGTTATATGTCTGTTGTAGATATAGAGTGATAACTTACAAATATATCACTGAAGTTATTGAACTTTGCTACCAAATTGCTAGATTATTTTGTATTTTCATTAATTGTATATAGGTGATGATATCGATGAAGGAGATGAAAGCAGTACCGAAGACTTGGCATAGGAGCTGAATTGAGTTAATGTTAACTTTACCCATGTTCAGAAAGTCTGTTATTTTTTAAGCTGAAAAGTACTCTGTGGTGAATCTGTATATTTCACCCATTTTGAATGGTTGAAAAATGTTTATATATTTTATTTTATCGATATTACGTACCCAATCATGGATCTAAGATTATAATTTTGGTAATTAAATATAACTTCTTCGCAGGATCTTTTTATGTGTATTTTATGTTATAAAAGTATTGCAATGGCTCATAATATATGCGTGGAACCAATTGTATATCTATGTTGGGATAGCCTAATATAATCGTTGCAATAGTTATATATTAATTGTTGAAAAAAATATAGAATTAATGAATTACCCTATAATAACTGTAGCAATAGACATTGAGCAACAATTATAAACTGATGCCTTACCATGTAACAACTGTTGCAATAGAATGAAATTGTTGTTAAAACGATCGTAGCAACAACCTAAAGAGAACCGTTGCATAAAACTCCATAGCGACGGTTGTTAACCGTACCAATAAAGTGTTAACCGTCGAAAATGGATTGGAAATCAATGTGGCATAAAACTTTATTCCCACGGTTCACAACCGTGCCAATAGATACCTAACCGTTTCCAATTTATTAATCTGAAAACCGTCGCAATAGGTCAATCTACTACTACAATTATAATAACCGTCGGAAAAAACCGTCCCAATAGAGCTATTGCTACGCGAGTTGTTATAGCGGTTGGATAAACGGTAGCATTAGAACTATAGCAACGGTAGAGAGGCCTATTGCGACGGTAACTTAACCGTGCCATTAGGTCAAATTTCTAGTAGTGATCACATATGCATTATTCATAAGTAAACGAGTTCATAGACACCTATACTTCTATAACTCTACCCCGAACACCAAAAATCACCCGAAAGTTAAATCTAGGCTCATAAGGATATAATTAATCATAGTAAAACTAAATAAAATCATACACACTTTTACTTTCCCATCAACTATAAAAAATGAATTTATCTTCAAGTTCCTGATCTTGATACCAAATAATATGAAGTCTCATGATATTTCCCAAATTCAAGTCTAGGGTAAAGTTTTAATCCCTCTTAATATCATAAATCTAATGGTATTCATATAATGCAATACATTTAGTCAGTTACGTATATTAGTATCATCAAAACTTGAATCATAATATGATAACTATGAGAAAACCCTAAATTTAAGCCTACATGAATGATTTCCTAAACCACGGAAAAGTAAATTGACATACATTCTTTATGAAAAGATGATCTGTAAGCCTGAAGCCATACACTCTTGCCCCATAATTTTTATAACATAATTTATTCCTCCAAAATGTAACTTTAAACTGAAGTGATGTTGAATATTTATGAATAATATTGTATAAAATATGCCAGCAATTCAATCTTTCGCACCCCCCCCCCCCAACCAAATATTATAATACAATTGATTTGGTACATTTCATGATATCAATTGTACACAAAAAAAAAGAAAATTCGACCTTTTACCTGAAGGTCTCTTTTGTTTTTCTTGATCGGCGTGAAAGGCAAAACCTACTGCTAGGTTTATTTTCTCATTTAAAATAAAAATAATATTTATGAACTGAAATATTAAATCTCAATAACTTATTCTAATATATGGGGTCAAGCAGTATAAGATCTTAACTATATATATTATGGACTTAGCCCATTAAGAATCAACTAAAAATTAATGATTTAAAATTAACCGTCCGTTAAATAAATAGTTCAAAATTTTCATCTAAATTTTATGAGAAGAGTTAAAATAATTTTAGAACTCAAAACGATCTAACGGGTCGTTACATTATAAGACCCCGAAAATGATATAGGAGGCACTAGAGCTTCACATGTGTTTTATGAGTTAATAAGTTATTGATTTAATGTTAAAATGAGTTTATAGGTCAGTTTAGTTTGAAGAGTTTTGACATCAAACGTCAACGTACAACCATGACGTCTGAAAACTAGTCTTGTGAGCGTATGTGTGTTTATGGTACTTAAGGAGAACTCGTTTCTCCAGGAGATTAAGTTGGCGATTGGCAGCATGGTCGCCCAAGCCACTTGGAGATGCGCCAAAGTGTGCTTGGTCGCCAATAGGGCTGCCTCCCCTAGCCTTAGATGCTGGAAAAATGGGCGGACAAAGTCGTGGGTCACCAAAGGGTTTGACGATTCGCCCATTGACCCTCCTTCGCCTTCTGAGCTTCCGCAAAAGTGAGATGTTGTTAAAATGGGCGAAACCAAGGTGCATTAGGTGAGTCGCCTAATGCCCTTGGCAAGCCAAAGAGGGTCCATTGGGCGAGCAAGGCCGTGAAGGGTTTTTCACTTGACTTAGAGTGTAGGGTCAACTTAAAGTGATGATATCTCTTAGATCAAAATGAATTAGGTGTTCCATTACCTATCCAATGAAAGGTCTTTGAGTCATCTTTCCAACACCATCGAATTTGTCCAATTCCGACCTCGGGGTAAAAAGTTATGCCTCAAACAGTGAAGCACTGCCAGGCTGGAACAAAGGATTAACCAAGGGTGCACTTGGTAAACCCTAGTGTCCAAAGGGCGAACTAAGACGGGAAGGGGAATTTTTAAGTTAAGACTTTGTGGGTCTTTAGTCCTTTTTCAAAATTGACCCTATGCTATTATATTCCTTTCGTAGCAACTATAAGACCCTTTTTGACCTAATTCCTTTCATTTAAGTCCCTCCTATTAGAATTAAAAATAAACCCATCTCCTCTCAAATATTTCTCGCACTACAAATCCTCCATTAGAGAAGAAGAAGGGGGCCATTGGAGCTAGGGTTTGACGATTTCAAGGTAGTTCTTCCTCAAAAGTCTTAGGAATTCTTAATAAAGGTATGAGAGTTCTTTATCTAAGGTTAGCTATTATCTTAGAGTCAATTTCAAAGTGATTTCAAAGATTTTAAAATTTATGAAAAAAGTCCAATTTCTACTCTAGTTCAAGGGTTCTTATTAAACGATTTGAAATGATTAGATATGATATTATTGATGTTAAATTGATATATTACAATGGAAATCTCGATGAACCCTTAATTCTCACTAAATCCCCAAATTTGGCTTATGAATCGGGTTTATTGCTTATGATCTAATGTCGATGAAATTGAGATTATAATGAGTTATATAGATGATTTCTATAGTTAATTATGCTATTAGATTGTTGAATTGTTGGATAAATTAGGGAATGATGATTGTGACTTTTGGAAGAAGGTAAGTTGACCTAATTCCCTTACTAACGTAGAATTGGTATAGAATTGTTGTTGTGTGGTATGGTCCACTTATGATGTCGATGTTTACTTCTTGTTCTTATTGTGATCATGACCTTCTCGACATTATTATGTGAACTATAGTAAGTATCATGTTATGGTATATATGAAGGTATAATGTGAAGTTAATGTGATCATTAATAAGGTGTTATGACATATATGAATGTATAAAATGAAGGATGATGTGATATATGTGTGATCTTGTATAATGTGGATATAATGTGATGAAAAGTGTATTATCTCTAAATGTTGATATGTGATGATGGTAAACTATGAAGAGTCTTTATATGTTTATATGGTGTCTTGATTAGGTAGACCTAGATGTCCCTACTTGATACATGAAAGATATGTTGAATGTGATCTCTTGACTTGGTAAGCATCCTTTCTTGAGAATGAATGAATGAATGAAAGTTTAGGATCACTAGACCTAAGTTGGTGCCCTTCTTCGAATGATAAATGAGGTATTCTAGAGTATGTCTTGAACCGGTAGAACTAAGAATGATGACCTTCGTGATGAGTCTAGAACCCTACGCTACAAAAAAATCTCAAATAGCCAACAAATTTTACTAACAAATCAAGTTGGTTAGTATTCTACTAACAAATTACCAACATATTTCTAACTGACTTATATATTAAAACTTAACAACGAAATTTTAACAGACTACCAATCAAAATCTTACTAACTAAGTATTTTAATTGGTAAATACAACGGGAAAAAATGGCGCCAAATTTAGCAACATTCTATCAATGGATTACCAACTGAAATATTACTAACGCACACCTTTTATTGAGAATATTACCAATGAAGTATATATCGATTGGTAAATATGACAAAAAAATTATTTATATAATTTATTAACATATTACCAATGAATTATTAACCAAACATTTACCAATGACAAGATTGTGTTGCTAAATATACCAACCAAATATAAATATCGATAAATTAGAAACGAAATGTAATTTGTTGGTAAACTTGCCAATCAATATCCAATTAGTTGGAAATTTTACCGACGAATAAAGATTGTAATTAGTAAATTACTACATCATTAAAATAGGTGGTAATATACGAACTGATCATTAATCCATTAATAAAATTTACCAACATATTAATTAGTTGCTAATATTATATATGAATGTTTAGTTGAATAGTAACTATTATCAACTGTGATAAAATTTATTAGTAAATTATTAGTTACTAACTTATATTTGCATAGTTGATAAATTTACAAATTGAAGTTAATTTTTCTGGTAAATCAGCGTCTAGTGTTGAGACTTTCATAGTTTGTGTTGTTAGACGTTAATTTTAACTTTTAACTTTTAGTCAAAACTATAGTTTTTGTAAACGTTCTCAGATTAGAACTATGCCAGTGTCATTAGTTTCGAAAGGTCATTTTTTATCTAACATGAAGGTTGGTTCAAGTTTTGAAACTTTCATTTTTTTGTTTGTGTCGTTAGGTGTTTTAGATCTTATATTTTGACCAAAATTTGACTTTTGTCAATATTTTTGTGAACGTGCTCATATGAGAATTTTGTTAGCGTAATTAACTCCAAAGGTCATCTTTTATCTAATATGATGATTGATTCGAGTTTTGGGGCTTTCATTTTTAGTGCGTGCCATTATGTGTTTTGACTTATAAATTTTGGCCAAAATTTTATTTCTGTCAATATAATTGATAAACGTGGTCAAATGAAAATTTTGTCAGTGCAGTTAGATGTGGAAGGTCATTTTAGATGTAATAAGATAGAGGGTTCGGGTTTTGAGGCTTTCATTTTTAGTTTGTGCCGTTAGGCATTTCAACTTTTATGTTTTGGCCAAAACTTCACTCTAGTCAATATTTTTTGTAATCGTACTCAAATTGAAATTTTGTCACCGCAGTTAGCCATATAAGTTCAGTTTTGGTCTCATAGGATGGTTGGTTTGGATTTTGAGACTTTTATTTTCACTTTGTATCGTTAAACGTTTTAATTTTTAACATTTGACTAAAATTTGAATTAAGTCAATTTTTTTTTGTAAACATGCTCAAATTTGAATTTTGTTAGCTCGGTTAGTTCTGGAAGGTCATTTTCGTCTTATAGGATGGTTGGTTTGGATTTTGAGGTTTTCATATTCAACTTGTACCTTAGGCATTTTAACTTTTAACTTTTAGCCAAAATTTAACTTTGCTTAACATTTATTTTGAATGTGCTCTAATGAGAATTATTTCAGCGCAATTAGTTTTGGAAGGTCATTTTTATATCTAATGGGATGGTTGGTTCAGGTTTTGAGGCTACCATTTTCAGTTTGCGTTGTTAGACGTTTTAACTTTTATAATTTAGCCAAAAATTAGATTTGGTCAATATTTTTTATAAACGTGCTCAAATTAAATTTTTGCTATAATAATATATGTCATATTGAGATTAATTTAACTTGTTATCATAGATTTTGCATTGTTTCATTCAGATATGATTTATAAAACTGTTATTAATATTTTTGGATTTATATTTGTGCTGTTAGATTTTTAAATGCAATAAATTAATGAATATTTTACTATTGAATAATCATTTAGTTAATAATATTTTGAACATATTGTCAATCAATTACTAACCTAAAATTGAACTTGAATGATATATTACCAACAAACTAACAATCAATTAGTAAATTTATTAGAAAAATAAATAATCATACTAATGTATTTTAAATTTATTACCAACAAAGGTTGTGATGGAGTAGTAAGTACTCCTTCATCCTTAATCAAGAGGTCTCAGGTTAAATTTCCCTCGAGTACGAAGTCTTTGTTAGGGAGCACTTTGCTTTACCCCCCGTTGTGGGACTTCTCGGCGTGAATTCAGATTTAGTCGGGCTCCAATGTGGGTGTCGGACACCAGATGGGAAGCCAATAAAAAGTATATTAAATTTATTGGTAAATTACCAACATAAATTTTTTGTTACTAATTTCCAACCAAGGGAATCGAGTAATGAAGAAATTTTTTTTACTAACTTGTTTCCGGTTCGTTAGTAAAGGTACTAACGATATACTAACCAAAAAATAGTTGGTGAATTTACCATTGGAAATTTTAGGGCCATGTTTCAAAATTTTGTAAAAACATTTTTGGGTGATTACCAACTGATTTTTGGTTGGTAAATTTACCAACAAATTAAAATCGGTTGGTAATATTTACTAAAAAAATTTTAGTAACGGATTAATATAAGTTGACATTTGGTTGATAACTCAATTTTCCAACCGATTGGATCAATTTACCAATGATCTTTTTATTGGTAATTGGAGTTCCTTTTGTAGTGATAAGTGAATGTGCAAACCTTGAATATGAAAAACAGGTTTATAATGAAGTGAATCGGATAGACCTAGCATGGTAGCCGTTTCATGAATAAGCTATCCTAACGAACCTTGATCGACAACCGTTGTGGACCCCTTCTTGGAAATGGTATTATGAGTTGGTAGGCTTAGTGATAGTAGCTTCTCTAATACACTTACGTGAATGAACTTACTCTATGAATCGAGTGGATACGCTTAAGGTAGTAGGTCTACTTGAAGTATGAGCCTAGAGTACTAATAAGCCTTTCGGTATTCCTTAAACCATGTGCCTCCATGGGATGTTTCCTAGTTCTACCCTTGGCAAGTAGAACACCTTCCACAGTGTGAGGTCTTATAACACCGGATTCCATACCTAGCTAGTATGGTCAATGTCGATTAATGTCTATTCTTATCATGTGGGATATGCACTCTAGTTATTGGATATGTTCTACAACGTGTAGGTAGTAGAATGAGATGCTATCTACACATGACACAAATAAGCTTTGATGATGCTAAAGTGAGTTCCCTAGGTCTTCCAAGACCATTATGTGAAGTCCCCTATTTGTTTAGTTGTCTCCTAAATTGCTTAAATGAATAATGTTCACTTAGTAAAAGTATGTTGAATTAGAAAGGTTCTTATCTAGGGTGGCTTTGAGGAACACTTAGGTGTGCTTGAAGAGGGTGTATGGATGGTCTCTTCACATCTTACTTAAGTGGGTCTTAGAGTAACCTTAGGAAGAGAGTCCAAATGGTACAAAGGTTTACTTGTCGAATATGAAAATAAGTGTTATATGATTTATGCTAGTTGAATATGTCTCAAGTGTGAATGTTGACTTGCATTATGTCTCTTAAACTCTTATGATTAAGGTTTTTATCAAAATATTATGAAAGCATGTTTCTATACTAAACGCCCCTTTTTGCATGATTTTTGCATGATTTCCATACTTAGTGCTTAAATGTGCTAACCCCATCTTTTCCCCATTGACTAAAGTGTAGGGATTGAAGGTTTGGTATGCTATGGATGATGAATAGGTTTCTAAGGGTTGAAGATGAAGTATTGGTGAGTCCTTATAGATTCGAGGACAATACCTCACATGTTCTTTTATGGTCTTTTAGTCTTTATTTTAAGTTGTGTATGGGCCCAAATGTTGTACTCCAAAAGTTATTAGATGGTTTTATGAAACATATTGTAAAGTTAAATGTTTTAAACTCTTCCGCTTGCTTATTAATGAAAGTATTCGTTGTGTGTGAAGAAAGTTTTAAATTCTTACTTATTTTTAAGTATTGTATGCAACGAAAGATCCATATGACTTGTATGAGACCTCCGAGAGGTCTAATACGCCGATTACGATTAGGGGGTGCTCTCGGGCGGTGACACTTGTCCACAACTTCCCACAACAATTCATCAATATTCAATTTAGCTGAATTGCTGAAATAAAATTCACATATGAAATATTTTCCCCAATCACTATCCCATCACTTTTGTATCGCTCGTATCTAACTTCACTCCCACATGTTTCTGAATGTCTTAACAAGATCAAAATATTCATTATAAATCTTCACAAAGTCACCTTGAAACAAAATTGTGAACCACGTTTTTTGAATTTTTTTGGACGAACAGGGAGAAACAGTTCAAAATTGAATTTTCTAATTCTTTTAGTGTTTGATTCTACTGAAATTGAATGTTAGAACCAAATAAATTAAGGAGTAATTTGGAAGACTTGCTAGAATTAGAGTATTTGGGAGAATTTGATTAAATTTTCAGTTTCTAATCCCTTACTCTTTACGCAACAAACTGATAATTCGTGCATCAAATATAATGTATCAAACGGCATAATGATGTATCTGAAAGGTTGTCACACCCGGATTCTGAAATCCGAATGCAACCGGTGCCGTTAACCTCTCAGAGGTCGCAGACAAGTCTCTTTTTATCTTTCATTACAATCATATAGTTAAATTTGCGGAAAATTTAAAACTTTTAAAGCACAATGAAGTAACATAGACTCCATATAATTACTACATAGATTGATATTCTAATGAGCTCAACTAAATAACCATCTAGAATCGATTAAACAATTCAAATGAAAGAATAAATATATATCATAATAGTTTGCCAAATCGGCCTTAATACAAAGCTTTGAATAAAATATCTGAAATGAAACGCTAGGGACAACATCCACTAGCTATGTCTAAAGTACTAAGCTAGAAAGATAAATGTAGCATCCTCGAACTCAAGAGGACCTACGAAAGTCTAGAGATCGCTAATCCAAACCGCTTCAACGAGTCTTCAACCTTCTCTCTAACCTGCACCTATAAAAATAGTAATAGTATAGGGTTAGTAAACACTTGTACTAAGTATGGGTGTATGCACATATACACATGGGGACTATGCATGATCAAGGAAAGCTCTTCCTATAGCAACATGTCGTTTCTGGAAAGTGATGTCACTTGACTTTCTTAATTCGTTATTTGTAATTCATGGTGTGAATATGACGTATTTTAATGCATTCAAAAAAAACAACTCATTTTCTATATGAACATAATACCTTGGAATCATGAACATAATTTTAGAACAACTCGAACGAAAAATTATAAATTTGCTCCCTCTAGGCCGAGAGCACCATTTTCCATACTTAGTTTATTTTTCAGTCTTTTCTTCTTTTTGCTGTCTAGTTCAAAGATCTCCTTTGATCCCATGTTTTACTTACAAGTGCAATGATTCATTATAATCCCATACCTACAATGAATCAAGTAAGTACTCCAAGAGATTAAGGAAATGATTTAACTACATTTGGACATGAAATCTTATTAAGCCAATCTTTATTGGTTATGCCTATTATTTGATCATTTGCATAATATAAGAAGTCATTATTGGCCAATATTTATTTGGCTATGCCCATTATTTGATCATTTACATAATGTAAAGATATTGGAGCATATATCTTGATTTGACATAAGCCAATAACTTGTTAAAACTTCATTCTTATCAAACACTGATGATTTTATATACTAAGCTCTTGCTTTCTTAGCTCACTTTGAACTTACATTTCTTCTTATTTCTTTCTTACTTTCTTAAAAAAATCTTTAACATTAAGATCATGTGAGCTAACATGAAATCCAGTGTCTGCCCCACACCAAAAAGGGGTGGTTCACCGGTCAAAGTGAACCTAGATCATGTGAGTTAACATGAAATCCAGTGTCTGCCTCACAACGAAAAGGGGTGGTTAACCGGCTAAAGTGAAACCAAGTCTAGTGTCTTCCCCACACCGAAAAGAGGTGGTTCACGGCTAAAGTGAACCGAATACGTTTTTTGAGCATTATCCGACATAGATCATGTGAGCTAAACATGAAATCCAGTGTCTGCCCCATACTGAAAAGGGGTGGTTTCACCAGCCAAAGTGAAACTGAATCTACCTAGCTCTCTTAGGTAGAATCCACTGGCTAGTTCCCATGCTGGAAACATAGTTCGAAGACTAGGAGATTTTCGGAGAATCTTATCCACCTTGGTGGAGCCTCATCTCATGAGACTTACATGTGCTTGCACAAGCTCATTGCTAGTCTATCGGTGCTTTGCTCAATTTCTTTTACTTCATAACCTTTAGAGTTGACTCAAACATTATGGAAGCTTGCTTCTAGTTATGAGGTTCACTTACTCTATGGATAACTTGTCATCCCTTTCTTTACTTGATGAAATGTGAATTTAACCTTACGTTATCATCTTGGTGTTAATGATACTTGTCTCACACTTTCTAACACCCTCTTATGTCAGTATCTTTAACATAGTTGTCTTAGGTGTAAGTGAGACTTGTCTCACTTTATTTAACACCCCATTCTGGTCACTTTCATAACTATTAAGCTTTTAGTTATGTTATTACTCACTTTATCTTGTTCAATGTCATTTGGTAGCTTTATACCATTCTTTATGAACGTTATGAACTTCGTTGAATGTAGTTACTATATTCATAGTTCATTTTGATAGAGTATGTTGGGACTTGTCCCAATGATTGGCATACCCTTGGTAATGAATTCAATGAGTTACATTGGTCATGCTTATTTTGGTTTAACTTATTCATTAGCCAATTTTATATCATATTTTGGAAATAACATTGTAAACCAATTCCACTCAACTTTTTGGGCAAAACATTGTTAGCCAATTTATTGGCATAAGCCAACCATTCACTAAACATTTTTCATGAGATTATCATTAGCCAAGTCGATTAACTTCATGTATATACTTTAGTGAACTCATCATCTCAAGCAAGTCAACTTTTAACAGTAAACTAAACTTCATAAACGAATCATAACAAACTTCATCTTCTCGAACACAATTAGGCATTACAAAATTCTTATCTCATGTAAATAATACTCTAATCAAACGGATCTAACTTATAGGTATCATTCGACATTAACAAATCAAGAAACCTACACATAATGATCAGTTAGAACCACATACCAACAACATGTTCGAGATTACATCTACATACTATTAGAATCGAAAACATGGATAACTAGGGAAATGGACGTTCAACAATATCAATGGGAACAACCCTAGTTTTGATATTCATGAATTCAAAACGTTTGAAAAGTCTCTTGGAGAAAGAATTCCAGGAGAGAAAACCCATACCTTATGTAGAATTGAATCTACGAAGATCATCTTGCACGAAGATCTTGAAGAATACCTTGAAATCGCCTAAGAGAACCTTTGTCTTTCTACGTTTTTGCTTACTACTTTTGAGTCACGTTTCTAAGTGAATGATCGTGGGTTTTAGGTCTTAGGAACTAATGTTGAATAATTCAACTTTAGACTAATTAATTAATTAATAAATTATCTAATTACTAAAACGCCCCTCCTAAATTGACTAGACATAGGAGAGCATTTGACTTAGCCGAATCTAAAAATTGGTTAAGGGTATCGGCTTGACCAAGGCTTTAAATCAATTAATTAAGTTGCTAAATTAATTAATTAAGGGACCTAGGGAAATTACTAAAATACCACTAAGTCACTAGGACCACAACTAACCTCTTTGGACCATCTTAGGTTAGGTACTAGGTTGCCTCTTAGTTAGTTACACGGTTTGGTGTCACCCGACTAGGTCTTATGTTGTTGGGTCCCTTAGTTGGTTCATTTTTGTTTGTCCTAGGCTATTTAACTAGTTGGTTAAGTTAGTTAGAGTCTATAGATGGTTAGGAAGCCAGGCCCCACTTGGCTAGACCCGTTCGCGTGCCTACCCCGAATCGCCTAACCAAATTCGGTTGGCTTGGTCGTGTGGTCCCCCTCGGCCGGTTACACATGTGCTTGCACATGTGCTGCTGCCTATTTTTCCCAACCGTGCACTTCTATGGTTGCATTTGGAAAGTTCACTCCTTGTCCAAGGATCCTCACTATGTCATTGGACACTGCTTAATCTACATGATCATTTTAATTGGTCATATACTATGGTGCCTAGGCTTGACACATGGATGCCTCGTACCTAATGTGCAAATGCTAGAAAATATATGTTTTTAGCTTAGGGTCTTCATTGCAGGTACATTTCTTAAACAAGCTTATTAATACTTAGAAAATCGGCTAACACCCTTTAAGCCAATATTTTCTAATATGCCCAATATTATTCAATATTAGGCATTGGGATGCCTATGTACCCCCAATACACGTTCTTAAAACCTATTAGGCTCTTTACTAGATGTGTACATTTTTTGGAATGTTACATTATCCCCCCCCCCCCCTTAGGAACATTCGTCCCTTAAAGACACTACACACATCATTTTAAACAAAGAGGGTAATTTCGAAAACACTTTAACATACTTGAAACTTTACTCTTTGTGAATATCTGATTCACACTTACTCTGGATTATGCATATTACTCATAGCTTATCTGAAGCTTCATATTTGAGATTGAGGAACTTCCTTCTCAATCACACTTAACGTAATGCACATTATAACTCATGCAACACAAAATCATGTCTACGCTATATAGAAACAGCAACATGAATGCAAGCATGAACTCATTTTAACTCATATAGTGCAAGTATAAAATACAGATTATGGACTTACAACACCAAAATCGACTAATGCACTAAAAACCTAGAGTTTCTTAAACAAAACCAGATTTAGGAAGAGTATATCTAACCTCAAGAATTGAACAAGTAAGGGTAACGGGATCTCATATCGGCCTTGGCCTCCCATGTTGCTCCCTCAACAAGGTGGTTCCTACATAATACCTTCACGGTGGTAACCTCCTTGTTCCTCAATTGCTTCACTTGGCGATCTAAATTTTCAATTGGAACCTCTTCATAAGAAAGGTTCTCATCGACTCATAACCCCTCAACAGGCAGGATGGATGCTGGATCGCCTATACACTTCTTAAGCATCAAAACGTGAAACACTGGATGAACAAAAGCCAAGTCGTTTGGTAACTTTAGTTCGTAGGCAACATTCCCTACTCTCTGTAAGATCTCATAAGGACCTATATACCTCGGACTCAACTTCCCTTTCTTACCAAACCTCATCACCCTTTTCATGGGTGATATCTTCAAGTAGACTTGATCACCTACTTCGAATTCAAGAGCACTTTTTCTGTTATCAGCATAGGATATTTGACGACTGTAAGCAGTAGCCAACCGATCCTTGATCATCCTCACCTTCTCTATAGCCTCATGTATGATCTCAGGGCCAAGGATGGAAGATTCTCCTACTTTAAACCACCCAACTGGAGACCTACATCTCCTGCCATACAATGTTTCAAAAGGTGCCATCCCAATACTGGAATAGTAGCTATTATTATAAGAGAACTCAACCAATGGCAAGTGATCATCCCAACTCCCCTTGAAGTCAATAACACATACTCTCAACATGTCTTCAAGGGTCTGAATGGTACGTTCTGCTTGTCCATCCGTTTGCGGATGAAAAGCAGTACTAAGCTTCACCTGTGTACCCAAGCTCTTCTGGAAAGATTCCCAAAAGTGAGAAGTGAATTGGGCTCCCCTATCCGAAATGATAGACAAAGAAATCCCATGCCATCTCACTATCTCATCAATATATAGCTTGGCATAATCTTCGGCCTTATAAGTATACTTCACAGGAATGAAGTGAGCAGACTTAGTCATCTTATCAACGATGACCCAAATGGAATTATGTAGTATTCGGGTTCTGGGCAGACCAACCACAAAATCTATATTAATAGCCTCCCACTTCCACGTTGGAATCTCAATCGACTGGGTGAGACCTCCAGGCTTAAGGTGTTCGGCCTTAACCTGTTGGCAATTGGGACACTCCTCCACAAACTTAGAGATGTCTCGCTTCATACCTTCCCAAATATAAATTTCCTTCAGATCATGATACATTTTGGTGGCACCTGGATGAATGGAATACCTGGAGCCATGAGCCTCTGCCAAAATATTAGGCCTCAAATTATCAACATTGGGCACACATAATCTTCTCTGTATCTAAGCACACCATCCCCCCTAGAGAGAAAGATTCATTTAGCTTACTCAACACTGAGTTTTTCAACTCCATGAGTACTGGGTCGAGATGTTGCTTAGTTTTAACATCTACAACAAGTGAGGATTCGGAACTGGAATGAACCGAAACACCCCCACTTGGTGTATCCACCAGCCGTACAATCAACCTAGCCAATTGGTGTACTTCTTTAACTAGCTCCTTCTTCTCATCATCAATATGAGACACGCTGCCCATGCTCAATCGACTCAACTCATCGGCCACTACATTGGCCTTACCTGGTGATAGTGGACACTCATGTCATAATCCTTGAGTAGTTCTAGCCATCTTCTCTGACGAAAATTCAATTCTCTCTGTGTAAAAACATACTGAAGACTTTTATGGTCAGTAAATACATCAACATGTACACCATATAAGTAATGTCTCCAAAGTTTCAATGCAAATACCACAGCCGCTAACTCAAGATCATGTGTAGGGTAATTCTTCTCATGGATTTTCAACTGTCTCGATGCATATGCAATCACCTTGCCATCTTGCATAAGAACACATCCCAAACCTACTCGGGAATCATCACAATATACCACATACCCTGCACCACTCCTCGTCAACGTGAGCACTGGGGATGAAGTGAGTCGGTCTTTGAGCTCTTGGATCACACTTTTCAGACCACTCAAACTTCGCCTTCTTCTTTGTTAAGGTTGTCAACGGAGCTGCAATAGTGGAAAAACCCTCCACAAACCTGCGATAATAATTAGCCAGACCCAAGAAACTCTGGATGTCCGTAGGAGTGAGGGGTCTCGGCCAATTCTTCACCGATTCAACCTTTTTTGGATCAACTTCAACACCCTGGTCGGTCACAACATGACCAAGAAAGGTCACTGATCTCAGCCAAAATTCACATTTACTAAACTTTGCATACAACTGATGTTCTCTGAATACTTGTAGTGTCTTTCTCAAGTGTTCTTCATGCTCTTCTCTAGTCTTAGAGTATATGAGGATGTCATCAATGAATACAATGACAAAAAAATCAAGATATTCACGGAAGACTTTATTCATAAGGTCCATAAACGCGGCTGGTGCGTTAGTGAGACCAAATGACATGACAAGAAACTCGTAATGACCATACCTAGTACGGAAGGCAGTCTTAGGAACGTCTTCTTGTCTCACTCTAAGCTGATGACACCCTGACCGGAGATCTATTTTTGAAAAGAAACTTGAACCTTAGAGTTGATCAAATAGATCATCAATTCTGGGAAGAGGGTATTTGTTTTTTATAGTGACTTTGTTGGGTTGCCGATAATCGATACACATTCTAAGAGTTCCATCCTTTTTCTTAACGAACAACACTGGAGCACCCCATGGGGATATGCTCGGATGGATGAAGCCTTATCAAGTAAATCTTTTAACTGCAACTTCAACTCTCTGAGTTCGGTTGGTGCCATCCTATATGGGGGAATGGAAATTGGTTTGGTGTTGGGATCTAAGTCAACACCAAAATCAATTTCGCGTTCAGGAGGAATTCCTGTTAAATCCTCCGGAAAGACATCTTGAAACTCATTCACTATGGACACAAAGTCTATGGAAGGAACCTCATGCTCTAAGTCATTGACTCTGACTAAGTGGTATAAATACCCCTTAGATAACATCTTATTGGCTTTAAGATTGGAAACTATTTGGCCTGTTGGATTTGAACCACGCCCTTCTCATTTTAACTCTAACTCATTTGGAAACTGAAAACTTACTACCCTGTTTCGACAGTCTATGGAGCCAATCCATACCCAAAATTATATCGAAATCAAGCATAGATAATTCTACTAGGTCAGCATGAGTGATTTTATCAAGGACATTAATTGGGCAATATTTATATACTCTTTCTGCTCTAATGATGTCTCCTATGGGAGTACTAACTAGAAAGGCTCATGCAAGATCTCAGGAAGCAAGTCAAATTTACTAGCTACCAAAGGAGTAACAAATGTCAAAGTGGATCCTGGATCTAACAATGCATATACAGGAAAAGAAAAGACATGCAACGTACCAGTGACCACATCAGCTGACTTCTCCTGCTCCTCTCTACCTTTTAGAGCATAGAATGTGTTCCTCTTGGGAGGCTAGACTGCAGCATTAGAATTAGGCCGAGGCTGAGCATCTGTCCTGGCCTGATTCCTTCCATGTGGGCAGTCCCTGACTATATGCCCACTCTTGCCGCACCCATAGCATGCATTAGTATCTACCAGACACTCACCTCCATTCAAACGACCACACTTACCACACGGCTTGTTGTTACGCTGGGCATTTCTATCATTGCCCTTCTTGGGGCCAGACTTGTCCATTTTGGCATTCGAGTTCCTGGAAGAGGTAGGATTACCTGAGTGTTGGTGACCCTTCTTGAACTTGGGCCTGTTCTGGACTCCAAATGTACGCCTACCAGAGCTAGAACCAGTCTGATCTGAGGGCCTAGGCTTCTTGCCTTCTTGGCCTCTCTTTCTTCGACGACTCTCCTCCACCTACTGTGCATGTACCATCAACCTACCAAGGTCCATGTTATCATGCAACATGGCTGCACTACAATCCTCTTCCAGATCTTTCGACACACCAGTCACAAACCTTCTCATCTCATCCCTGCTATTGGACACCAGAGAAGAAGCATATTTCGAGAGCTTAACAAATTTCAAGGAGTATTCCTTGACTGACATACCTCCTTGTCGTAGGTTGATGAACTCCTCAACCTTAGCCTCTATCTGCTCTCTGGGAAACAACCTCTCCAGGAATGCAGTCTTGAGAATGTCCCAAGTGATGGGGACTTCTCCTGGTGCTCGGCCATCTGCCCACATTTTGTACCACACCTAAGCCACATCTTTGAGCTGATATGCATCCAACTCAGCCTTCTCCTTTTCATTAACACCCATGGCACAGATAATTTTGTAGACCTCATCCACAAACTCCTGGGGATCCTCATTAGTTCTGGACCCGAAGTAGAATGGAGGATTCATTCTGGTGAAATCCCTCAGTCTGCTAGCCATGGTACTAGCATGTAGGTTCTCACTGGGAGAACCCTCTCTAGTGGCTTGGGCTGTGATGGCATGTGCCTGAGTAGTGATGGCCTGGGCCATCTGAACCAATGCTTCTCTTACTTCTCCATCCGTCAACACAGCTGGGTTGACAAAAACTTGAACTCCAGCAGCTAGGGCTTGAGGAGGAGCTTGGTTTCCTCAAGCAGCTGCTTCTTCAACTCTTCTGGCTGCATTTCTCCTTGTGTTCATTGTTTTACACGCACACATAAGAAGGTAGTTAGATACTAGAATGACATAAAATGTCAAAACTCTAAACAACACGATAAAGAGTAGAAGAAGGGAAAATTCCTAACATCACAAAGTCTTTCAGTCATGATTGTGGTGCACTTCACAACCATAAGTTAGAAACTATGCAACATGGTTGTTTTGAGCTTTAGTTCCTAGGTAATTTAACCTCATGCTCTGATACCAAGTTTTTCACACCCGGATTCTGGAATCCGAATGCAATCGGCATCGTTAACCTCTCAGAGGTCGCAAACAGGCCTCTTCTTAGCTTTCATTATAATCATATAGTTAAATTTGCGGAAAATTTAAAAGTTCTAAAGTATAATGAAGTATACATAGACTCCATATAATTACTACATAGATTGATATTCTAATGAGCTCAACTAAACAACCATCTACAATGAATTAAACAATTCAAATGAAAGAATCAATAAATATCGTAATAGTTTGCCAAAACGGCCTTAATACAAAGCTTTGAATAAAATATCTAAAATGAAACGCTAGGGATAACATTCACTAGCTATGTCTAAAGTACTAAGCTAGAAATATAAATGTAGCATCCTCGAACTCAAGAGGACCTACCAAAGTCTGGAGATCGCTAATCCAATCCGCTTCAACGAGTCTTCAACCTTCTGTCTTACCTGCACCTATAAAAATAGTAATAGTATAGGGTTAGTAAACACTTGTACTAAGTATTGGTGTATGCACATATATACATGGGGACTATGCATGATCAAGGAAAGCTCTTCCTATAGCAACATGTCGTTTCTGGAAAGTGAAGTCACTTGTCTTTCTTAATTCGTTATTTGTAATTCATGGTGTGAATATGACGTATTTTAATGCATTCAAAACACACAACTCATTTTCTATATGAACATAAGACCTTGGAATCATGAACATTATTTTAGAACAACTCGAACGAAAAATTATAAATTTGCTCCCTCTAGGCCGAGAGCACCATTTTCCATACTTAGTTTATTTTTCAGTCTTTTCTTCTTTTTGCTGTCTAGTTCAAAGATCTCCTTTGATCCCATGTTTTACTTACAAGTGCAATGATTCATTATAATCCCATACCTACAATGAATCAAGTAAGTACTCCAAGAGATTAAGGAAATGATTTAACTACATTTGGACATGAAATCTTATTAAGCCAATCTTTATTGGTTATGCCTATTATTTGATCATTTGCATAATATAAGAAGTCATTATTGGCCAATATTTATTTGGCTATGCCCATTATTTGATCATTTACATAATGTAAAGATATTGGAGCATATATCTTGATTTGACGTAAGCCAATAACTTGTTAAAACTTCATTCTTATCAAACACTGATGATTTTATATACTAAGCTCTTGCTTTCTTAGCTCACTTTGAACTTACATTTCTTCTTATTTCTTTCTTACTTTCTTAAAGAAATCTTTAGCATTAAGATCATGTGAGCTAACATGAAATCCAGTGTCTGCCCCACACCAAAAACGGGTGGTTCACCGGTCAAAGTGAACCTAGACCATGTGAGTTAACATGAAATCAAGTGTCTGCCCCACATCGAAAAGAAGTGGTTCACCGGCTAAAATAAAACCAAGTCAAGTGTCTTTCCACACCGAAAAGAGGTGGTTCACGACTAAAGTGAACCGAATACTTTCTTTGAGCATTATCTGACATAGATCGTGTGAGCAAAACATGAAATCCAGTGTCTGCCCCACACTGAAAAGGGGTGGTTTCACCGGCCAAAGTGAAACCGAATCTACCTAGCTCTCTTAGGTGGAATCCACTGGCTAGTTCCCATGCTGGCAACATAGTTCGAAGACTAGGAGATTTTCGGAGACTCTTATACACCTTGGTGGAGCCTCATCTCATGAGACTTACATGTGCTTGCACAAGCTCATTGCTAGTCTATCGGTGCTTTGCTCAATTTCTTTTACTTCATAACTTTTAGAGTTGACTCAAACATTATGGAAGCTTGCTTCTAGTTATGAGGTTCACTTAATCTATGGATAACTTGTCATCCCTTTCTTTACTTGATGAAATGTGAATTTAACCTTACATTATCATCTTGGTGTTAATGATACTTGTCTCACACTTTGTAACACCCTCTTATGTCAGTATCTTTAACATAGTTGTCTTAGGTGTAAGTGAGACTTGTCTCACTTCCTTTAACACCCCATTCTGGTCACTTTCATAACTCTTAATCTTTTAGTTATGTTATTACTCACTTTATCTTGTTCAATGTCATTTGGTAGCTTTATACCATTCTTTATGAACGTTATGACTTCGTTCAATGTATTTACTATATTCATAGTTCATTTTGATAGAGTATGTTGGGACTTGTCCCAATGATTGGCATACCCTTGGTTATGAATTCAATGAGTTACATTGGTTATGCTTATTTTGGTTTAACTTATTCATTAGTCAATTTTATATCATATTTTGGAATTAACATTGTAAACCAATTCCATTCAACTTTTTGGGCAAAAAATTAGCCAATTTATTGGCATAAGCCAACCATTCACTCAACATTTTTCATGAGATTATCATTAGCCAAGTCGATTAACTTCATGTATATACTTTAGTGAACTCATCATCTCAAGCAAGTCAACTTTTAACAGTAAACTAAACTTCATAAATGAATCATAACAAACTTCATCTTCTCGAACACAATTAGGCATTACAAAATTCTTATCTCATGTAAATAATACTCTAATCAAATGGATCTAACTTATAGGTCTCATTCGACATTAACAAATCAAGAAACCTACACATAATGATAATCTAGCACCACATACCAATAACATGTTCGAGATTACATCTACATACTATTAGAATCGAAAACAAGGATAACTAGGGAAATGGACGTTCAACATTATCAATGGGAACAACCCTAGTTTCGATATTCATGAATTCAAAACGTTTGAAAAGTCTCTTGGAGAATGAATTCCAGGAGAGAAAACCCATACCTTATGTAGAGTTGAATCTACGAAGATCACCTTGCACAAAGATCTTGAAGAATACCTTGAAATCGCCTAAGAGAACCTTTGTCTTTCTACTTTTTTGCTTACTGCTTTTGGGTCGCGTTTCTAAGTGAATGATCATGGGTTTTAGGTCTTAGGAACTGATGTTGAATAATTCAACTTTAGACTAATTAACTTAATTAATAAATTAATTATCTAATTACTAAAATGCCCTCCTAAATTGACTAGACATAGGAGAGCATTTGACTTAGCTGAATCTGAAAATTGGTTAAGGGTCTCGGCTTGACCAAGGCTTTAAATTAATTATTTAAGTTGCTAAATTAATTAATTAAGGGACCTAGGGAAATTACTAAAATACCCCTAAGTCACTAGGACCACAACTAACCTCTTTGGACCATCCTAGGTTAGGTACTAGGTTGTCTCTTAGTTAGTTACACGGTTTGGTGTCACCAGACTAGATCTTAGGTTGTCGGGTCCCTTAGTTGGTTCATTTTTGTTTGTCCTAGGTTAGTTAACTAGTTGGTTAAGTTAGTTAGAATCTAGAGTTGGTTAGGAAGCCAGGCCATACTTGGCTGGACCCGTTCGCGCGCCTGCCCCTAACCGCCTAAACGAATTTGGTTGGCTTGGTCATGTGGTCCCCCTCGTCCGGTTACACATGTGCTTGCACATGTGTTGCTGCCTATTTTTCCCAACCGTGCACTTCTATGGTTGCATTTGGAAAGTTCACTCCTTGTCCAAGGATCCTCACTATGTCATTGGACACTGCTTAATCTACATGATCATTTTAATTGGTCATATACTATGGTGCCTAGGCTTGACACATGGATGCCTCGTACCTAATGTGCAAATGCTAGGAAATATATGTTTTTAGCTTAGGGTCTTCATTGCAGGTACATTTCTTTAACAAGCTTATTAATACTTAGAAAATTGGCTAACACCCTTTAAGCCAATATTTTCTAATATGCCCAATATTATTCAATATTGGGCATTGGAATGCCTGTGTACCCCCATTACGCATTCTTAAAACCTATTAGGCTCTTTACTAGACGTGTACATTTTCTGGAATGCTACAAAGGTACTAAAAAGATGAGATTTTTGTAATTTGTGAAAGAGTAGGGATAGGACTTCGTTTCTGTTTTACACTATGTGGTTTGCATAATTTTTAAGGAAAATTACTGAAATACACATCTTATGTTTTTCTTATTTCCAATATCCCTTATATTTCTAAAAATATCTTAAATCCCTTATTTCTTTAATGGATCCGAGCTACTTATCAATGTATCAAAGCCTATATTTAATGTAACCGAGCTACATATTATGTATATGATTTATTTTATAATTTATCCGAAATAGTTTCTAATGTATTCGAGCTACATATTTTGTATCCAGTTTATATTACAATGTATCCGAGCTACATATTATGTATCCAGTTTATGTAACAATTTATCCGAGATACTCTTTAATGTATCTGAGCTACATATTAATGTATTCGATTTGTGTAACTTTTTAAGGGATTAATGTAATTACAAACTAAAGAGGGATATATTATAATTTCATACTAAAATTATATGATCTCGATAGATTGTAATTTCATATTAAAACTATTTGATTTCTATAAAATCTACAATAATTAATCTCTTCTCATCTCACAAAATTTTATCAAAAATTACTTGTGAATTTTCAGGATTTCTTGTGAAAACATACCCAGATAAAATACTTGGGGATTTTAAAAATCTGTAGGTAATAATTACCTACTAGCTTATTTCCAACGGATTCTGATTGGCATAAAAATTCGCAACAAACTTTGATACCTGCAGATTTTGCTTCAAAATTTGGGTTTTTATAGTACTGAATTGGGCTTTGAAATTTCATCACATATATACATTATCAAATGCATAATCATAAACAAGGAATGTGTCATTGTGTTTAGAAAATTGCGCCACTTTTGTCAACTGCCAAATTTGTTGGATTATTTCAACCATCTGTATTAAGTTCTAGCTTGTTTGTGTATATGAATTGCTAATGTTATATTTCGTAAAACTATTATATCTAAACAATTTAGTTAATATTCTCATATAAAATTTACACAAGTTGTAAATGCAATTTTCTATTACAAATAAATATGATTTTTTCAAGTGTACCCCCTAAAATGTACAACGATACATTATTCATCTTAAAGAAGACATATGTTAATCAATATTTTTACATTATGAAATACAATTTTTATTCAGAAACAACATCTTGATATGCATGTGGATATAAAAAGGAAGAGACTATCGTTTCTTAAAAATAAGACACAAACTTTAAGATATGAAACATTTGTTTACTTATAAACTACATGTTATTGAAATATTTTTAAAAAATAAGGAAAGTGTCACACTGAGTATAAGAAGATATATGAGAACTACATAAGAAAAATGTTATACCAATTCAATTGACTGTTTATAGCTACAAACAATTACCCTTTTCTGACTTTAGTCACTTATTACTTACATGTTTTAACATAATCTATATCATTTTAAAAAATTATACTAATCAACATAAGTTGCATGTATCCAAAAATTAGTAACTTAATATATCTAAAAAGACATTATCAAACTTAATTGACGATCCAAATTTTATTTGTATCATGCAACTTAACACAAAAAAATAACATATACTATATTCATACTAACAGGACTCATATATATATATATATATTACTACTTAGTAGAAGAGTCTACAAGCAGGAATGTCTTCGTCAACATGCCTGCTTGTATGATAAGGGCATTTTTATAACTTCCTCCTTTTTCTTTCCTTTTAAGCCTTTGTATCCTCCTACTTTAAGATTGTATCTTTTTTTTATTGGACCCAAATACCCATCAACATTTACCTAATGGCTTATTTGTCTCTTCAAAAGTCTTGAATTGTGTGGGCCCAACTATTTGCTCACTTTAAAATGACGGCTATTTATTCATTTAAACATTTGTATATATAGTATTTTCATTGTTATTTCTCTTATTCTTTTTGTTGGTTATAGATTTAAGAATAATGTAAATAATATTATAAATTTCAATAAATAATAATACAAAAATTTAAAAGTTATATATAAAAAATAAATTGACTCTTGACATTCTATTAGTACCACATAAAATTGATTAGATGATAAATATATATTTATTTGAAATTGACGTAAAAAGTATTATACATCACAATAATTAATAATTTTTAAAAAAATACATATAAAAAAATAACTTGACTCCAAAAAATTAATCAATGTCACATAACTTTGGACATAACATATATTATTTGAAGATTACGTTAACAATATATTATTAATTACAATAATTGATAATTTAATATATTTAAAAGACAAAAAAAGTTAATTTTTGAAATCCTATATATACCACATAAATTAAAATAAAGAGAATAATATATACTATTATTTTAAAATTATATAAAAAATATTGTAAATTATTATTATTAACAACTTCAAATATTTTTAAACTCATATAAAATTTTTGATAAATTCTTAAGTTTCATAATATCATATAAATTGAGACAAAAAAAATAGTAATATATATTAGGCCCCGTACTGACACGGTGTCCTTGTATCTAGTATATAGAATAGGAGGGTCGGGAGCATCTATTATTCACAACTATTTAATTTTCGGGTAAAGTCAAAGAGATCAATGATTTTCACCTTAATATTTCCTATATTTGTTTATTTATTGCCCCACAAAAAGCATCAAAATATGACTAGGATTGTGTGTTGGTAAGTTCTTGGAATAAGCCTCATTCCCCCAGTAAATGCCGCCTGACTTGAATAGAGAACTCACCTACTTTTTTTTGTCATTTTTCACAAACCAAACTTTTTAAAACTTAACTAGTTGCTGCATTTTCATATTTTGGTCCTACTACTTGAAACAAAGAGCATCCATATTTTACTCATGGGGAAATATCTATTTTCGTCATCAAATCTGTATTAAAATTATATAAATATAAATGATAGTTATAATATAATTTAAATTGGATATTATATATTATTATAAAGTCGATAATTATTATTGTAAAATAAATATAATACATTTCTAACAATGTATACAAAGTTAAGTAGTATCTGAATGTTTAAAATTCACATATAACACTTATAATATATTTGCATTAAAAAAAATTTAGTTATAAATTCACCACATGCATTGAAATATGTGTATAACATGTATAATATATATGTATTATAACTGTTGTTTATTTTTTCTCGTATTAATGGTACTAAAATATTCTATTGTATTAAAAATATTTTAGTTATATATTCAACATGTGCATTGAAACATGCTTATGATATTTATTCTATATTGAACGCAAATGTATTACAATTGATTTTTTTCCCTCTAATTAATGGTATTATAATATATTATTGTATTTAAAAATATGTTAGTTATGTATTCACAATGTGCATTGAAAGTGCATATTAAATATATAATATATTGAATTCAAAATATATTATAATTATAATTTATATTTATTTATTTTACTAATAAATTGCTAATATTCAAAACATCATTGAAACAGTTGATTTTTTTTAAAAAAAATAAGAGAGGACAAAAATGATTGAAGAAAAGAAATAAACGAAAGAGAGAGAATAATGAAAAAAAGAAGAGGAAAACAAAAACTAACATAAAGCAAAAATAAAAAAGAAAGAGAAGATAAATTGATGAAAGAAAAGAGAGAAAAATAACTAAAGAAAAGACAAGAATGAAGGAGAGATAAAATTATGGAAGAAGAGAGAAAAAATGACAAAAATGAAAGAGAAAAAATTATGGAATAAAAGAGAAAGCGATAAAGAAAGTGTATTAATGGAAAAGAAAATTGGGAAAAAAGACAAATACATATCTAAATTAACGTAATTGATATGTAAATACATTTATTATATTTTTGAATATTGGTGCCTATCCGTTCAAAAATTAGAGTATATATGTCCTTCACTCTAACTGAAAACTAAATAAAGACATGTGAAACAATTTTATTCGTTGATCCGATAATTAATAAATGTCGAATCGATGGATAAAATTATGACACGTGTATGTCCGTTAGTATAAAGGGATATACATGCACTAGTTTAAACAACAAATGTACCAATGTCTCAAGAATATAACGGAGATTACCATAATTCATGAATATATTTTTTCTTTTTCCCAAGAGAATATAAAGATAAAATGTGTTTTGCTAGTATTTCCATTAACAAAAGTACAAAACTAATGCGATTTCAATAAGAGTACATATTATACCATACTTCATAATAGTATTATATTAATATTTATGTTAAATGACCAATAATAATCCTTTATTATTTAGACAATCTAGCAGGGGGATGAGTATGAATTTAGTTGGATACTCAAATCCCTAGTTATCAGTTTGGTTATAATAAATTAGAGGTTTATTTAAAATATGTCACTAAAAAGATATCAAGAATTTAATAATTTCTTAGAAACTATTTTTAAGCGCGGCTCAATGTATGGATTTTTATTATTTATTTGAATATGATTTAAATTTGGATAAACTAAATTAACCAATATAATAAATATTTAATAATTTTTATTCACGAACACTGTTATGAATAAGGACAAATATGAACCATATGGTTAACAGATTGATGTCCACATCAGAAATATTTGAAGGAATGAAAAATAATTGAAATAGTTGGAAAAATAAATGTATTAGTGTCAGCGATGAGGCAGCAAGTAGAGCCGTCAATATGGACTAGGCCCGTTGGACCAGCTTGGTTTAACCCGGGATTTAATAGGGCTGGACTAAGATTTTTGGAGCCCATTTAAGAAAAGGGCTTTTTAGCCCGGCCTGAATAAACCTGTTGATTTGTGGGGCTTGAAAAATATAGGTAGGGCCAGCCCATGGGCCAATATAAATTAATTAAAAAATATAATATAATATTAAAATTTAAAATTAGAGAGAGTCCAAACTCAAAACAATTAAGTTAATATTTATATTTAGATGTCTATACCTTTTCTTGGAAAAAAACGTAATAAATACTATAAAGATAATTTTATGGGATAATTTCAGAGACCTCCCTCCAAGTTTCGCTCTATAACACTGATCTCCCCTGTGATTTTACGATATTACGTCTACCTCCCTTATTTCTATTTACTTGTAACCATTCTATAAATCTATTTAAAATATATATAAATTAATTTAGATTTGATTATTTTACCCTTTTTACATTAGTTTTTTTATATTAATAAATATTATATAAAAAACAACTTATTTAACAAATATTTTTAAAATAAATCAGCACAAATACATATTTTTTTATTAAACAAAGATCAAAGTTTTCATTCAAGTTGACTCACCATTTTCATTAAATATTAAATCTTCATATTCATTTCACCTTTATCAATTCATGTAGATTTTCCCCTACAATAACCCATCATTTTTCAGCAATAATTTCTTCAAATAGAAGATAAAAATGAAAAAAGAGAAAGTTGATAAGAACAATCAAATTTTGTCTAGTTAAACGTTTTCACGAGCGAAGAAGAAATATGATTCAACGAATAGAGATAAATCATTGAAAATTAGATCTAAACTTGTATATATAAGGGTAAAATTGTCAAATCTAAATTAATTTTTATTTATTTTAAATAGATTTAAAGAATGGTTACAAGAAAATGGAAATAAGGGAGATAGACGTAACATCGTAAATCACAAGGGAGCTGAGTGTTATAGAGCAAAACCTGGATGGAGGTCTTTCAAATTATCCCTAATTTTATTTGTGGATTTGATTAACTAGTAGTAACATTAGCATAAAGTAATATTGTTTTGTCGATATTTATGATAATATTTTAAAATTATGATTTATAACTTAATTTAATAATTATTTTTAAAAAATATAATTTTTTAAAAAGTGAGCTGGCCCGGCAAGCCTGTAGCCCACGTACTTGTGGGTTGGGCCAGCCGTTTTCTGGCCCACGCCAAAAATGGGCTAGCCCGGCCTGACCCGTAAAATGTCAAAGTCTGTATGGATTAACCCGGATGGGGTGGGTTAGCCCGACAGCTATAGCAGCAAGCCACCTACTATTTCTACGGAATTGGCGCAGCAAAAATCAAATGATTCAAATTTTGTTATCTTAATTAGTTTTCAAAGTTGTTGGGTTCCATTCCAAACAAGATTCTCCAACCCCCATTCTATTACTTAAATCCCATCTATTAGTACCTATCTTTCACCAACCTACTCAACAACAAACACAAATTCATATTATTATTTTTTTCTTTCTATAAATCTGGATATTATGTTTCAATTTTTCATATAAAATAGGAGAATAATAGTCTATTTTTGTTGATTATTGAGGAAATAATGGGTAGTGTTGGATTGTTGAAGAATTCCGCCATGGTTTGTGCTCCATTAATGGCGACATCAGTGGATCAATTAATTAATGAAATGGTTGAGGCTAAATCACAAGGTGCAGATTGTGTTGAGATTACGCTGAATGCTATCCACAATTTCCAACCCCACAAACATCTTCAACTTCTCTTCAAAAATAAGCCACTCCCTATTCTCATTCTTTACAGGTATTTCTATTTATTTTTTTAGTTTTTATCTATCTCTCTGTGATAATCTAAACTTTAAAAAAAACACGATAAAATTCATTCATTTGAGTATATTACAATGATTTATAAGATTTAAAGGCAATATAGTCAAAATGAATGTAAAAAACAAAAATATTTAGGAAATAGATTGTTAAGATTGAATATGAAGAACTATAACAGTATGATAATAACTTCTAATCTGAATACAAACCCAATGTTGAAATAAACATTGAAAACTTTGTAAATTAATTGAAAATATTTTGACAAAGTAGATTATAATTAATAATTTATTTATTTATAAAATAAAATTATATATATTATAACGATTTAATGTTAATCTTTGAATGTCAAATCAAATCACATTTTTTTTTAATTTGTTGATTGGATTTGACTTTATAATTTGACTTGTGTTTTATTTGACTAGATATTTAAAAAGTAAATAAATAAATTTTTGTATGGTATAATAGTATTTCCTTTAAGAATAAATTCTTTATAAAAAAATTTAAATTATTTTTAAATAAGCAAAATAAACATTCTTTTCTTTATTTTGGGGAGGGGCCACAATTTCCGCTCAAATTTAAGAATTTGTTAGAAAAAATAAAATAAAGTACTAATTGTTAATGTCAGTTGTCAGAAATACATCAGAAAAGTCTACGCCCAACTTTCAAATTAACTTTTTAGTTGTTATAATGTTTTTTCCACAATCAAACGATAAATATTTTAATTAACATTTTGAAATGTAATTATTGTATTTATTTGTAAAAAAAATATAATTTATCATATCTTTTGTCTAATTTTTTAATATTTATATTTTAATATAAAATATTTAATTAATATAATATAATTTAATTTTATGTTTTAATAAAAAAATACTTTAGGGTCAGGAGAGTGTTTGAAATTTGTCATTTTCATGGAAAAAGTTTCAAACTTCCGCCCTCATTTATTTATTATTTGGACAATATCTGATTAAAAATAAAAATTAAACTGTTCTTACAGGTGGAGGAGTATTTTTAATAGTTTGGTTAATTAATTGTCTGTAATTTTATGTTACTTTATCGACAAGAGTTAAATTTTCTACTTTATAACTTCTCTATTTTCAAAACAATTGGCATTTATAGAACCAAGTTTGTTAAAAATTCGATGATTAGAAAAGAATAATGTGTTGCGGAAGTCAAATATATAGAGAGTGATAGAATCACAACTGCTATATCTAAATGTAGCTAATAAATAGTAAATGACACAACAACAAAAGGAACACCAAGAATTAACGAGGTTCGGCAAACTTTTGTTTTCTTTTGCCTAGTCCTCAGACACAACCAACCAATATTTCTTTCACTCCAAAAGAGTACAAGTGAAATACTACAAGAGAGAAAGAAGAACGAACGCCTTAGGAGATGAGAAGGCAAGTGAGAGGTGTGTTACAAATGAATTAGGAGCTACCTATTTATTGGAGTGAATTCTTCCTATTGATGTCATCCATGACATCACAATATGTCAAAATGTCAAGATTTACCTTGTGAAACCAATTTGTTGTTCACCTAAATTTCACCTACAAAAGGTGCTATCTTTGACTTTCCTACCAATGAAGAATTATCCTCCTAACTACCATATCTTCTCATTAATCCATTTTTGAATCTTGTCAAATTTAACAAATCTCCACCTTGGCAAGATTCTCCATTTTCAACTTTTTCTCAACAACAATTTTGATTGTGTCTTCAACCTCAATCTTCAATGTTCAACAATGTTAATCAAGTTCAAACAATGTTGAAACTTGACCGCAGTCACCACTTTTGTCAACATATCGGCAGGATTATCCGTAGTATGAATTTTCTGCATTATGACTCCACCATCTTCTATGATGTCTCGTATGAAATGATATCGGACGTCAATGTGCTTCGTCCTTGCATGATAAACTTGGTTCTTTGCTAATTGAATAGCACTCTGACTATCACAAAATATTGTGATTCCTTCTTGTCCAATACCAAGTTCTCTAAGCAATCCTTGAAGCCAAATTGCTTCCTTCGCAGCCTCTGTAATTGCCATGTACTCTGCCTCAGTGGTAGACAAAGCAACTGTTGACTGCAAAGTAGACTTCCAACTAACTGGTGCATTTGCAATAGTGAAAACATAACCAGTAGTCGATCTTCGTTTGTCCAAATCACCTGCATAATCTGAGTCACAATATCCAACAAGATATTGACTATCTTTCTGCTCGAAAACCAAACCAACATCTACAGTATTATGAATATACCGTAGAATCCATTTTACAGCCTGCCAATGATCCTTTCCAGGATTGTGCATGTACCTGCTTACAACTCCAACAGCGTGTGAAATATCTGGCCTTGTGCAAATCATTGCATACATCAAGCTACCAATAGCATTAGCGTATGGTACTCTTGACATATATTCTCGTTCAACTTCATTCTTAGGTGACATAGCATCACTAAGCTTAAAATGAGGAGCAAGCGGAGTGCTAACCGACTTCGTTTTTTCATTCATACCGAATCGGTTTAGTACTCTCTTCAAATATTCTTTCTGAGATAAATAAAGTTTCTTTAAATGTCTATCTCTTTTTATCTCCATGCCAAGAATCTTCTTTGCCTCACCCAAATCCTTCATCTCAAACTCCTTTCTCAGTTGAATCTTTAGCTTCTCAATTTCCTCTTGACTTTTAGAAGCTATCAACATATCATCAACATATAGGAGAAGATATATAAAGGAATTATCTTCAAGCTTGCGCAAATACACACAATGATCGTATTTGCTTCTTATGTACCTTTGCTGCAACATAAACTTGTCAAATCGTTTGTACCATTGTCTAGAAGATTGTTTCAATCCATACAACGATTTTTCAAGTTTGCACACCATATTTTCTTTTCCATCAACTTTGAATCCTTCTGGCTGAGTCATATAGATTTCCTCTTCCAAGTCTCCATGTAAAAAAGCAGTTTTTACATCCAACTGAACTAGTTCCAAATTCAACTGTGCTACCAAAGCCAACAAAACTCTAATGGAGGAGTGTTTCACAACTGGAGAAAATACCTCATTATAATCAATTCCCTCCTTTTGAGCATATCCTTTGGCCACCAATCTTGCTTTGTAGCGAACATTTTCTTGGTTAGGAAATCCCTCTTTCTTTGCAAATACCCATTTGCACCCAATTGCTTTCTTGCCCTCTGGGAGATTGGCCAATCTCCATGTATGATTCTGATGAAGAGATTGCATTTCTTCATCCATGGCATTCCTCCACTTATCTTTTTGTGAACTTTGGACTGCGTCTTTATAAGTGGTAGGAATGTCATCGGCTGCAATTGAGTTAGCACAAGCCACCATATCTGTGAGTCGAGCAGGTTTTATTATTGTCCTTTTTGGCTTGCTCGTTGCTATTGATTCAAGTTGTGGTTGAGGTTCTTGAGATGGAACCTCCTCTTCGACTGGCTCTCCTTCAAGAGGAAAATCTTTTGTTGTTTCCTCGTTTGATCCCTGTGTTGGGAAAATTATCTTTCCCTCAAACTCCACCTGCTTTGAAGCACCATCAATTTGTTTGGCTTCTTCAAGTGTTACTTTATTTGTCAAGGCAGATTCATCAAAGGTAACATCCCTGCTGAAAATAACTTTTCTTGTCTCTGGACACCATAAACGGTATCCTTTGACTCCAGAAGTAATTCCCATAAATAAAGCTTTCTTTGCTCTTGGGTCCAATTTTGACTCTCTTACATGATAATATGCAATTGAGCCAAATATGATACCAATTGTTGCGGAAGCCAAATATATAGAGAGTGATAGAATCACAACTGCTTTATCTAAATGTAGCTAATAAATAGTAAATGAGACAACAACAAAAGGAACACCAAGAATTAACGAGGTTCGGCAAACTTTTGTTTTCTTTTGCCTAGTCCTCAGACACAACCAACCAATATTTATTTCACTCCAAAAGAGTACAAGTGAAATACTACAAGAGAGAAAGAAGAACAAACGCCTTAGGAGATGAGAAGGCAAGTGAGAGGTGTGTTACAAATGAATTAGGAGCTACCTATTTATTGGAGTGAATTCTTCCTATTGATGTCATCCATGACATCACAATATGTCAAAATGTCAAGATTTACCTTGTGAAACCAATTTGTTGTTCACCTAAATTTCACCTACAAAAGGTGCTATCTTTGACTTTCCTACCAATGAAGAATTATCCTCCTAACTACCATATCTTCTCATTAATCCATTTTTGAATCTTGTCAAATTTAACATAATGTTCATCTAAAATTTCCTGATTAGTTGAATTAAGTATATTCTCGATGGAACAATAATTATCCTCTCAATTGCAATTTATTCATTTCAATATGTCCAAATAACTGAACCAAACTTTTTGATTTTGATTACTTTTAAATTTCAACATTCCACCTATATATTTAAAATCGTAAAATTAAAAACTTTTCCTGTTCAACAATAATTGTTCATTACATTATTTTTTATATTATTATTTAAAGCTTTAAAAAATAAAATTAGGGAGCATTAATTTTGAGAATAAAAAATTAGAGAGAACCAAAAATAGGGAGATTAACAAAGGAAAGCTTTTGTTGAGACGAGACATCTTAAATGAGAATGAAACCAAAGTGGAGATTATGAGTGTGTTTGGTATGAAGGAAAATATTTTCTGGAAAATGTTTTCCAATTTTTCCATGTTTGGTTGGGACAAAAGTTATGGAAAATATTTTCCAAATCAACTCATTTTCCTCAAAATTAAGGAAAATGACTTCCCTTCAAAAATTAAGGAAAATGACTTCCCTTCAAAAATTAAAGAAAACATTTTCCAAAACTCTCCTCCAATTTCAAATTACATTTTTTTGGGGGAAAAATATCGATTTTAAAAAAAATATTTTTAATTTCAAAATTTTATTTTTTCACCCGATCCCTGACCCCCCCTCACCGGCCAGCCCCCACACCCCAACCCCAACCCCTCCCCAAAGAATTAACCCACTACCCCCACCCCACCCCACCCCCACCCCCAAAAAATAATAATTTTGATTTTAAAAAATATTTTCGATTTCATAAATTATTTTTTACTCTAGTAAAAATAAAAGATGTCTCTCAAGAATATTTTTCATTCATAAATCAAACACCAAATATCATTTTCGGAAAATATTTTCTACTCACCAACCAAACATGAGAAAATAAGTCCAAAATCTACTTGTTTTCCTGGAAAACATTTTCTAGGAAAACATTTTCCATGGAAAACATTTTCCTTCATACCAAACACACCCTATGTTTCTGTATCCATTTCCTCTTAAACCAAATAAAGAAATTAAATTTAATTAAGTTAAATGATAAAATAGTAATGTTAGGCTATTATTTATTTATTCTTAACAAAGTGGAGAATGCACCAAAATTAGAAATAATATTTCATTACTCAATTATGAATTCTTTTCACATCACTCAACTTATTTAATTTATTTTTTCCATAAAATTTATTGAAAAGTCACTAGGAGTTTTTGGATTTATTTGTCAATTGTGAGCACAAGACGTGAAGCCATTTATTGATGTAAAAATACTCTCTCAATTCCAAAAACGCAATTTTTTTTTTTAATTTTGGCACATTCTTTTAGAAATTAGTTATTTTATAGATAATTTTTTTATTATTAATTTATCTTTTAAATAAAGAAAAAATAATGATGTAATACTGTTGATTACGTAAAAATAAAGATATTATATTTTTAGCACGTAGGACCAAGTCATTTTAACAAGTGATTATGTATGTTGATGTTCAGGCCAATATGGAAAGGAAATGACTTTGAAGGTGATGCCCATAAGCAGTTGGAAGTCCTTCGGTTGGCTAAAGAATTGGGAGCTGATTATGTTGAGTTGGACCTCAAGGTACTTTACTTCCTCCGTTCCATTTCATGTGAGCTAGTTTGACTCAACATAGAGTTTAAGAACTTGTGATCCAAAATGAATGATAGAAATTTCTGCGACGGTAAATCATTTCATTAAGAGTAAAATAGACATTTTATAGTTAAATTGTTACTTCATATAGAAATATGTCATTTTTTTTGGAACTGACTAAAACGAAAGTAAGTCAAGTATTATTTTAATGTCAGTGGTTGAGCATTAATATGGGTAAAGGAACTGTCATTGTGTATGTAACTATGCCAACTTGTAGTCTTGTAGTTGTAGTATGTTTTGTCTTTCCAGATTAGATTCATAATGGTAGCAACTGTCTTAACTGCCACATTTTCCTAATTTTGCCTCATTGTATTGTTGTTCAGATAGCTAGTGAGTTTGCAAAAAATGAAAAGTCGAGTTGGAGTGGTGGTTGTAAACAAATTACATCATGCTTCGTGGACAATGTGACCTCAAAAGAAGACCTCAGCCAAGTTGTTGCATCCATGCAATCTACTGGGGCAGATATCCTCAAAATTGTTACAAATGCAAATGACATTACAGAACTAGAGAAAACGTTTCACTTGCTTTCACATTGCCAGGTATTAGTACTGCATTTCACGTTATGTAATACTAACATAACGTAAAAGATACAGAAACTGTCTGCTTATCCACACAGAATAAAAGAAAAAGTGTTTGCTTATTGCCTACTCTGCAGGTGCCGCTTATTGCCTACTCTGTTGGGGAAAGAGGTCTCATAAGTCAGCTGTTGGGCCCAAAATTCGGTAGTGTCCTATTATATGGATCTCTTGATGGTAATGCAGTGCCTGGTCTTCCTTCTCTTGCCAGCCTTAGACAAGCCTACGGAGTTGATTTCATGGATAATGATACTAAAGTTTTTGGGCTCATTTCTAAACCAGTGGGTCATAGTAAAGGACCTATTTTGCATAATCCAACGTTTAGACATGTGGGTTACAATGGAATTTATGTTCCAATGTTTGTGGATGATCTTAAGGAGTTCTTTAGGGTCTACTCAAGTCCCGACTTTGCTGGTTTCAGGCATGTCATGCGCACTGGTCATTAAGCTATCAGTTTCTAAGAAAATTACCACACTTATTGTTGAATTTTAGTCAACAGATCTTGGATATAGAGTCCTTACGTGTTCCTACTATTATGAATTGTAGTGTAGGGATTCCATACAAGGAAGCAGTGGTGAGCTTTTGTGATGAAGTCGATCCATTGGCTGAGGTTTGTATGCGACTCTACTTTCAACTGTATCATTAATTCATTTATGGAATATGGAACAAAATGTTTGACGTATCTAGACTTTGATGTCCTGAAAAACATGTTTTGGGGCGAAGCATTATAGCGTAACTTATATATCAGTAATGACACTTGAGAAAATTTAGCTGCAGCAAAGACTTGCATATTTTCTTGATTATGGACTCATGGTAAGAACAAATATTCTAGTTTGAGTTTAATCATAGAAGGCTCTTGAGGAATTATCAGAAATTTAAGTAATGTGAAAACAAAAGGACAGATCAATTTCCTTGTGTGTTCATTGTATATGAGCTGTCAGCAGTGTGCCCTCGATAACCTCCTATCTAAGGTCATGCCCTCAGTAAGTTGAATCTGCACCATGTCACCTCTCCCCAATACTTCTTCGGTCTACCTCTACTCCTCCTAAAACCCACCAAAGTTAACCTCTCACACATCCACATTGGGGCATCTGTGTGCTTTCTCTTCACATGTATGAGCCACCTTAGCCTCGCCTTCCTCATCTTGTCTCTACCGGGGACACTCCCACCTTGTCTCACATATCCTCGTTTCTAATTCTCTCTCTCCTGGTGTGTCTACACATCTATCTTAGCATTCTCATAATTGTGGTTTTCAACATCTGAACATAGGAGTTCTTGATTGGCCAAAACTCCGACTCATATAACATAGTTGATCTAACCACCACTTAGTAGAACTTACCTTTAAGTTTTGGTGGAACCTTCTTATCTTACAAGACTCCAGGTGTGACCCTCCATTCCATCCACCCTGCAACAATACACTGTGTTACATCCTAATCAATTTTCCCATTACCTTGGATTGTAGACCCAATATATTTGAAACTTCCTCTTTTGTAAATTGCCTAGGTGTCAAAACTCACTTCCACGCCAGCCTCATGGTCATGTTACTAAACTTACACTCTAAGTACTCAATCTTAGTCCAGCTCATCCTGAACACTTTTACACTCCAGAATTTGTCTCCAAACCTCTGGTCTACTGTTAACTCCATCGTAAGTGTGGTCAATCAGAACTATGTCATATGCAAAATAACATACACGAAGGCGCCTCACCTTGGATATGTCAAGTTAATTCATCCATCACCAAGGCAAACAAAAATGGTCTAAAAGCTGATCCTTGATGCATACCCATCACCACTAGGAAGTGGTCCTAGTCTTCTCTCATTCTCCATACCCGGGTCTTGGCTTCATTGTACATGCCCTTAATTGTCCTAGTGTATCACATGTACACCTCTAGCCTCCAAGAATCTACGTAGAACCTTCCTCGGGACTTTGTCGTATGCCTTTTCTAGGTCGTGTGGTTCTTTTCTCGTTCGGCTATTATCATATAGTAGTACTCCAACCTCTCACAAGGTACTATGATACTTAAGCCGTACTTAGAATCTCTCAAACAAAAAGTGAAACCAGAATCTCACAGCCAAAACCATTATGTCGACAATTCGGTAATCAACTGCAAAATCAGTTCTGATAAGTCCCTCTACATTGTTCTTCTGTCTTCTGCTTCTGGTGTATGCTGCTCCTTCGTGATTCTTGTTTCTTCGTATCGGTTGTATTCAACATTACTATGTACTGATAGACTTTCAATAGATTAAGCCAAGCTAATACCACACATTGAAGATTTGTCAATAACAGGTAATGAACAGCTTATATGTAAATCTATTATCCATCGGATGCTCTCCTTTGTATTGTCTAGTAACTAAGATTAAGAATATGTGCGTCTCTAGGTTTAAAATTCTCATTCGGTTATCCCTACAGTTGGCAATTCAGAGAAGGAATTAAAACTGACTTCACCTTCAAAATCAAAAAGCAATGTTAGTTAAAAAATTTGCTAGTGTATTGCCTTATCAAAATATATGTTGTATGATCACATTGAAACTTCTCATCTGCTTGATCTTGTCTACCTCTACCACTATACACCAGGGTGGTTCCCTGCTTCCATTCACCATCTTCTTCATTATTAGCGAGTCAGTTTCCAATATCAAGGGGTGCAACTCCTGTTCTACTCAATATGTAAGACCTTCCAGTATAGCTCTAGCTTCAGCCACCACATTTGTTGCATCTTTCAATTTCTTGGACTTGGCATATATCGAATTTTCTTGACTGTCCTTCAAATAGAAGCCAAGTGAACTAGGCCCAGGGTTACCTTTTGAAACTCCATTAGTGTTGCATTTGTACCATCCTTCATGAGCACGCTGCCTTACTTCCATGCTACTGTTTTTGTAACCGACATAGGTTTATATTCTTCCAAACATTTGATCATATCAGACCATAGATATGGGATGTTATGCAACCATGGATAGTTCACCTTTGCTAGATAGGATAAATTGTTATTGATCTGATGCACCACTCTGTTGAAGCTTACTCTTCCCCCATACTTTTGTGTCGTCTATTCCATTGTTCCCATGCTATCAATGTTGGTACAACTTTAAAGAGAGGTTTAAGCTTAAGGAGAAGTCCGCATCCCCCCATGCCTTAATTACTTATGAATTTGAACCAGGTTCAAATGCAGACCTGTTTCAGATGTGAATACCTTCCATACTTCTTAAGCAAATGTACCTGTCGGAAACACCGTTGTGTCTGTCTACAACACCAACACCTAGACACAACTGCAATGCCCATTCTCCACAACTGATCATCTGTAGGGAGTTTGAATTCAAAAAATCTCCATAGGCACGTTTGATTTACATGTGCTTGAATGCAAGCTGGGAGGGAGCTTTGTTCCTGATAGAGAACCAGTTCCTTCATCATTGTTCTCAAGAAATTCATGCTATAAATCTATAGCCATCTGTCTGAATGGATATTGGCCCTTATCTTCTGCAACTTTTCTTCATTCTCATCTTGTCTGAATCATTGACAACTGTAGAATCATATTGGTGCTAACTCTTCTTAATTTGTGCCCAGACCATCAGAGAACCAGGTTCTTTAGTTCTGATGCACCTCAGAACCTGTTTCTTCTATCATATACCTGTGACATTCCTTCATCTGATGGTCTTCTTATCTTCATCTTCTGGGAGTGGTTACTTCCTTTTATGTGCCCCAATCCTCCCTCTTCATGCACTTTCAGTAGGAGGATATATTTCTCTTTTCTTTTTCATGTGTTAAGACCTCCACACATGGTCTTGCTTCAGCCTAACTTGGATCTGATGGTCTTCTTATCTTCATCTCTGGATCACTCCTTTGCTCAAGATATCGCATGTTTCTTTCGATTGCCCCGAATCTGGCGGTGCACTTATCTTGCAAGTGTCCATTTTTTCCACAATGTGTGCCTAGACGATTGTGTGGGACAGAGACATACATACTTTTGCAGGATTGTCTGTCCGGAGTCTTTGTTCTTTTGTATCCATATCTTTATTTATCTTATATGTTAAGAATTGGGTTCTTGTACTTCATTCTTCCTTGTACATAAATTGTCAATCATCAAAATACTATATGATCCTGAATGTAAATTCAGAGATCGAGGAGACTCCTGACAGCTCAAAAATATGTTTATTACAGTTTCGACTAGCTTAGGGCTTGCATTAGAAGGAACCGGCTATAGAGATCTTTTTGACATTTTTTTCCAGGATTTCTCTCTCTCTCAAGAGACCTTTTTTTTGATAATAATGAGATACATCAAGTTTCTGCTTTCTCAACCTAATATAATTTACCTTTGTGATGTTCCATTAGTCCATAGGGGCTGTAAATACTATCATACGGAGGCCTTGCGATGGGAAGTTAATTGGTTACAACACAGATTGTGAGGCTTCTATAACAGCCATCGAGGATGCTTTGAAAGGTATAACACCATTTTGTTCAGTGTGTTGTGTTTTAGCTAGTCACTTATCTAATTAAAGGTTTAACTGGTGCATCTTCATAGCAAATGGAGAAGCTTTACTTCCTTGTTCACTCGCTAGGAAAATGTTTGTGCTGGTGGGTGCTGGAGGTGCAGGAAGAGCTCTTGCATTCGGAGCCAAGAGCAGGGGAGCACGAATTGTGATTTTTGACATTGATTTTGATAGAGCAAAAGCTCTTGCTGCCGCAGTTAGTGGTGAAGCTCTGCCATTTGAAAAATTAGCTTCTTTTCTGCCAGAGAAAGGTGCAATCCTTGCGAATGCAACACCTATAGGAATGCATCCAAATAAAGATAGGATACCTGTGCCTGAGGTATCTCAAACACTTGAACTCCGCTTTATACTATCACTCACAAACACAAAAATAAGTAAGTTGATGGTTATTTGTAGGGAAGCTTAAAGGATTATGTAGTGGTGTTTGATGCTGTATATACACCACGAAAGACTACTCTACTGGAAGACGCGGAGGCTGCTGGAGCACTCATTGTAAGTGGAGTTGAAATGTTTCTTAGACAGGCTATAGGACAGTTCAACCTTTTCACAGGAAGTAAAGGTAATGCCTTCACATATTGCATCATTCACAGCCATTTGCTGTCAAATGAATTGAGAATTGAGCTTCTTTCCATCAAATGTACAACTACTAATTTATATTTTATATTTGCAGCACCAGAAGAATTCATGCGTGACATCGTTATGTCAAAATTCTAATTATCAACAATTTCAATTAAATTTGTGAAACGCCAATAAGGCTGACAAAAATTACATATGTTTATTCATGACACAAAATCTTGTTATTATTTTCTTGGATAGCAAAAACTATTGTTGTAATTCAACAATTTGTGCAAATTTGATTCATTTTAAACAAACCATCTTAATTTTTATTTGTGCAAGTTATTGCTATGTTTCGCTGAATATATTTCAAATAAATAAAATAAAAGGGAAAGGATCATTATTTACCTATCTACTATGTAGTGAAAAAAAGTTTAAAATTGATCTCCGTTATATTATGTCCTTGTTCTTTAATATCATAAAAATATGTCAAATTTGTTTTATCTCCATTAAACTCATCCATATCAGTCAAAACAACATTTTAATTTATTACACTGTCTCTTCTTCTTTAACCACTACCAAAATCAACATAAACCATCTACACATTTTCCATTTTTAACTTGTAAAATAAATGTTAAAAAATTAATTTAGTTTTTCAATAACAAGAATTGTTAAATCATTTAATGCGTTATTAAGTAAAGTCAAGTGATTTTAAAAAGAAATTTAATAACTTTATTTAATAAAATAAAGGGATAATTTCATATACCTCACTCCAGGTTTCGCTTTATAACACTCACCCCTGTAATTTACGATATTACGTCTACCTCCCTTATTTTCATTTTTTTGTAACCATTCTTTAAACCTATTTGAAATATATATATATTAATTTAGATTTGACAATTTTACCATTCTATGTATGTATTAATTTCTACATATTAGTAAATATTATATAAAACAAAATTCATTTAACAAATACTTAAAAAAAATAAAAAATCACAAATACATTAATACTATATATATATATATATATATATATATATATATTAAATAGGTTTAAAGAATGGTTACACGACAATGAAAATAAGGGAGGTAGAAGTAATATCGTAAACCACAGGGGAGGTGAGTGTTATAGAGTGAAACCTGGAGGGAGGTCTCTGAAATTATCCCTAAAATAAAATAATCATGCGTTAAATTAGAGCCCTATACCTTTGGACTATCTAGTTAAAAAATAAATGATAGGAAAACCATAGTGTTAACGATGAAATTATATCCTATTTAGAGCCCTATACCTTTGGACTATCTAGTTAAAAAATAAATTATAGGAAGAGTGTAAATATTGTTTTTCCAAATATTCCTCATTTTGCATGCACATGACACCTTTGTAAAAATGTTTATTCAAACTTTAAGAAAAGCAAAAACACACTAAGTGATGTGTTCTATTCAATGACCAAGACTTATCAAAAATAGGAATTTGATAAGCTGATGGCTAATGTTGTTAAAGTTGATAATCGAATTAAGATGTAGCTTGAGGATGCTGGTTACGAAAAGTGGTCAGGAGTTCATGCAACAGTAAACGGGGGAGAATGATGACTTTTAACATAGCGGAATATATCAATGGTTGCCTTGTTGAGGCGCGATAACTACCTATATTAGATTTTTTTTGAAAGAAGTTAGAATTCTATTCCGTTCTTGGAACTGTAAAAATAGAGAAGTAGCATCTGTCACGCCCCGAGCTACCCCCGAGACATGGACACGGGACCTAGGACCACAAGTGATCCCAAGCTAACCATGCTGGCATGATCATGAGCATACTAAAGATAATAAACTGATGCGGAAGCTAAATCATAATTAAAATGAAAAGATGGGGAATACCCGTACACTATGATTAAGATATATGAAAACTGATGAGTTTAATACAAAGAAGATATTAACTCAATACTAAGCTGAAACTAACTATGTATGAAAATAGCCTCTACCTGACTAGAAATGTTGGGACATGCCCCAACTAAGTCTAGCAAAACTCAAACTAAAGGACTAAAAATACTGAAAAGAAACTCATGACTATTGTCCTCGGCAAATGAGAACTCACCACTAATTCTGCTAAACTGTACATCGGGAATCGATCTAAGCGTGATCTGGATACTGAGAACCTGAAACTACATCACGAAAAGATGTAGCGCACGTATGCATCAGTACTTGAAAGGTACTGAGTATGTAGGATAGAGTAAAGCTGAAATACAGAACTGAACAACCACAAAAGCAAGTATAATATTCTGAACATGATATACTGAATGTTGAGCTAGATGGATGCAATGACCAATTTTATAACATGCTCAGACTGAATACTCACTGAACTGTAAATATGGTTAATGCAATAGAGTCTGAATGAATAGTGGAAGCTACTAATAACCGACAATAAAACCATATGAACTAAATGCAGAGTCCGATGTATACGCCCCATGGAGAGGACCCAATATACCTTGCCAAAGGTATAGAGGCATGCTGGCGTGATCACTAAACTGATGCCCACATAGGGGTATTACAACCTACTTGGCTAGTAGTTTTGGGACTATTCGGGTATGCTGAACCCTAGTCCAACTCGGTATTTTGATACTCACAATGAATTAAGTGATTAACACATTATGACTGACTTTCTGTAATACTGGATAGCTCAAAACTAAACATGCAAACTGAGAATGCAACCATTAATCTGATAATGATGCATTAACAACTGAGGCATGTATAACTGAATGACTTATATATTTGACCTAGCATGTGTAATTCAAGAACTAAAGAAATACGTAGCTAGACTTATAAAATTCATGCAATAAAATGAGTAATAACATGGTAATCTGATTTGGAACATATAACTAACTAATAGCTAATTCATGATATCTGCTGAAGTTGTAGAAACCATGGGTCTATAAATAACAAGGGATTCATGAAAATGACTGAATTCTAGGGACCTAATGGGTGAAAGGAACCCACTAGTGAAATCCCACATATCTGGTGACAAATTCCACGGAGAAATCTTTTGATTTCGGGGTTGGCATTGATGAAAACTTGTTGTGTTCTTGAACTAGGGTTCTTGATCTTTTTATCCTCTCTTGCTTCTAATTTTCTATGTTTTGATTAATGATTTTGACTTAGGTAAGTTCTAGTTATGTTTCTAGGTGTAAACTGACTAAAACCTGGCATTGATGGAAACTTGTTGTGTTCTTGAACTAGGGTTCTTGATCTTTTTTAACCTCTCTTGCTTCTAATTTTCTATGTTTTGATTAATGATTTTGACTTAGGTAAGTTCTAGTTATGTTTCTAGGTGTAAACTGACTAAAACCTCATGATTTAGGGTCTAAACAACATAGCTTAGGGGCCAAACGAACAAGGAAAATACCAAATGACCCATGCTTAAAAGCTGTCGGAATCACTGACGGAGTCGACTGACGGACCGTAAGTCGACTGACGGTCCATACTATTCGAACGTCGTTTGGGATTGAGAATTGAAAGTTAGCTGACGAATCGACGGAGTTCACTGATGGACCATAAGTCGACTGACGGTCCGTACTGGTTGACTATTGTTCGCAACTGAGAAATGGGAGTTAGCTGGCCAATCGACGAAGTTGACTGATGGTCCATGCTAGTCGACCGTCGTTCGCGACTGAGAAGTGGGAGCTAGATGGCCAATTGACGGAGTCGACTGAAGGTCCCTATTGGTCGACGTCGTTCACTACTTAGGAGTGAAAGTTGATTGGCCTATCAACGGAGTCGACTAACGGTCCATAGTTGGCTCCACTGTTGGCACCTGCAACTTCTGAAAATCTGCATTTTTGATCTGTTTTGGATACATGGTGTTACATTATCTCCCACTTGTGACCATTCATCCTCGAATGAAGACTAAACTAGCTGAAATGGAAGGAGAGGGCTACAATCCCTACAACTAAACACCAAGAACTGAATTTCTGACCGAACTGAGTTCTAAAAACATACGAATACGCTGGAATTGCAAGTACAAGCTGAAGGAACATGATTCTAAGACAAAGTTTATGCAATGAATGACTGAAAAACTGAAGAGAAACTATTACCTCAAGCTGGAGTGGAATAAGAAAGCAAGAGGTGAGGATACTTGGCTTTCATGGCTGCTTCTGCTTCTCAAGTAGCTCCCTCTACGGACTGACTCCTCCATAAAACCTTGACTGAAGAGACTTCATTGTTTCTCAACCTTCTAACTTGACGGTCAAGGATCTCAACTGGTACATCCTTATAAGAAAGACTATCTTTCACAGCCACACTCTCTAATGGCAATACGGAGGTTAGATCACCCACACACTTCTTCAAAAGTGAGATATGGAAGACCGGATGCACTACTGCTAGTTATGCTGGCAACTCTAAATCATATGCCACTTTACCAACCTTTTTCAAGATCTTGTAAGGGCCTACATATCTAGGACTGAGCTTCACTTTACTGCCAAACCTCATCACCCCCTTCATAGGTTACACTTTCAAGAAAACCCAATAATCAACTTGAAACTCTAGTTTCCTTCTCCTTACATCTGCATAAGATTTCTGACCACTCTAGGATGTCTTAAGTCTATATCTAATGAGTTGCACTTTCTCCATAGCATAATGGACTGAATCTGGTCCTATCAAAACTGCTTCATCCGCTTCAAACCAACCAATATGAGATCTACATCTACACCCATAGAGTACCTCATAAGAGGCCATCTGAATGCTGGAATGGTAGCTATTGTTGTAGGCGAACTAAATAAGAGGGAGGTGATCATCCGAACTACCCTTTAAATCGATCAAACAAGTTCTCAACATATCCTCTAGGGTATGAATGGTACGCTCTGCATGTCCATCCATCTGCGGATAAAAAGTTGTGCTAAGGTTAACCAGAGTACCAAGACTCTTCTGAAATTAATTCCAAAAATGAGAGGTAAACTGAGGACCTATATCTGATATGATAGACAAAGGAACTCCATCCAACCTCACAATTTCATTAATGTAAAGCTTGGCATAGTCCTTCGCCAAATCTATTCTTGACCGCCAAAAAGCGAGAAGACTTAGTCATACTGTCAACTATCACCCAAATGGAGTCATGATGTCTGCGAGTACGAGGTAACCCTGTGATGAAATCCATATTGATCACTTCCCACTTCCAAGTAGGAATGTCGATCTCTTGAGTCATACCCCCTGATTTCTGATGTTCTACCTTGACTTGCTGGCAATTGGGGTACTTACTCACAAAATTTGCTATATTTCTCTTCATGCCATTCCACCAATAGACTTCCCGCAGATCGCGGTACATCTTAGTGGCTCTTGGATTAATAGAATATCTGGAGTTATGGGATTATGCAAGAATATGTTGTCTCAACTTACCCACATCAGAAACAATCTACCCTGGTAGCGAAGTAAACCATCTCCCCCTTGGGAGAAAACCTCCACTCTCTGATTGTGGACTGCATCCTTCAATTCAAGCAAGAATGTATCACAGTCTTGCTTTTCCTTAACCTCCACTACCAAAGAAGATTCTGCCCCATCCTGAACTGTTATACCACTGTCTGATATGCACATAAGGCGAAATCCCAAGCGAGCAAGTCTGTGAACATCCCACTAGTTCCTTCCTTTCTTCCTCAACATGGGCTACACTACCCATAAATAATCTGCTAAGAGCTTCTGCTACTACATTCGCCTTACCAGGATGGTAATGCACACTCATATCATAATCCTTAAGGAACTCAAGCCATCTCCTCTGGTGAAGATTCAACTCTTTCTAGGTGAACACATATTGAAGGCTCTTATGGTCAGTGAACACCGTCCAAGTAGTGTCTCTAAATATTGAGTTTAAACACCACTACTGCAAGCTCGAGGTCATGAGTTGGATAGTTCTTCTCATGCACCTTAAGCTGTCTAGAAGAATAAGCTATAACCTTATTTTGCTGCATCAACACAAAACCTAGGCCAACTCTGGATGCATCGCAATAGATCACATAAGCATCTGAACCCTCTAGTAGAGTCAAGACAGGAGTTGTAGTCAATATAGTTTTCAATTCTGCAAATCTTTTCTCACAATCATCACCATTGAAAATTGACCATATTCTGAGTCAACCTAGTCAATGGTGAGGCTATGGATGATAATCCTTCCACGAACCTTCTGTAATAACCGATGGACCTAAGAAACTTCTGATATCTGTAAGATAGGTAGGTCTGGGCCATTGTTTCACTGCTTCTATCTTCTGCGAATCCCCTCGGATCCCCTCGCTAGATACAATGTGACCAAGGAAAGCAATGGATTGCAACCAGAACTCACATTTGCTAAGCTTAGTAAATAAATGGTGATCTTTGAGAGTTTGTAGAACAACTCTCAAATGAGTCGCATGTTCTTCCTCATTCCCAGAGTAAATGAGGATATCATCAATAAAGATGATAAGAAACAAGTCCAAGTACTTTTTGAACACTCTGTTCATCAAATCCGTAAAAGCTGCAGGAGCATTGGTTAGTCTAAATGACATAACTACAAATCCATAATGACCATACAGAGTTTTGAAGGCTGTTTTTGGTATGTCACTATCTCTGACTCTAAGCTAATGATAACTTGGTTTGAGGTCTATCTTTGAGAAATGACTAACACCCTGAAGTTGGTCAAACAAGTCATCAATCCTGGGGATGGGACACCTATTCTTGATTGTGACCTTGTTCAACTACCTATAGTCAATGCACATCCTGAGAGAACCATCTTTCTTCTTTATAAACAATATTGGTGCACCCCATGGCAAAATACTAGGTCTGATGAAGCTCTTATCTAGAATGTCTTTCAACTGATCTTTCAATTCCTTAAGCTATGCTGGAGCCATTCTATAAGGGGGAACTGAAATAGGTTAGGTATCTGGAACGAGATCAATTCCAAAGATGATTTCCCTTTTGGGAGGGACTCCGGGAAGATCTTCTAGAAACACTTCTGGAAACTCATTTACTACTGGAACTGACTCGAGAGTTGGGGTTCCAGAGTTAGAATCCTTAACCCGAACTAGATGATAAAGATAACCCTTAGAGATTAATTTTTCTGGCCATAAGGTAAGAAATGAATTGCCCATAGGTACTAAGCTACTACCATTTCATTCTATTATTGGTTCGTTTGGAAACTGAAAACGAACAATCCTAGTTCTACAATCAACTGAGGCATAATATGAATGTAACCAATCCATACCTAGAATGAAATCAAAGCCTACCATTTCTAACTCTACAAGATCTGCTGAGGTGACCTTCTGAGAGACCGTGACATGGCAATTTTTGTATACCCGTCTATTTATAGCTGGGTCACCAATTGGAGTAGAGACTTAGAAAGGTAAGAGAATTTCTGAACTAAGACTAAATTGGACTGCTATGTAAGGAGTTACAAAGGAGAGAGTAGCCCCTGGATCTAACAATGCATAAACATCAATGTCAAATACTCGTAACGTACTAGTGACTACATCAGGAGAACCTTCCTGATCCTGGCAAGCCTGAAAAGCATACAACCTGTTCTGGCGCTGACCACCACCTGTACCGGATAAGTTACCCTACTGAGTCGGGCGACTTGGTGGTGCTGCCGAAGTTGTAGATTGAGCTCTACCATTACTACCTCCTTGACCCTGTTTAGAAGGACAATCCCTCAACCTATGACCAGACTGACCGCATCCCAAACATTCTTCCTTTCTTGCGAGGCACTCGTCTAGATGGTTCTTACCACACTTGGGGCAAGTGGGGTACGTTTTGGTTCTTGAAACACTTTCCTGATATTTAGAGACTAGTGCCCTACCCTTCTGAACATACTTGTTCTTGGAGGATGGGACACTAGCTGTTGAAGGGGCTGGGTTCGAAGACTTCTGCTGAAATTATGAGCGATTTCCACCACTTGACTTCTGCTTAGAGTAGTCATAGTTCCCAGTCCTATCCTTCTTATTTGCCTTGTCCTGTTCCCTAAGATTATAACCCTCAACCTGCTGAGCATGAGTCATAAGCCTAGAGATATATATATCTCCCAGTAACATAGCATTTCTGGACTCTTTTTTCACCAAATCTGACAATCCATACAAGAACAAATTCATCTAAGACATGGAGTCAGCAACCATGTGAGGAGAATACCTGGAGAGTTGGTTAAAATTGAGCCCATACTCTTGGACCTTCATGTTACCCTGTCTTAAGTTCATGAGTTCCTGGGCCTTTGCTTCTCTCAACTCTATTTGGAAAAACCTGTCCAGAAAGGTCTTACTAAAGCAATCCCAAGTAATAGGTTTTGTATTTATACCCTTATTCTCCTTCCACTGAGTATACCAGATATAAGCCACATCTTACAGCTCGTATGATGCCAACTCAACCCGATCATTCCCAGTGACCTGTATCACCTCAAGATCTTCTTGATCTCATCTAAGAAATTCTGAGGATCCTCACCAGTCTGCGATCCTAAGAACTCAGGCGGATTCATCCTAACAAAGTCACGGACCCTTGCTGCTGTTGATCCACCTTTTGCATTCACTGGAGCTTGAACCCAATTGTTATGGTTGCCACACTCTGAGCCAACATCTTAATATCGTTCCTGAACTCAGCATTTGAGACTTCTTGTTTTGGGACTGGAGGAGCTACGTTTGCATTCCTGGCATTCAGATTCCTGGCATTCAGATTCCTGGCGTTAGCGCTACGCAGAAGCATAATCTGAAACGTAGAACGTCGAGTTAGAATGGAATTAGATCATACCTTACGCACAATAAGAGTAACAATAAAATGAGGATTTTCCTAAAACACTTTGTAGCCTCCTTCTCATTAGATATGGTGCACTTCACACCCATGAAAGGGTCTACTTAGTGCGGCTTTTCAGACATCCTAGGACACTTAAACTTAGTGCTCCGTTCCCAAGTTTGTAACGACCCGAGCTACCCCCGAGACGCAAACACGAGACCTAGGACCATAAGTGGTCCCAATCTAACCCTGTTGGCATGATCATGAGCATACTAAAGATAATAAACTAATGCGGAATCTAATATAATTAAAATGAAAAGATGGGGAATACCTATATACTATGATTTAGATATATGAAAACTGATGAGTTTAATACAAAGAAGATATTAACTCAATACTAAGCTGAAACTAACTATGTCTGAAAATAGCCTCTAACTGACTAGAAAATGCTGGGACATGCCCCAGCTAAGTCTAACAAAACTGAAACTAAAGGACTAGAAATACTGAAAATAAACTCATGACTATTGTCCTCGGAGAATGAGTACTCACCACTGATTCTCCTGAACTGGAGATCAGGAATCGATCTAAGCTTGATCTGGATGCTGAGAACCTGAACCTACATCACGAGAAGATGTAGTGCACGTATGCGTCAATACTTAAAAGGTACTGAGCATATAGGATAGAGTAACATTGAAATAATACATAACTGAACTAGAACAAAAGCAAGTATAATATTCTGAACATGATATACTAAATGTCGAGCTAGATGGATGCAATGACCAATTTTATAACCTGCTGAGACTGAATATTGGCTGAACTGTAAATATGGTCAATGCAATAAAGTCTGATTGAACAGTGGGAGCTACTAATAACCGACAATATAACCACAAGAGCTAAATGTGGAGTATAATGTATACGCCGCATTGAGAGGACCCAATATATCCTGCCAAAGGTATAGAGGCATGCTGGCATGATCACTAAACTGATGCCCACAGAGGGACTTACAACGTACTTGGCTAGTAGTTCTGGGACAATTCGGGTACGCTAAACCCTATTCCAACTCGGTACTATGCTACTCCCAATGAATTAAGTGATTAACACATTATGAGTGAGTTTTGGTTAGCTCAAAACTGAACATGTAAACTGAAAATGCAATAATTAATCTGATAATGATGCATTAATAACAGAGGCATGTATAACTGAATGACTGATATGTATGACCTAGCATGTGTAATTCAATAACTAAAGAAATACGTAGCTAAGGTTCTAAGATTCATGCAATAAACTAAGTAATACATGGTAATCTGATTTGGAACATATAATAAACTAATTAATGATAATCTGCTAAAGTTCTAGAAATCCTAGGTCTATTCATAATAAGGGAATCAAGAAATTGACTAAATTCTAGGGACCTAATGGGTGAAAGGAACCCACCAGTGAAATTCCATATACCTGGTGACAAATTCCATGGAGCAATCTTTCGATTTTGTGGCTGGAGTTGATGGAAACTTGTTACGTTCTTGAACTAGAGTTCTTGATCTTTTTCTCCTCTATTGCTTCTAATTTTCTAAGTTTTGATTTATGATTTTGACTTAGGTAAGTTCTAATTATGTGACTAGGCTTAAACAGACTAAAACCTCATGATTTAGGGTCTAAACGACGTAGCTTAGGGGCCAAACGAACAAGGAAAAGACCAAAAGACTCCTGACTTAAAATCTATCGGAATCACTGATGGAGTCGACTGAAGAACCGTAAGTTGAATGACGGTCCGTACTAGTCGACCATCGTTTGGGACTGAGAACTGAAAGTCAGCTGGCAAATCAACGGATTCTACTAATGGACTGTAAGTCAACTGACGTATCGTACTGGTCGACTGTCGTTCGCAACTGAGAAGTGGGAGTTAGCTGGCCAATCGATGGAGTCGACTGAGGGACCATAAGTCAACCAACGCTCCGTACTGGTCGACTGTCTTTCACGAGTGAGAAGTGGGAGTTAGCAAGCCAATCGACGAAGTTGACTGACGGACCGTAAGTTGACTGATGGTCCGTACCAGTCGACCGTCGTTCACTACTTAGGAGTGAAAGTTGACTGGCCCATCGACGGAGTTGACTGACGGACCATAAATCGACTGACGATTTGTATTTGGCTCCGTCGGCACCTGCAACTTCTGAAAATCTACATTTTTGGTCTGTTTTGGATATGGTGTGTGACATCATCCTATAACAAGGAAACATTAGGGAGGAGATTTGAAGAGCTATTAATTCTAAACACTTCTAAATGTTAAAAAATGCAGATGTATCAATATATGAAGTATCATGTATATGCAGTTGGTTGTCGTTTGGCTGATGTGTGTATGAAATTGAGTTAATTGATATGGTTATATATCTCTAACTTTTTAACTGTAGCAGGTGAATTTATTTATTCAGTGTATGAAGGTGGGCGAAGAAACATTGTTTGCCTTGAAGAAAAATTTATAACTGTGGGAGACTTCAACTTAACGAGATACCGTACGCGCACACAATTACTGTATTGAAGAATAATAATATTATAGATATACATCCCTACTTCTCATATTACTATAAACCAACTGCATTGACAAACATGTATGAAATTTCCATAGTTTCAATGCTGGATAGGGAGGATTGGACTATACCAGAGTTTGTTTTGGAAGAAATCATCATGCCACCTAGGTACAGAAGGCTAGCTGTAAAACCAAGTTAAAGAAGAAAGAAAAATTTAGAAGAAAATATAATCACAAACACAATCGTTATGGACGATGTGGACAAGAAGGTCACAACCGAAGAACTTGTACTTTCTTTCTGAAAAAAATTGACAAACCTTTTTCTTGGGGATACTATTATGTTTTAGATACATTATTTTGAGATAACATATTGTCAGTTTTTTTTGCTTTCTCCTCATTTACCTATATATAACATTACAATATACTATAAGCATGTGAAGTTTCAATACAACAATTTGAAATGTTAAATTTTTAACATTGTGTTTATTTTTGTAACACATCATTTTTCTTATATCTTCACAAATAATGTATCATTATCCATTTGTTAATAATTTATCGGAGATTGTATTTGTGTGGATGGTACCAATCAATATGGATCAAATACATTTCTATATATATGATGTATCATATATACAATGTACAGTAGGCTGAATTAATAAATGGTATATCTGATACAATAAGGTTGTCAAGAATGTTTGTACGTAAAATAGAATAAAGTGTATCGATTAATGTATCACAATAAGTAACATTGAGTTATCAATATGATTGGATAAATTAATGAACGAACTACTAGCTACACGAAATTGTCGAATGTATCAGCATGAATGAATAGGCAACTAACTAAAACTGAGTTATCAAGTAAATACCTAATTGAATTAGGGATGAAGTTACAAGATACATTGAATTAATTATGTGTCAACCTATTAGCTCCTACCTGAACTAATTAGAATAAACAATATGTTACGAATTAATGAATCTCATACATAAAAGTTATTCATTTTTTTTATCAAATTATAAACGACAAATATGTACGACACTATATTGTAAATAAGAACTGACTATATTAAAAGTTGGAGTCAAAATAAACAACTGTTTAGAGAAACATTCTAATAATGGAGTAGACATATCTTAAAACAATAAAAACAAAAAAACTAGAGTTAATGTATCTCAAAAATAATAAAACTATAAAAAGTGTCTAACAATTGATAAATAAACTCTATTCACAACGACGAAATTTTCTTGAGTTGGTGTTGTGAAATGACTTTTTGGACCTATTGGATCATCATTTTCACTAACGTAACCTACCTCAGCCTTTTCAGTGCCGTATTTTCATTGTAGAGCTGCATATAATGTACAAAGGTATTCTGAATAGAAACCAATTTTTGGAATAAGGATCCCATTGCTAAGGAACTCAACAAATACAACTACAAACATTCCACAACCCTTTAAAAATGAAGGATATAGGTTATAATAATAAAAAAGATACATTGTAATTCAAAGAAAAATTATTTTAATACTTACAAGCTCTCGCTTTTTTGTTGCATAATGTATTGTACGAATTTACTTCAAAATCATGTTGTGGTCCCAAAAGCATGCCAGTCTGCTTGTCCTTGTAAGCTTTCAATGATGACCAGTCGATTCACTACAGATGATAAAAAAGCCACTGTCACGAAGGTAAAACGACAACACTGTCGCCAACTTTTTTATCTCACTAGACGATTATTTTATTCTTGTACTCAATGAAGAATATTACATGCGTATGAACCTCTCTTTAAAGCAACAACAACCAACACCCAATGGAACTTCCCATCGGAATTAACCAAAATGTATACATCATCAACTAGATGCCACGGTAATCCAGCCGGGATGGAAAATTCTTTGATTATATTTTTAATTGACCTCTCAAATACAGATACAACTGTTCCGCGCGCCATTTGATAAGAAAGTGAGATAGACTTTTAAGAATATTGATACTTTAAATGAATATATATATATATATATATATATATATTTATGATACTTACCTCTACTCCCTCTACATCATCATCCTGATTGGTTATGAATTATTTTGCTATAATGATACATTCAATGAATAATATATTATATGCATAAACTTATATTATTTACTTCTTATAACAGGAAAATCTCATGTGGATGGAGGTTTTGATAGACTTTCTCTGTCTCTTTGATTGTTTAATGTATCAATATCCTATGTAGATTAGTATATGAATCAAATACTAATGAATCAACATCGGAAACTTATACTACACTAGTTATGAATAAGAAAATTTTGAAATTTAAACATAATGTATCTGATACACTTATGAATGTATCATGAGATCCAAGCTGAACTTGGATGATTGATATAATGTATCAAAAATTGTTAGACACTTTAATGAGTATTTGATACTTTAAATTAATGTATCTGGTTTTTAACTCTTTGTCCTTCTGTTCCTGTATGTGTATTTTTCTTCAGCCTCTACATCAGCCTTATCATTGAGGTCGTTGTTGGCAAACTCCACATCAATAGAAGACATTGGTTGTTCAACAAATTGATGAGTCGTTTGGGGTTGATTAACATGGGCTTCTATGACTAGATCTTCCTCCGTGATTAGAATAGATGTGGCAGAAATGTTCTTCAAGCTAAAAAATACCACATGATACAAAATAGCTTTACAAATAGTAAATATTTGATAAATAACAAGTACCTTCCATTTTATCTTACGAACTCCTTTCATCAGATCTCTGTGGTTGTTTTTAATTAAGACGTCTAAATCATCAAACTTTTTGTCCACCTTCAAACAGAATCTTATTAGTTAAGATGAATTTTAATGTAGATTAAATAATATTTCTATAATAAATATGAGAATTACTTACATATTCCTTTATATATTTCTTAACTTCTTCGATATCTAGAATGTCTTTCTTTTATTTAGGATCAGAAGAAGGATTATGAAGATCGGGAATATTACCAGTAGAATCTGGAATAGACAATGTCTATTTTTGTATCACGGGAGACTGTTTTGGTTTTTCCCTGCACTACTTTTTGCTTTGGCCAAATTAACGTTTTTTCTTCTCTTCGGTGGTGGTGTAGATGAGGTACTGGATACACGTCTTGCTCTATTTAAAATATGATAAGGTGGTTTTGAGGAAAAATCCTCAAACCCAGGAATGTCTTTTGATATTACTTGTGTAGGTTTATCAGTAGACGTAGAATGTTCAGAATAAGAGACACCCATATTCAGACAGTTCTAGTACAACCGTTTCCTCAGGAGTCGGTTGTATATTGGTACATGCATTCTAAATCAAAATTTTAAAGTTGACATAACAAGAAAATTTTCAACTTGAGATATAAAAAATCTTCGTTACCTCAGTAAAAATATTAGACATAAACATGTCAAATTTGAGCTTGACACCAACAAATCGCTAGTTGCATATCCTAGGGATGTAGTCTCCCTCTTTGATGAAAATTTCATCCTCAACAACTGATGCACATTCATATATCCACACATTTAGAGCCAGTGACATGCCACCTAAACGATACATCTGTTTTACTTTGGTTCTCTCTTGCTTCCTTGTTTTCATTAACTTGGAGAATGCTAGCTGTCCCCAAGGAAAATGTTGATAAATACCATCTTCAATCATCAAAAAGTCATTAACATGGATATGTGGCTCAACCATTTGTGAAAAAACAGATGTGTGGGTGAAGTAAATAAGTCCCATATGGAAAGCGTCCTGGCTATTGTTCCAACCACCTTTATCAAAACGAGATACAAATCTTCCTTTGCTCACACCATTTCCACTAAAGCTTGCTTGGGGTAAAATCTGGATATTTAAAGTCAGCTGGATTGCCTGTGCATTTCAGTCCGGTTATTACTGCGAATTCCTTTATTCCGAAACACAATATGTTCTCATTTGCATGTTGAATATGGAGCGTTCAGCGACACTCGACTTATACCGCCGATTGACCCTGCATGCCAAAAGTGAAAACATATAAATTGATTTTCAAAAAGAGAAGAGGGTATCCTAACATTGTAGACTCTGGGTTTTTGAACTGAACTTCTGTTTTTCTAAGATTTTAGTAGATTTTTGAGCCTAATTTGGGTGGGAGAGTGGATTAGACGTATTGTGGAGATACGAATTCCGTTATCCATCGTATGAAGAATATAATTGGTAATGTTTTTGTGCTTTTTCATTATGAGTAGATAAAACCCCTATTCTTGGGGTGTGACTATGTGATAAATTTCTCAAAATAATTTATGGGTATTAATAATTATTGTCTTGATTGCTGTTTTAAAGTGGGTTTGCTTTCTAATTGAGTTTTAAATTTAAGAATTGTAGTTAATGCAATTCTATTTTAGTATTCTTTGCTTGCTTGAGATTGAGGTTTTAGAATTAAGGTTATCAATTGATGATTGTAGTGATTGGGTTGCTATTGGTTCAGTTCGAGAGAGTGAATCTTAACTTGATCCAACTCATGTAGCTCGAGAGAGTAGGTAAATTAAGGTTTTGGGTTGTTTATAATTGCTTGCTTGTCGAGGTTCGAGAGAAATCACTTGATTCTTAAAAGTTGATCGAGAGATATCTGTTGCATCTAAAGCCTAGCCTACCTACTAAGAAGCAAAGATTGTCAATGCACTACAAAAAATATGATATATCACTATGAAATTATTAGTTACGACATCAAATTCATCACTAATTGTTCGCTTTTAGTGACATAATTTACTTTTCATGCTTAAATATATGAGACACATACTTTTAGTGACGAAACATAAAAATTCGTAGTAAAGTTTTGTCCACTAATGTTTCCCACCAAAAAATTAATTGACGCTATTTGTTATTTAGTGTTAGTCACGAATTTAAAGTTATCGGCGACACATTATTTCGTCACTAATAATGTATCTAATTTATGACAAATTATTTTGTCTTAAAATTTATTAATTTTTGGACACAAAAAAAATTCATCTAAAAAAATATGTTGTTACAATATCGACAAATTAGAGTTCGTAGTTATATATTATAAATTTTAGCTATAAAAATTTAGACTTAATTATGATATTTAATTTTATCGCTAATAATATGAGCTGTCGTTGACAAAGTTTTTATTGTCTCTAATCAAATTGCGATTTAGTGACAACAAAAAAATTGTCACAAAATATATAAGGTGTTAAATAATGATGACTTAAAATTTGTAGTGAATAATTCAACTATTTGCTACGAAAAAGTTCATAGCTAAATACATTTTTTTTGGCTACAATTGTTTATAATTACAAGTGACAACTTACAAAAGGAATAATACAAGTGCTTCATAAGAAATAGACAAAGTACATTCATTAATTGTCGAGTAAAAATATTAAAACCAACGAATTCGGACGATTTTGTAAAAATGAAAAAGTTCAATACATCAATTTTCTTAAATTACACAATTATAAAATGCATCATTTGAAAAATATAATCCTGGTTATAGGTACTGTGAGTGGGGTACGGTTCTACCACTAGATCACTAATATTTATTGGGTTCGCACTTTTGTTTTTTATTTGATACACTTTCATTGATAAAGACGATAAAAAAATAATTTCTCAAATCTTTGTGCTATTTTTTGTGTGTGTTTATTGATTTGTGATTGATAAACGACATAGACTAAGTCGTTCTATTTGCTTTTGTCTATAAATATGTACATATATAATAGTGATTCCACATACGTATCGACTTACAAACTTAGACTTCTCAACGTGGCGAAATATTTCATTAATTTCTATCAACTTTTCCATCAGTGTAAAAAATTAGGTAAAAAATAAAAGAAAAATGAACCAACTAGAATTCCAAATATATTATGATGAAGTATTATAGTTATGAGTATCGATGCTTTTTCAAAACAATTGATTTACTGATCAAATTGAATCGATTATTCAAATTTTTTGAAATTGAAATTTGAATTTTATATAAATTTATAATTGTACTTAATAATTTCTAAAATTATAAAAATAAATAAATAAAATGATAGAATCGTATTGCACATATTTAAAGATATTTTAAAAAAAATATACAGTTTAACTAAAATGTAATCTACATTTTAATGAATTGTGGGTAGTAAATTTCATGTATTTGTGTATGAGTATAAATAATTATATAATATATTATTTCTATAAAATTTAAATTTTAAAAAAGTGAATGAAGTAAAAAATAAAATAAAAACGAGAGACAAGATAGAGTTGGTCAGATGGTAAACACTCTTCACTTCCAACCTCAAGGTTGTGTGTCCGATTCCCAGAGAAAGCATAACTTGTGAGCTCATTGCCAGTGGTTTATAAAAATAGAGATGCGAGATAGATTCATGTATATCAGAGGAAAATTAACCAGGAAAATTAACCATTTTTTATAATGATAAATTTGTCCCTAGTTAAGAACAAAATAATTTTTGTATTTAAAATATATTCGTCAGTGACGAAATTAAATTTTGTTCAACGACGATATACATATAACTTTAGAGACAATTGATTTCATCACTAATTGAAATAAACAAATTATCGATGATATAATATTGTCGGTAGTAATAACATTTTTAGTGACAAATCATACTATTAACTAAAAAAAATAATACTTTTTATGACAAATAAATTTTTCATAAATGTGTAAGCATTTAGGGACAATTTTTCTTTTTTTAGTTAAAATAATACTTTTAGCGACGAAGCACTAAATCGTCTTTGTATACTTTTAGAGACACACAATTAGTGACGACTGAATGACGAATTAGTTTTTGTCTCACAAGATTTTTAGTGACCAAAAATGATTTATAAATGACGAAATAATTTGTCCATGATAATCAAATTTATTGTAGTGATGATTCATAATAACATGTATAGTTAGTTTGGCAATTAATTGGTCACATCCCCAAGGATTTCCCTCTGCTAGATTACATCTTGTGTTTGTAGTTGTTGCTTCACAATTCTAACCCCCTCATTTGACACTTGTGTCATCCCTAAAGATTTACTTTAATTTCTCGGATAATATCCTATTCCTACAATTGTTTAGAACACAAATTTCACTTCGTAATTGAATTCTATATTGTATCACTCCTTGTAAGATCGACACCAACTCTTTGCTGCATTTATACTAGATCGCGATCACTTACGCTTAGTATTGAATGAAGTGTAGTTGAGCATTATCAGCCACCACGTTGGCCTTCCCTGGATGAGACAAGATAGTAATGTCATATTCCTTCCCTAGATCAAGACATCTACACTGCCTCAGATTTAGATCTCTCTGTATGAAAATGTTCTAAGGACTCCGATATCTGTGAAAACCTCACAATGAACTCCGTACACATATGTCACCATACCTTAAGCACAAACACTTCTCTACTAACTCTAAATCATGCGTATTGTAGTTACTCTCACGCCCTGAGGCTACCCCGTAGACGTAAACACGGGATCTAGGATCACGAGTGACCCTAAGATAACACTGAGTTGGCATATCATAAGCATACTAATAATAACGGAATAAAATGTAAACTATGCGGAAGCTTAAACCATGATAACTAAAAGATGGGGAATACCCAATACTTATTTGAATATAAAGTAACTATGAGTTTATTAACAAATGAAAGTTCAAACTCAAATCTAAAACTGAATCTAAGTATGTCTAAATAAAAGCCTCTAACTGACTAGAGATACTGGGACATGACCCCAACTAATTCTACCAAACTGAAACTGAAAGACTGAAAATAATAGAAAACATATCTATCGTCCTCAAAGAATGAGGACTCACTAGTGATAATGATATTACTGAACTAGAGATTTGGAACTGATCTATGCGTGATCTGAATGTTGAGGACCTGAACCAACATCATGAGAAGATGTAGTACAGAGTATGCGTCAATACTTGAAGGGTACTGAGCATGTATGATAGGATAAAGTTGAACAATATATAGATTAGTGAATAAAGCATACTGAGCACATATATAATTTGAACATGATGAAAATACTGAAATACAATGAAATGAACTGAATTGAATACAATGGCCAAGTACATAACATGCTCAAACAGAGTACTGAAATGCAATTGAACCTGGTCAAATGTACTAAAATTTGATTGTGCGAGCTACTAATAACTGACATAAGACTACATGAACTAAATGTGGAGTGCGATGTATATGCCCCATTGAGAGGACACAATATACATTGCCAAGGGTATAGAGGCATGACTAGTGTGATCACTAAATATGATGCCCATAGAGGGGACTTACAAACCTACTAGGAAGTGTAGTTCTGGGATTATGAGGGTGACTGACCCTAGTCCAACTCGGTTTTAAGCCTACTCCCACTGAATATATGTACGATACAACATAACTAAATTATAATGGATAGCTCATTGTTCTGATATGCTAACTGAAACTGCAACATTAATGTACTGATAATGAAACATTTGGAAACTGAGGCATGTATATCTTGTTTATCTGTCCTAGCTAGTGTAATTCATGAACTAAACGAATCTACACAACTAGGATCCTGAAATTCATGCAAGAAACTAAGCAACAATGTTACAACAACATGAAAATTTGATTAGGAATATTCTAACAACCAATTCACATTAATTTCTAACATTCAAGAAGCCATAGGTGTAGATAATATGAAGGGAATAAAGAATCTGACTGAATTTTAGGGACCTAATTGATGAAAGAAACCCACTAATAAAATTACACATACCTGGTGATAAATTCCATGGAGAAATATTAAGATTTTGGGGCTGAAACTGAGAAAAAGTAATTGCATTCTTGGAGAGGCTTTGGTCTGTTAACTTATAATGTTATGTATAATGACAAAGTACCAATTGTCGCAGGAAAATCAAGACTAGTGTATCTATGTTAGATACACAAAATCTTACAGATTGATGCTTCAAGAATCAAATTAGCAACAATCAGTTAAGGAGAATATTGATTCACTCAAATCAATCTAACCAAAGATAGATTCATTCAAATAAATCTGAACTCAAGAAATCAAATCAAATCTTGCAAGATAAATCTGCCATTACTGGAACTCAATCAAAGAAGATATATATTGAATCAAGCATGGGAATAAAAAAGGAATAACACCAAAGAAGTAAAGAAACAAGCTACCCTATCTGAAGCAACGTTGCCATCATTCAAGGGATACAAAATTCAAGCAATAACAATCCTAGCGTATGACTAGGATGAAGTAATCTGAAAGATAGAAAATCAAATTAGCCAAGTATCAAGACTACAAGAAGATCCTTAAAAATAAGGAAGAATATTAAGATCACACAAATATATTCAAGAGAAGGAAGAGAATCAAGATTACAAGAAGATCTCCAAAGAAGGAAAATCAGTATGTATCAAGGTCACACAAATATATTCAAGAGAAGGAAGAGAATCAAGATCATAAAAAGATCTCTAAAGAAGGAAAGCAAAGTATCAAGATCACAATAATATCTTCAAGAGAAGGAGGAGAATAAAGATCACCAGAAAATCTCCAAAGAAGGAAGGAATCGGCTAGCTCATATGGACATGAATCAATCAACCAAAAATGAAGGAGTCAATCAGGATCCTTGATTTGAAATACCCTTGGGTTATTCCTTAACAAGTCCAGTCCTCAAACATTATATAATCCTCTCCTAGCCTTAGTTATGAAGTACGCACTTCACTTGAACTTATATTATAATCTTCATTTATCTTTCATAAAACTCTGTACACCTTTGAGTGAACAATTGTAAAGAAAACAAAATGAAAGATTTGAGTGTAGGTTATATAGGTAGAGGTTGTGTCAAGAAGGAAGTCTGATTTGAATATAAGATGGGCTATTAATCGTAACATTCTGTAACACCCAATTTCTCAACAAGCTCTTGAGGAAACATTTTAACCCAAAGGGACTGGAGTAGGCACCACATCGGTGATCTGAACAAGTATAAAACACTCTGTATTACTACAAGTTATTATTACTGTTTATCTATTTTACTAACGTGCAGGTAAGTTGACTGACCAGAGTAGGAAGTCGTATGAAGGAAATTTTATCATTACCGTTTTTACTAACGTATAGGTGAGTCGACTGACTAGAGAAGGATGTCAACTGAAGGGAATTTTAATTAACCCCCCTCTTGATCTTCAGTTGGGATCATAGGTCTCACAAATTCAGTGATTAACCACCCATGAGCAAATATCAAATGGCACACTATCAATTTCCTGGCGTGTTTCTTCAAGACGGACATTCGTCACACCGACTACCAAACTTTAATGGACAACATTATTCTCTCTGGAAAGACAAATTTAGAATCTTTGTCTCTTCAAATGATCATGAAGCATGGATAGTAATCAAGAAGGGACCAAAGCCTATTCATGGATTGACTATAAAAGATGGCACTGAAAAGCAATTTGATCCTGAATCATTTGATATCACTAAGGAACAATAAGATTTAATTCAAACTAATGCTAGAGCTATAAGTTTGTTATATTGTGTAGTGAGTGGAGAAAAATATGATAAAATATCATGTGAAACTGCAAAGAAATATGGGACAAACTAGAAGTGACTTATGAAGGAACTACTAAAGTAAAGGAAGCTCGGGTCAGTTCACTTGTAAATGAATATGAGTTGTTCAAAATGACCGAAGATGACAATGTTGAATCCATGTTCTTGAGATTCAGTAAAATTGTCTATGAACTCAAATCACTTGGAATGACGTATTCAAATGCACTACAAGTTAGAAAACTCGTTAAAAGTCTCTCCAAGGCTTGGGAAACTAAAGATGTCATTCTTGAAGATGGAGGTCAACAGAAAATGACATACGATGAACTTCGAGGCAACTTAATAGCCTATGAACATAATCATATTAACAGGTACAACAAGAATGATAAAAATAAGACTGTGGCATTTACGGCTGAGACATCTAACATTGGAGAGGAAGTCGACGAATATCAAAGCGAAGGAATGACTCATAAATAAAGTAGTCAAACAAATGCTTAGACAAAGAAGACATACCTCAACAGGAATTCAAAAAAATGATGATCACTGCTACTATTGTGGAAAATCAGGACATATCAAACAAAACTGTCCAGAACAAAGAAAGATAAATAATCAAAGAAATGACAAAGCCTGGAGTCAAGGTGAAACATCCGAAGATGATCATGATGAAACCGCCAACATATGTTTCATGTCACTAGGTGAAACAAGTGAGGTAAGATATCTTAACTGTTATAAATGTAATGAATTACAAGACTCTTTGGACAAGTTTACTGATGAATTACAGAAAGTAATTGATGCATACAATAAGATTGCTCAAGAAAATAAAGTGTCAAATCTCAAATCCCATTAAGACAAACAGGCACCCGATGCCCTAAAGGTCTGAGAGAGTCATCCTGTAACCTGTGCTTACTATGCATATAACTATAACAATCGTGTTAAAAGGTCACATATGATGCAGCTATACAAACCAACATAAGTTGACCCAAACGTTATTTACAAGAATTGGCCGTTGAGGCCACAACTCCTTAAGACACAACTATACCATATACATACGTCTACAAAGCCTCTAAAAGATAGAAAACCTTGGAGTAGGTCGGGACAGACCCCGCCTTACCCTTAATTATGATACAATACCAAAATGAATTTACCAAGGACTCAGTAAAGCTTCGAATCAACTTTGAGCTCACCAAAAGTAGCTGAGTATGGTGTGCTCCTACTGAGAAGGTCAACTACCTGGAGCACTTGTGCCTGCAACATGATATGAAGTGTTCCCCGCGAGGGATTTAAGTATGAAAAAATGTACTGAATATGTAAGGCAATATCATATGTAATACGAGGGCTCAAATGAAATCAAATATCAATATATTAGTGCATATCATGTAAGTTACATTCTTTTCTTTACTTTTCTGTATGTTATAATCTTTGTAGGGCATATGATACAAGTGAAAAACTGATGGTAGAAAAGGATGACCCATGCTAGGCATTTTAACCCTTAGGATGCGGTCTGATGTACCGTGGTTTCACGGTACTTTTAATATTTTTTTCTTAAGTTTAGTGTGTGTCTAAAGCCTTTTTGTATTGATTTTTGATGTAGTTTCTCTTTATTTGCAGGAAATCTGTCCAAAGGAGAACGCGGAGGATTTGATCAGAAGTGACCACCTACAGAGCCCATGACGGTCCATCGTGACTGTGACGGTCCATCGTGACTGTGACGGTCCATCTTGACTGTGATGGTCCGTAGGTGGCACCGTAGTGAGAAGCAAATAGCTGCTGAAGGAAGTTGGGGAAGTCTGACCAAGTGTGGGACTACGGAAGCTCACGACGGACTGTCATATCCACGACGGTCCGTCCTGCATATTCGTCATGGTTGTCATAGAGTAGTCCCAGTACCCAATTTCAAGAAGTTTCTAAGTGTTGTGGAACGGAACCCCTCGACGGACCGTCGTGCTTGCAACGGTCCGTCATACCTGTCCGTCGAGGGTAACAGAGAGTTGATGAAGAAAGAAGCAGAAATTTGAGTTAAGTATGGAACAACGGAGGCCACGACGGTTCGTCACAAGGGTCGTCGACTAAGACACGTTTTGGACAGATTTTCCTTAATTAGATCCCCTTTTTTATTAGGTTTTGTTTTATTATAAATAGTTCGAAAAACCTCATTTTTGGGGTTAGACTTTTGGGATATTTTTTAGTTCTCTTGTTTAAGTATTGAACTATTGATTTTGGTATTTGATCATACTTTTTCGGAATCGATTGTTAGTGTTTCTGTGAATTATTCAAGTGAATTTCTGGATTTTCTTCATTGTCATTAAAGTAAGTGCATGAATTCTTATATTATCAATATGAATTGTGTGATTATGACCATGAGTAACTAAACTCCATAACTAGGGTTGTGGGAACCATGGGTAAATAACAAGGTAAAAATCTAGCTATAATAACAATTCTAGAATAGTGCTTTGCATGTATTGATAATTCTTTCGTTTAGAAGTCTTTTAACGGATGGCCAATGTTAGAACTCGCCTTAATGCTACTTGCCAGACCAAGGAGGTAGATAATAGGAAAAGAATTATCAACGTAGATTTAGTGTATACTATCTAATAGGCTAGTATCGGTTGGTACAAAGTGACAACTTAGTCAAATATCGATTATGATGCTTAATATGAGGTAAAGGTAAGGCTTAGTAAAGCAACACACGTAGCCGGACCAAGGTGCGGAGTGAAATTCTCTAGATGCCGGACCAAGGATTTATAGATACCTAACTTATTACTTTACATGCAAGATATTAGGAAAGAATTGTTATATTTAGAGTTACCGAGTTAGGAGCCTGTGGGGAACACTTAAGCCCTAGTTACTCTCAACACTTGATTAAACTCCAATACTTGAACCTCTTAGTTGATTATTTTAATTTAGTTAATTACTTTCATTAATCAAAACCCCTTTTAGTTATTTGTTTTCGGAAAATAATTGACTAAATAGAAGTAATAATAGAATAAAGTTAAGTCTGAACCATTTTCCTTGTGGGATCGACCCCAACCTCATTAGTTGGGTTCTTTACTTGATACGACCGCTTTACTTCTTATTTGAGAAGTAAGTTTGAGCGTATCAAATTTTGGCGCTGCTGCCGGGGATGTTTCAAAAATTGCGCATCCTTTGTGCAAGTTGCTTGAGAAAGAGTGTAAATTTTATTTTGATGAATCCTGCCTTATGGCATTCAGTGAGTTGAAAGAAAAGTTGGTGTCTGCACCTATCATTATTTCTCCGGATTGGAGCATTCCATTTGAGGTGATGTGTGATGCTAGTGGGGTTGCTCTTGGTGTGGTATTGGGACAAAGAAGGGCTAAAATCTTTCACCCCATTTACTATGCTAGTAAAGCCCTCAATGAAGCCCAAAAGAACTACACAGTGACTAAGCAAGAGCTCCTTGCAGTAGTCTTTGCTTTCGAGAAATTTCGCTCCTATTTTCTAGGCACTAGAGTTATAGTGCATATTGATCATTCTGCTTTGAGATATTTGATGGCAAAGAAGGATGCGAAATCGAGGTTGATTCGTTGGGTATTACTATTGCAAGAATTTGACTTTGAGGTAAGAGACAGAAAAGGAACCGAGAATCAAGTCGCTGATCACTTGTCCCGTTTAGAAGACGAAGCAATGAGAGAGTAAGGGGATAAGACTGAAATTGATGATACTTTCCCCGATGAGCATGTATTGGCCGCCTCTCAAGACTTGATTCCATGGTTCGCAGATTTTGCGAATTATCTTGCTAGCGATATTGTCCCACCGGACTTGTCCTTTCATCAAAGGAAAAAGTTCATGCATGATGTTAAAAAGTTCTTTTGGGATGAACCATACTTGTATAGGAGTTGCGCCGATGGGCTTATTCGGCGATGTGTGCCGGAAGTTGAGATGTTGAGTGTTTTGGAGGCGTGTCATTCTTCACCAGTAGGTGGGCATCATAGTGGTATCCGGACAGCCCACAAAATCTTACAATGTGACTACTATTGGCCAACTATCCATCAAGATGCTCATGAGTTTGCCAAGGCATGTGATAGATGCCAAAGAGATGGTGGCATTTCGAGGAAGCAAGAGCTCCCTTTAAATCCCATTCTTGTGATCGAATTGTTTGATGTATGGGGCAATGATTTTATGGGCCCTTTTATGAGTTCTCATGGGTTGAAGTACATTCTAGTAGCGGTTGATTATGTGTCTAAATGGGTGGAAGCTATCGCACTCGCAAATAATGAAGGGAAGAGTGTCACCGCGTTCTTGAAAAAGAATATATTTTCCCACTTTTGCAACAAATTGTTTAAGGGATTATTGGATAAATATGGTGTTCGCCATAATGTGGCCACTCCTTACCATCCTCAAAATAGTGGGCAAAGTTGAGGTGTCAAATAGGGAGATCAAGCAGATTTTGTCGAAAACGGTGAACGCTAGTAGAACGGATTGATCAAGGAGGCTTGATGATGCTCTTTGGGCCTACCGGACAGCACACAAGACTCCCATAGGTGTGTCCCCATACCAACTTGTATATGGGAAGGCTTGTCACTTACCGATTGAATTAGAGTATAAAGCCATGTGGGAAATGAAGAAGTTGAAATGGATTGGAATGAAGCTGCAGAACAGAGGTTAAATGGGTTGAACGAGCTCGATGAATTTCGCCTAAAAGCTTATGAAAGTTCAGCCCTCTACAAAGAAAAGATGAAGAAGTACCATGACCAAAAGATTGAGAAACGCTATTTTATGGTTGGGGATTTGGTGCTTTTATTCAATTCTAGGTTGCGCTTGTTTCCGGGCAAACTCAAGTCCAAATGGACTGGCCCTTATGTGATCACCCAACTATTCCCTCACGGAGCGGTTGAGTTGGAAAACAAGGAGGGTGTGCAGTTTAAGGTGAACGGACAGCGAATAAAAATCTATCTGGGGCATGCTGAAACGGCGAATGAAGTGATCGAGGCATACCATCTTGATGAAGTCTGAGTAATCAAGTGTCCTACGTCGTGCCGCGACGTTAAATCAAGCGCTGGTTGGGAGGCAACCCAATATGTATCCTTTAAGCCAACTATAGGTTTTTCATAACTTTTTAAGTAACAGTTGCATTTTCTTTGCTTTTATTTTTGTTAGAAGTGTTGGCTAGAGTGTAGTTTAGGGTCCGTGTCCAATAAGTGTCCAGATAAATACAAAAAGTATAGCTTAATGGGTGTTAAATTTGCAGGTAGCAAATCACCAGAAAATCTGCAGACAATTGGTCTGCAGCACGTAGTGACCGATCCATCGACGGACCGTCGCAAGCATCCGTCGTGCCCAGGTACGTTTTTATATTTTTTCTAAGTTAGGGCAACCATGACGCATCCTACGACGGACCGTCACACCTGTGATGGACTATCGACGGGGAATCATCGCATCAATACCCGTAAACCTGACCCGACCCGACCGGCAAATATTAAAAGTTTTTAAACCTTTTAACTTCCCACCTCTTCATTTCAGCCGTTTCTTTCCCTAATTTCTCCCATTTCCTCTCTTTTCAACTCCCTACCACTCTCATTCTCTTCCCAAACTTCTGATTCGCCACCCATTCCCATAATCCCCAAAACTCTTTCCTCTCCCAAACTCCCTGCTTCTTCAAGTAATATGCCGATCGGAGTCAACTGTTCGTCTGCTGATCACAAGAGTTGTGTGCCTTACTTTGTTTTCATCTTCTCCAAGTATCAGGTATGTGGTTCTGATCTCTAACTCATCTACATTTCATTTTGTTTTCCCATACCATATACTATTTCTGAATGTTGGGTCTTCGAAAATTGACCCTTATTGCATGCTAAGAACTTACCCCGTTCATCCTACATGCTTTAAGACCCTTCTAAAAGTAAAAAATGATGTGGGTGTTGTGTTAACTAAAGCAAAAAGGGGGGAGTATATTTCTGAATCTCATTTCTGACCTAGGGTGATAGTCCTCCAAATTGGCATACTAAAACTCGAGAATTTTTTCCTTAGGAATGCTAGAGTACTGGGTATATTGGTGAGGAATTATGGGTTGCCAAGTAGATTTCATATTAGCAATTTTTGGGGACGATTGAGGCATCTTCAGTTCTGTCACTGAAGGACAAAACGATACCCCGACGACGGACCGTCGTGCCCTCGACGGACCGTCATGGGGTCCGTCCCACCAATCCCTTATGTATTTTCTCTAAGTGTCTATTGACGACCTCTACGACGGACCGTCGTGCCCTCGAAGGTCCGTCCTGCACAACCGTCATGATTGACAGAGACTTTTCTTCTGAGAGTCTCCAAAAATTTCCCCAAGTATTTCATGACGGACCCCCATGACGATCCGTCATGCTCCCGACGGACCGTCAATTGGTCCATCATGCAGCACAGATACTACAGCAATACCATTTTAGTTTTGGTTTTACGGTTTTGTTTTCTTCTTTGCCTGTCTTGTTCTCCTCTACTGGTACTAATTGTTGTTCTTTTTAGGTACTAACACTTATGGCACCAAAGCAAGATCGCGTGTACGCACGAGGGCGTTCAAATTTCATCGCCCCATCTGCCCGACTGGTCATTGGCTCTTACGATGAGCGTGACCCAGAATACGTGCCCCCAGGCACTGTCACTGCTGCACAGGCTTCACGTGCCACCAGAGCCACCCCTACAAAGGTGGCGTCCGACGTAGTCACTGCCTCCCAGTCTGAAAAGGAGCACACACTGACCGGCACGCCTTCTGGGTCTGCTGCACACACCAGGGATGCTTCCGGTTCTGAGGAAGTGACGGGTTCAAAAGAGGTCTCCGGGTCTGAGGAGGCTTCTGCTCCAGCCACCGCATCCCAGTCCGTCACAAGGGTCGTCGACTCAGACGCGTTTTGGACAGATTTTCCTTTATTAGATTCCCTCTTTTATTAGGTTTTGTTTTATTATAAATTGTTTACAAAACCTCATTTTTGGGGTTAGACTTTTGGGATATTTTTTAGTTCTCTTGTTTAAGTATTGAACTATTGATTTTGGTATTTGATCATACTTTTCCGGAATCGATTGTTAGTGTTTTTGTGAATAATTCAAGTGAATTTCTGGATTTTCTTCATTCTCATTAAAGTAAGTGCATGAATTCTTATATTATCAATATGAATTGTGTGATTATGACCATGGGTAACTAAACTCCATAACTAGGGTTGTGGGAACCATGGGTAAATAACAAGGTAAAAATCTAGCTAAAATAACAATTCTAGAATAGTGTCTTGCATGTATTGATAATTTTTTCGTTTAGAAGTCTTTTTAACGGATGGCCAACGTTAGAACTTGCCTTAATGCTACTTGCCGGACCAAGGAGGTAGATAATAGGAAAAGAATTATCAACGTAGATTTAGTGTATACTATCTAATAGGCTAGTGTCGGTTGGTACGAAGTGACAACTTAGTCAAATATCGATTATGATGCTTAATATGAGGTAAAGATAAGGTTTAGTAAAGCAACACACGTAGCCGGACCAAGGTGCGGAGTGAAATTCTCTAGATGTCGGACCAAGGATTTAGAGATATCTAACTTATCACTTTACATGCAAGATATTAGGAAAGAATTGTTATAGTTAGAATTACCGAGTTAGGAGCCTATGGGGAACACTTAAGCCCTAGTTACTCTCATCACTTGATTAAACTCCAATACTTGAACCTGTTAGTTGATTACTTTAATTTAGTTAATTACTTTCATTAATCAAAACCCCCCTTTAGTTATTTGTTTTCGGAAAATAATTGACTAAATAGAAGTAATAATAGAATAAAGTTAAGTCTGAACCATTTTCCTCGTGGGATCGACCCCAACCTCATTAGTTGGGTTCTTTACTTAATACGACCACTTTACTTCTTATTTGAGAAGTAAATTTAAGCGTATCATGGTCCTCATAATTACACAAATTGGGATCGATCCATGCTTATACTTTCGCCACTGAGATGCCACCCTTCTATACTAATAGTGATCGGCCCATTCTAGGCTTTCGCCCCTGAGATGCCACCTTTATGTACCAGTAGGGATCGACCCTTGCTAGGAATTTGACCCTGGGCTGCCACCCGTAATTATACTAATTGCTTCACTTAGATTCTTTAATCTTTGAGATTGTTGTTTATTAGTTCATAACGCTTTTGGGATTGTTCTTTGGATAATCATAACTCTTTTGAGATGTTGTTTTGGTGGTCATAATCATTTTTGAGACATAGAAATACGGACCAGTAGTAGAAGACATGAAAAGAATACTTCAAGGCAGTAACAATGACATAATGAGCTATGTAACATCAACACATTAGTTTTAGAGCTTCATGACACAATTGACTTCAAATAACAAAGAGGAGGATTCACCAAACTTGCTTTTGCAAATATCATTTCTATAGCAGCACTGAGGGGGAGATAATTACACAAGTATAGAATAGTGAACATATAACGAAGTAGTTCTATGCACTAAGTAGAGGGGGAAATATTATTAGCTATTTGGAGATAGTACACTGCCACTATGTTTCCTTTACTAGGAGTATAACTTAGGAGATCACTTCATTGAAACTAATCGCAGGTATCAGATTTCATGCCAAGGAGTATGGAATCGAATAGCCTTAGATACCTTATCCTCTAACCGATATAACTATCACAATTTAGCCTCCCCTTTTTGGTTTTAAATCTACAATTTAAGTCATGGTAAACTAAAATTAGCAGCTATCACACCGTGAGCCGAGAACAGTAGCTAACTTGATAGATGATGAGCCTATACAACCCTTAAAATAATGTTATGACCACACCCCCATTCTTTGTCCAAAATATACATCATATATCCTTTCCCAAGATTAACCAAGCTGCACAAACAATACTACACATAGAACAACCCCAAATATTCTTTATCATACAACCAATTATTGAACTCACCCCCTTGAGTTCTTCATGACAGCACACCCCTAATTCCTCACTCAAACTCATACATAAGGTAGACAAAAATTAAGCATTCACCTTACCTCAATTTCTGCAACTTCTCCTTATAACTTGAATTCTTCTAGAACTTCAGCTTCCTTTCACACTTAAACCAAAGAAGAAGAAAAAGGTATCTTAATAACTAAGGAAGTGAGTAGTAGATTCTAGAAATATTTAGCTTTTGTACTTATACTTGAGCATGAATAACATGTTTTCCTAATCATCCATGGGAGAATTAAGCTAAATCCAAGGGTTTTCACTTACCTTGGTTTGCAGATATGAGGGTTTCTTCAAGAACCCTAGAACAACTTAAGGCTCCTGCTTTAATCTTGAAGAGAAAAGGGAGAGAGCTGGAGTTGATTCTCAATATTATGCGTTAAAATGGGTGAAAATATCAATTCATATTTGATTTATATGGAGCTTTATTGACCATAAAAATATCCTCTTGAACCTCCCTTTTTTGGTCCATTTTCAGCTACTAATTGGTCAAGTAGGTGATGCGCCAGCTTATGTACATCAAGCGTCAAAAGGTCAAACTAGGTGATGCACCTACTTTCTTTCACTTGGGCTTTAGCTATATTGGGCCTTGAAAGATTTGGCTGCTGGACTTTCTTTCATTTTTATTTTCTTTTAATAGATTTGGGCCTCAAGTGAGCCCGTTAATATAAGCCTATATCTGATCTATCAAACTTGGGCCCTTTAACTATATCCATATAGCTCAAGTAGGTGATGTAACTGGTAGCTTAATTAAGCCAAGCAAGCATCTCAATTATTTTATTTCACTTTCTGAATATTAATCCATTTTTCTTTAACTTAACATTTAAGTTTCAACTTTAAGCTCAATTACCACCTTACTATATCTATTTCAAATACTTTCTGTCGGAGTTAACTTGCAATACACATGATGAAACGTGCAAGGCGTTACATCACATTCAGAGCTAGTTTAAACCAACACTAATCATATAAGAAACATGATCCCTCACATATACTATAAGTCTATGTCAAGTATCACATGAATAGAACTAACATATACATAATACAGGCTGTTACAGAAAGATTGACAAATTCTTCTCGAAGCAAGTCAGATTAAAGTCTACTTACTAGGAAAAGAACTGGAAAAAGTAAAAGTGCGGCTGAACAATATCAGAAAATCTCCTAGTCATAGATTTGTCATATCTAACAGAACTACATTCAACGAGAGAAGATCTTCTAATCAAAGTTCCAAAAGATCCAACAGATCTTTATATATTTCCTCTTATCATATTGTTGAATGTGCTATTAATTTCTCTTGTTATACTTCTGGTGACATTGGTAACGAACCATTTAACTATAGGAAAATTTCTTCTGGAAAATGGATTTGGAGACCAAAAGTTGTTAGTCCTAACCTTCAAGGACCCAAAAATACGTGGGTACCAAAAATAAATTAATCTACTTGTTTTGGAAGAGCATACCAGAAAAACCTACAAGAAAGGAATGTGGGTAATTGACAGTGGATGCTCCAAACACATGTGTAGAAAGAGAGAAAATTTCAAACTATTAAAAACATTGCTTGAAGATTTGTAATATTTGGAAATAATGCAAAAAATGAGAAGTAATTGAAGTTGGAACTATCACCCTCATGTGATCTAGTAGAAGTATTTCTTGTTGAAGGACTCAAGCACAATCTCCTCAGCATTAGTCAACTATGTGACACTTGGTTTCAAGTTTCCCTCAATACAACAAGTTGCACAATCAAATATCATAAATAAATTCCTTCATCAGAGGAGATCAAAGTGATAAAATATATATGGCTTAACTGTTGAATCTATCTAATCTTACTTGTCTTACTTCACCTTATAATGATTATTGGTTGTGACACCTAAATCTTAGAGAAGCTTGCATGCTATTGAGAAGTTATCTAGATTAGAATGAGTTGTCGAACTTTCAAACTTGTACTTTGAAAATGATCATATCCATGATGCGTGTAAACTTGTGGTCATGATGGCGAATATGCAAATCAGGCATTTGAAGATTTTTATGCTCAAACGGCTTCACTCAAAATTTCTCTTCATCTAATCACTTCGAGAGGTGGAAAGAAATAATTGTTCCTTACAAGATACAACAAGAACAATGTTGTTGGATCGAAATCTCCCTGATCATTTTTGGGCATAAGCAATCAAATCTGTTGTCAAAGAGTCAGCTCTTGCAAATGTGAAGTCGACTACCCGAGTTGAAAAAATCACTATCCATTGGGAATGAAGATACAATGCAAGCTATCTTGAAAATTTATGTTGCGATGATAAATTCATACTACAAGAACCAGAAGCTCTAGTATGTCAAATAGAATTCAAATGAATAAATGGATGAGTCATGGATACAAGCTATGAAAGAAGAACTTGATCAATTCGAGAAAAAATTAATTGAAAAATAAAGAAGATAGAAAATGGAATTTTCATCAATCAAGGAAATGTGGTTGATGAAAAACTATATCGAGGATTGACTAGATCTTTACTATATCTCAATGCATGTCGATCAAGCAACGTTTGCAAAGGTTTTAATCTGCCCCAAAAGAATCATATCTTATTGCTATAAAACGAATCAATGTGATATCTTATGGGAAAATCCAAAATGAGACCATGGTATCCTTTCTGAAATTTTGATTTATCTGAATTTTTAGATGCTGACTTTGCAGGTGATAAAAATACAGCAAAAGCACTAGTAAAACATGTTAATTCTTGGGAAAATCTATTATTTCCTGGTATAGTAAGAAGCAGACCTCAATAGCTCTTCAACTACTGAATCCAAATATCTTACAGTTGGAAGGTGTGGTACTCAACTTATTTTGGTGATGCATCAATCATTGGACCTCAACTTATCTGTTGAAGACGTTCTAATATATTTTGATTGTACAATGCTATTAGTTTATCTAACTCTGCATCATTGCAAGGCATCTTTTTCATTCGTGATCTTGTTGAAAATGGTGATTTCTTGCTTGAGTTTGTTGGTTCTGAAAATTAATTGGCTGATAGTTTTACAAAACCCTTCTTTGAAGAAAGATTTCATTTCCTTCGAATGTCTTGAAATTACCGTGCTCATAATTAAATTCTTTAGTCTACTACTTGTTCAGTTGTTCTTGTCTATTTTGTTTTTCTTTTGGATTATGTCAAAGGGGGATTATTCAGATAACTATACTGGAAGCATACAAAAAGATGGAAGCATACAGAAAGGGGAGCATGCAGAAAAGGGAAGTCAGAAAATTGATAAACAGGGAAGTTAAGCTAAATCGTATGGTTGAATTTTGTCATTATCATAAAGGGGGAGATTGTTAACTTATAATGTTTTGTATAATGACAAACTACCTTGTGTCACAAGAAAATCAAGACTAGTGTATCTGTGTTAGATACATAAGATCTTACATATTGATGCTTCAGGAAACAAATCACTACCAATCAATTAAAGAGAAGATTGATTCACTCAAATCAATCTAACCAAAGATAGATTCATTCAAATCAGTCTGAACTCAAGGAATCAAATCAAATCTTTCAAGAAAAATCTGTCATTACTGGAACTCAATCAAATAAGATTTATATTAAATCAAGCATGGGAATCAAAAAGCAAGAACACCAAAGAAGGAAATAAATGATCTACCCTAACTGAAGCAACGCTGCCATCATTCAAGGGATACGAAATTCAAGAAATCACAACCCTAGCATATGACTAGAATGAAGTAATCTAGAAGATAGAAAATCAAATTAGCCAAGTATCAAGACTCCAAGAAAATCCTTACAAAGAAGGTAGTATATTAAGATCACACAAATATCTTCAAGAGAAGGAAGAGAATCAAGATTACAAGAAGATCTCCAAAAGGGAAAAGCAGTAAGTATCACGGTCACACAAATATCTTCAAGAGAAGGAGGAGAATCAAGATTATAAGAAGATCTCTAAAGAAGGAAAATCAGGAAAGTATCAAGATCACATAAATATCTTCAAGAGAAGGAGAAAAATAAAGATCACCAGAAAATTTCCAAAGAAGGAAGGAATGGCTAGCTCATATGGACATGAATCAGTCAGCCGAAATCAAGGACTCAACCAGGATCCTTGATTTGAATACCCTTGGGTTATTCCTTAACAAGTGAAGTCCTCAAACACTATATAATCCTCTCCTATCCTTAGTTATGAAGTACACACTTCACTTGAATTTATATTTTAAGCTTCTTTTATCTTTCACCTTTGAGTGAAAAATTGTAAAGAAAAAGAAAACAAAAGATCTGAGTGTAAGTTATACAGGTAGTGGTAGTGTCAAAGAAGAAGGTATGATTTGCATATCAAACGGGCTCATCGTAACATTCTGTAACACCAAGTTCTCAACAAGCTATTAAGAAAACCCTTGTAACCCAAGGGGACTGAACTAGGAACCACATCGATGATCCAAACCAGTATAAACACTTTGAGTTATTTACTTACTGCAAGTTATTATTACTTCTTATCTGTTTTAATAACGTGCAAGTGAGTCGACTGACTAGAGTAGGAAGGCGACTGAACAAAATTTTATCATTACTGTTTATCTGTTTTACTAACGTGCATGTGAGTTGACTAACCAGAGTAGGAAGTTGACTGAAGGGAATTTTAATTCACCCCCTTTTGATTGTGATGTCGACCGTTTCTCCTCTTTTTCTCTAGTTTGATCAATTTTTTGGAGAATGAATTGACTATAGTATATTCTGATTAAATTAGTAGGCTAAATCTGACCAAAACTACATTGTTTAAGGGAAATGACGTAGTTTAAGTGTCCAACGCATAGGGGAAAATACCAAACGTCCCCTCAATTTTAAAAATTATCAAGGCCCCTGATGGGCCTAAAAGACAGACCGTGGATGGACCGATGGTCCATAATGGTTAGTCTTTGAATGGCGTCTGGGGCTCAGACCTGTAGGACACAATCCATGGACCTGGACCACTGCCCATGGTCTGACCTACGTTCCATAGGTCCAGCCATGGGTCATGCCTTGTCTAGATTTTATGGGGTTCTTGGAATACAAAAATAAGTTCCAAGAACATGCAAATACACTGAAAATGCAAGACTAACTGAAAGAATATGATACTAAGGATAAATTCATGCAAGAGTAAACTGAGTGTAATGCCGCAAAAACGAACTAGGTAAAACTAGAGCCTACATTTGTGTCATGAGGTTATAATGTTAAAATGGTTAATTATAGTGTTTAGAGGTAGTGTGTTGAGTTTGGAAGAGTTTGGAAGTCAAACGTCCAAGACGTTCGAAAGTTAGCCTAGAGACATGCTTGTGTGTTCTAGCGTGCCTTGGTATGTTTTACGTGTTCGTTTGAGTTAAAATTGATGGGAGAGGTTCCTAACATATATAGGAACGTTTTTGAGATTGAAACGTACAGGAAAGACTCCCCAAGGACCACCCTAAGGGTCCTTGAGGAGAACCCACTTTTTCTCTCAAAAACTGCCAAAATGCCGTCCCAACCAACGATGCCTAAACGACAGACAGTAGTCCAGTCGACACTACATCGGTGGGTGGAGTCACTCCACACTAGGTGTGGGAGATAATCCCCCAAAGTGCAGGGTCTCTAACCAAAATGACGGTTGCCATAATGGCTCATCAATGGGTTCATCGTTTGGTGCCTGCAACTTTTCTGCAGGCATTCGACCAAGGGTGGGGCAAAGTGGTAAATTCACCTAGCATTCTAAAAATATATTGGTCGGTTATTTAAGCTCTTTTTGGGTATTTTAAGTGACTTTGTAAGTCTAGAACTTGAATAGGAGTTCATTATTGAAAATAAAACCCAAGACCCCTAATCGATACCTCTAGACTCCATTGAAGCTTGAAGCAAGGTTGAGGCTAGGAGATTGATTTCTCCATTGATTCTTCATCATTTTCGTGGATTGTCTTCAATTAAGGTATGGTGTTTCATCCTTGAATATTTGTTCTTTCAAGGAACCAAGTTCAAATGGTTTTCAAAGATGATAAAAAACATGAATTCTTTTATTTAGAATTCTAGCCATGGGTTCTTGCATAAAATGATTTGAATCAATGTTTTATGATTGAATTGATGTTAATACAATGTTTTAAAGTCAAAATATCTATGAACCCATGCAAATCATGAAATTGTAATTTTGGCTCTAATATGGGTGATTTGATCATGACTTAATAGTATTGAATTCTTATGTAGATTGTAATAGGCTATTGATATATGTATGAATTATGTTAGGATTTTATATAGGCTGCCTTAATTTAATGATTTCCATATTGAATCTTGGTTGATCATTGCATGTTTTGATCATTGGGTTGTAATGGTGTTTATGGCTATTGGTAAGAGCCTTTGTGAGTTGAATTGTTTGGAATGGCTAAGGACTTGTGGTGATGATGGAATGTTGGTAACATGACCTAATATCTATATATTGTGTATTATAGGTATTGAATTGTATTTATTTGTATGGTCCACTTATTGTGGGGCTGATTATGTGTTATAATCGTTATGAACATGACCTTGTCGGCATTCATATGAGAATTGTAATGTTATCATATTATGACTCGTATATGATCAATGTGAAGGATTATGTGGTATATTTGAATATGTGAGATGAAGTATGAACTCTCCAATTTGACTATATGTGATCATGATAGACTAGGGTGATGTCTCTAGTTATGTTACTAGTGTATCTTGATAGGTTGACTTCATTGTTCATGATACTTGAACACTATCGTATATGTGATATGAAGATGATGTGTGTGTTTTGATTGGTAGACCATGTTCCTCTACTTGATACATGCTAAGTATATGAATATGAGCATTTTGACTTAGTAGGCTCATGCACCTTTTTCTTTTATGTGTAAGAATGAATGTTGAATGAAAGTCTAGGATCGGTAGATCTAAGATGGTGCCCTTCTAAGCATGACTAATATGTGGAACCTTCAATATAGAAAGAAGGTTAAGATATCCTTGAAGTTGAAAGCCGTAATGGTATCCTTCTTGTGAGAATGGTGGACTTAGGGATAGGTTGGACGGAACGACATGAAACCATCTCTAAGAAAGTCATTGAGCTATCTTTATTGACCATTGAGTGGCAGCCCTAGAGGACCCATCTTTGGTAGGTGAATAATTGTTAGGTAATGACTAAGAGATGGTACCTTTTTATATGCCCTTATGTGACTAAACTTAGTCTATGAAAAACAAGGCTAAGCACCGTGTGAATATGCTATGGGTAGTAGCTCTACTTGAGAAGGAGACTAGAGTGAAAAGAAACCATTGACATTCCTTAACCATGTGCCTACATGGGTTGTGTCCTAGTTATACCCTTGGCAAGTAGAACACCCTCCATCGGAGTAGGGTTGACTCTGGATTCCATGCCTAGCTAGTATGATCTATGTCGGTTAATGCCTATTCTCATCACATGGGATGCATTCTAGTGTTAGATAAGTTCTACAATGTTTAGGTAGTGGAATGAGACGCTATCTAGACATGGCACGAGTAGGATTTGAAGATGCTAGTATGTAGGTTTCCTAGGTCTTATCTAATACCATTATGTGAAGTACTTAATGAATGAAGTGTCTCTTAATTGACTTAATGAATGATTATGACTTAAGCTAATGTAAGTTGAATAGCATGATCCCTATCTAGGGTATCTTTGTTGCTTAGGTAGGCTTGAAGAGGGTGTATGGGCGGTCTCTTCATGTCCTACTTAGGTGAATCTTGGAATAACCTTAGGTGGTGAGTTAATGAAATGATAATGGAACAATCTTACTTTAGGTAGTCTTAAGGATTATTTAGGTAGGCTTGAAGAGGGTGTATGGCTGGTCTCTTCTTGTCTTACTTAAGTAAGTCTTCGGATAACCTTTGGGGGGGAGGTGTATATGCTTATAAGATTGCTAAGTGATGTCAATGCTATATTGTGGCTTACTTGGAATGTGTCTTATATGTGAAACTTGATATAAAAATGGTTCGTATACTTATGTTATGACGTTTTCTTCAAAAAGAGCATCAAGAGCGTATTATATGCAAATGTACGTTTTAGCATGATTTTATTGCATATCACCTACTTAGTACATAAAATGTGCTAATTCCATATGTTTTTAACTTCTAAAGGTGTAGATGGATTTTGAGAGGAGTCATTTGAAGTGAAGCTTGGATATTAGCATTCTTTCAAGCAAGTTGTGGTATGTCCTCAATTGATTCGAGGAAATTGCTATATTTAGATTTTATATTCAAAAGACATTGTATTAGACTTTATATTTTCTATTTTGTTGATGTATGGGCTGTGACCCAAAGATATTCATGAGTCTAAGATGGCTACTATGAAACTTAGCAATTTCTATTGTATTATAAAAGAGATTTTGAGAGATTGTTGTGAAAAGTTTTAATTCCACACTACTTTTCATATTTATATGCGATGAATGATGTCTAAGGGATTGTACAAGAACTTCGAGATGTCGAGTACGCCGTGTATCTAACTAAGGATACCATTTCTTCTAGGGTATACCCTCGGGTCGTTACACTGAGAGACTAGAGAGGAACTATTACCTGAAACTGGAATGGAATCAAAAGAAAATAGATGAGGATACTTGGTCTGACTACTTGTTCTTCCCAAGTATCTCCCTCTACGGACTGAATCCTCCCCAAAAACTTAACTGAAGCGACCTCTTGGTTTCTCAACCTTCAAACCTGACGATCAAGAATTTCAACTAACACCTCTTCATAAGTGAGATTATCCTTCACAGCCACACTTTCTAGTGGCACTATAGATGCTGGATCACTCACACATTTCTTCAACAAGGAAATGGGAAAGACTAAATGGACTGCTTCTAGATCTCCTTGCAAATCTAACTCTAGCCACTTTACCAATATTTTTCAAGATCTTGTAAGGATCTGCATAACTGGGTCTGAGCTTTCCTTTCTTTCCAAATCTTATCATACCCTTCGTAGGTGAAACTTTCGGAAAAATCTAATCATCAATCTCAAACTCTAAGTCCCTCATCCTCACATATGCTTATGACTTCTGATGACTCTAAGATGTCTTAAGTCTATCTATAATAAGCTGAACTTTTTCCATGTCAAGACCATCAAAATGAACTAAGGTAGATAGAGCCTCACATGTGACTAAAAAGGTGAATAAAATGTTAATAAAGTGTTTTAAAGCTTGTATATTTGGTTTAAATGGTTTGGAAGTCAAACGTCCAAGAACGTCCATTACGTTTCGAAGTTAGTCTTTAGACGCGCTCGTGTGTTCTAGTGTATCTTTGTATGCTTTATGTATTGTTTGGTGCCAAATATGATAGGTTAGGACCCTAACTTGTATATAATCGTATTTAGGGTCAAAACGTCCAGGTACGACTCTCCAGTGACCACCCAAAGGGTCCTCAAGGAGGACCCAAAAGGCTGGCAAAACATTGCCTGGGCAGTGTCAAACCACGCCTGCCATCGACGCCTCATGGTGTGGTTGACGCCCGTCAACTGGGGGGGGGGGGTTGATCCACACTTAGGCATGTGATCTCATCCCACAAGATGGGAGCCTCAGTCACCATCGATGAGCAGTAGGATGGGGCGTTAGTCAAATGACGGCCCATTCCTTGCCACCATCGATTGGTGCCTGCAATACTGCCTGCACGCAGCCAAGTGAAGGGGTGAATTGGGAAATTCACCCCACGTCCTAATTAAATTATGGCCGGTTATTTTAGGTGTTTTTAGGTATTTTAAGTTGGTCAATAATATGAAAACCCCAATTACAATTCATTCTTCAAATCAAACAATCCCCTCCAAATAAAAACTCACTCTAGAACCTCCATTGGAGATCAAGCTCAATAACAAGCTAGGGGATTGATTCTAATGGTTTCTTCTTCAAGTTTTAGTGGGCTTTTCTTGTGTTGGTATGGTTACCCTTGATCCTTAGGTAACCTTTCATCTGAGGAGTTCTTTCAATGGTTTTTCAACATGATTCAAGGGTAAAAAAATCTATCTTTCAATCTAGCCATGGGTTCATTGTCAAACGTTTTTCAAAGACATTCAAATGATGAATTTATGATTAGCTACTGATTTTATGATGAATTTAAATCCACTTCCATGAAGAACCCATGATCCTCCTAATTTCTCAAATTATGATATAGTGTGGGTCTTGTGATCTTATTTAGATAAGGATGAAATCATGATTCAATTATGTTGTATTGCTTAATCCTAATATTATCTATGTCAATTGATTATGAATTGTTGAGAAATGATCAATGGTGATCATATCTTGGAGAATTGTTAAGTTGACCTAAATTCCTCTATTGACTATAGAATTGACATTGAATTATATTGATTGGTATGGTCCACTTATGGTGGCGGTATTTACATTCTTGTATATCTTTATATGTTATGATCATGGCATTGAAGGCAATTGTTGTAATGTGAACTGTGGTTATGATGATCACAAGTATGAAGGTATTGTGTAGTCTTCTATTCTAGTATCATTACCTAGGTGTATTTATGATGTTATGTATATGTGATGATCATGTTAGGGTTAGGTATGGTCTATATGACTAGTTAATACTCTTGTAGTATGACCCCTACCTATGTAACCCTATGTGAATATGCAATCTTATGCATGATTAGGAGTCTTCTATTCTAATGTTGAATATGTTCTTCTCTCCTATGATGAAATATGAGTGTGTGGTCTATAGTCCCTAAATGCTCTTTATGTGAGTTGTTCATGACTTAATGGATATTGTATATGTATTGTGATCCTTGGAGGATGGTTTCCTCAACATCTAGGTTGTGGCTCTTATGTGAGCATGATGACCAATCTGAATACACACACACTCTCATGGATGATTATGAGTAGGGTAGATTCATGGCGTCAATTGGAAGTATAGTTCTCATATGCACCATTTCCTATCACTATGCATGTAAAGTATATGATAAATGAACTATGAACATGTGTTGTCTAGAGGTATTAAGTGAAATTATTTCTCACATGTATGCACACATAAATGAATGTATTAATGGTAGAATTATATGAAAGGACATTCTCACATAATGTAGGTTCTATGATGAAAGTAGATTCTCATCCTAGAAACCTTTGAGCTATGATGTATGAGGGAGCAAGTACCTAAAGCCTAATCTTATGAACTAATGATTAATAAAGGCTTAAAGATATTAAATAGGAGTTTAAACTTAGCATCAAGTGGATATGTTAAAAGACCCTCCCACTAATGCAATAGGCTGAGTCATTTAAGTGATTACTCATGAGATGTAAGACTTCCCGCTAATGCAATAGGCCGGGTTTTAGAAGCAATCTCACTATCCCTTAACTACGTGCCCCCGTAAGATATAGCTAGTGGATCCACCTAGATTGCTATTTATGTATTATTCTACCTTGGCAAGTAGATCGTCCTTTTTCGGTGTGGGGTCATAGACACCGCATTTCATGTAGCTCACATGATCTATGTCAGTTATGGCTAAGCATCCCAAAATTTAAGAAATGAACTAAGATAAGATTATGAATATTTGTCATGATTCCTTGAAAGACTACTTAGTGTAGGTAGGACTATGGACCCTACTTATACATTGCACAAGTGGACTCTAAGGGAAGTTATGATGAGTTCCTTTATGAAGTAAGGATTATGGTTCATTTATGTAAGTATGAATGTATGTAAAGATTTGACTTTACTTATTACAAGACAAGAATTATGAGTATGCATGTGAATCGCACTTATGGCTTCTAAATGGGTTTGCTTGGTATATGTGGGGGTATGGGACTTTCATGTGTACATTGCACAAGTAAGCTTGTGAAGGGGTTGTGAGGTTGTTTTGCCTATGATATGACTAAATGAGTTATGTCTAATATGTAATGTATGATAGAGTTCTTATGTGACTATTGATGAAGTATGTTGGTCTTATGTCTAAGGTTAAATGCATATGTGGTATGTTATTGATTGAGATGTGCCAAAGTCTAGGGTAACTTCTTAGAATCACTTGGTATGATTTGTAGTATGGAATGCTACTTGTACATTGCACTAGTGAGATTGGTAGGTTGTCTTAGGTGATGGTTCTTATGTGTAGATTGTGCCTTAATAAATGACCCTTAAATGTGATGAAATGGCCTTAAGTATTGCTATGAGTAATATCCATGTCTATATGAAGTATGTGAACCATATCGTGTTTATTGTATCAATGTTCATGAAGTTTTACTATAAAGACATGATGCATGAGTTCTAACTAAATGTCCTTTTTAACTCATGTTTTTGCATGGTTATCATACTTAGTGCATTCTGGTACTAATACCATTCTTCTTCATTTTTTACACAAAGTGTAGGTGGTGATGGCTAGAGTATGTTTCTATGAAGTATGATCTTGGATAGATGTTTACCAAGTTGAAAAGATGATCCTTAAGATTCAAGGATTTCCTATGTCAAAGGTGTTATTCAAATTATGTAATAGTCTAGATTATGTTATATGTTGAGAAGGGTCATGTCCCTATTCTACTCTATTGTTGTTGAGTCTAAGATGACAAACTAAGATGACAAAAAGAGACTTAGAGTCTAACTATGTATTATGATATATATATATATATATATATATATATATATATATATATATATATATATATATATATATATATATATATATATATATGAAGTGTTGTTCTATATTATAATGTGCTATGAATTTTTTTAAATTTTCTACTATTTTTATGTTTATTCAATGGATGAATGCTAAGAGGCTTGTCTTAGACCTCCGAGAGGTCGACGACGCCAGTAAATTCTAGGGGGCGCTCCCTGGTTGTTACATTCCATGGCATAATGAACCGAATTTGGTCCTATCAAGGATGCTTCACCTACTTCAAACCAACCAACGGGAGATCTACATCTACGCCATACAATGCCTCATAAAGGGCCATCTAAATACTAGAATGATAACTATTATTGTAGGCAAAATCTATAAGAGGAAGGTGATCATCACAACAATCCTTGAATTGGATCACACAAGCTCTCAATATGTCCTCTAAGGTCTGAATGACACGCTCTACCTGACCATCCATCTGCAGATGAAATGTTGTGTTGAGATTTACCTGAGTACCAAGAACCTTCTAGAATGAGGGCTTTGATGGTAAATGAGAAGTTTTGCCAGAAGAGTGTGCGCGTGACTATTACTAGGGCATCAAGTTCTAGGCCCGTGACTTATATCCCGATTACAGTGGGAGATGTTGTGAGCACCACTTATGGTGCGGTGAGAGTGATCGACAACACTACTGAAGGTGTTGTACTTGATGATGTGGGAACTACCGAGGGTGACCTTAGTGTTGCTGTAGAGGAGTCTGAGAAACCGGACCCACCCGCTTGTTAATAGTTTGTGGGCTCTATGCGCCACAAGTTTGCGTCACCCAAATCCATTACTACTACTTTTGTGTGCATTGGGGACAATTTCACCTATTATTTTTGGAGGTGGGTTAAATGGATTGTGAGTGATAGGGTGAATTCTGAGTAACCCAACTCATAGTACTCTCTCGCGGTATTCTTGCCTGTGTTCTTTTTCTCCAAGAGACTGCTTAATTTCTGTTGAACCGACATGTTTTAGGATCGCATGTGTAGAATCATGAGAAAGAATGAAGCATGATGGCAAAAGCTTTGTGAAAAAAAAGATACCCATCCAAATTTTGTGAAAAGTTCTAAAATCTGTAGGCTAGACTATGTTGAATGTGTTGGCTCTGAGTATGACATGATAATGAACTAACTTGATTTCATGACTTAAGCTAATACTTGAACTGGGTAATCTGATAATATGAAAATGGAACTATGTGCCAAGAGTGTGTGAGAATAGTTAACTATTCAAACAGTTTTTGTGCTAATCTAGAACTTGCCCGGTTAGTACTGCTAAGATAATCTACTCTAGAGGCTAGGAAGTGATCATATGCCTTGTTCTAAAAAGTCCACCAAAGGCCTAAGAGAATCCCACCAAATGAAATGAATGTTCCTTTTGATCAAATGGTTTGAGCCTAAATTAGACTATTTCTTTCTAAACACCTAACTCACCCTCCCATAATCTACTGTGTTGGCCCCCGGTCCCTCCTTGGACATGTGCACCTCGACTTAGGCCAAAAGCCTAAGCTAAGGGAGGCTAATGCAAAAGTGACCTTAATCTTGTCCCTCATCTGACATCGGGTATTGTGTACCCCAACTAATGGAAAATCCATATGTTGAGGGTGGCTATGAAAGAGGAAATTGAAAGGAAAATGGGTATGAAAAGAGTTTGGTGTTGAAAAAGAAAAGCAAGAATAGGATGTGACTTTGTGCGAAAGAAATTGTGAAGATAAAATGCAAGAAAAATAAATAAATAAAAAGATACAAAGTCTAAAGTCACATCCATGGTTGAAAAGATCCAATGGAAAGAAAAGAAAAAGGTGGGATGTGAAAAATAGGGCAAAAAGAGGTAGAAAAGCCTAATGTAATGTCAAGAAGGGCAGAAAGTCACTAAAAGTACCCAAATGTACCACATGACCCTGAGCCTACGATACAAGCCAAGAAAATCGTATAGTGATCCTAGAATCTAGTCTGGAGAGTCTAAGCAGTGAAAATAAGGGCAAGCTATGGCATTGAACACTAACTGTACTTGAATTTACTTGTGAGCGTGAGTGTTGAATGAATCCTTATACTCAAAATCCTATGACATATTGTGAAAAAGGGATTTCGTTTGAAGTAAGGAAACTAGTTAAATTGTTGGAAAATTAGTACCCCGGTGATAGAAAAAGTGAATTTTGTGTGTTGATTGGTCGATATTTGTCGTATTTTTATCCGCATGAGTTAGCTTATTTAGTCTGAGAGAAAATATTTGACCAAAGAAGGGAGTCAGGATGAAAGCCATGTGATTGATTAAGCTTGAATTGCTTGCTTCTATACAAGTGTCGTTTAGAGTCTTAGTGCGTCGCTTGAGGACAAACAACGAATATAAGTTGAGGGTGTTGATGTACCATAAGTTTACGATATTTTTGATAAATTTCACTTAAGAGTTGTGTGTGTCTAGGGCCATTTTATATTGGTTTTTGTCTAGTTGTATAATATTTTGCAGGGAATATGTTCAGACGTGGAAACTTAGAGACACGACTGAATTGTGTAGAAAAGGACATCTACGGACAGTAGGTCCATTGAAGCTCCGTAGATGGGTAAGAAAGTCATCAAAAGAGATCGGGGAATTCTTGACCAAGTGTAGAACCACGAAGGTGATCGACAGTCCGTAGACTGATCTACAGACTGTACTGTTACTCCATCAATTGCATCAGAAATTTTGTTCTAGTACCTTATTTTGAAAATTCTATGTATGGAGCTACGGAGGGGATCCACGGACGGTAGATCAATTTACGATCCATACCGTTGATCCGTCATTTTCATCAGAGATGCTGGTTTTTGGAATATTGAAAATTTGCCTAAGTTCCCAGTTATGGAAGGGACCTACTGACCGTAGATTGATCTAGGGACCGTAGGTCAATGTCATAGATTGAAGACGTGTTCTGAAATATTATTTCCTTTTTTTGTTTCCTTTTTAGTTAGGACTAATCTTTCTATATATAGGGCATGTAAACCTCATTTTTGGGTGTTAAACTTTATTCTACTTGTTCTAGTTCTTGACTTTTGAGATTAATTTGAAAACTTTCGCAATTATTGATTTATAAAGTACGTTTTGAAGATTTTGACTTTGAAATTCAAGTAAAATTATGGGTTTATTCTTCTTATTATGTAAGTTCATGATTTATCATCTAAAAAAATGAATTGTGGTCTTACTAATATCGGTAAATAATTCCACAACTAGGGTTGTGGGAACTATGAACGATTAATAAAGTATAAATAGTAATTAAGAAATTCTTGAATAGTGTTATTGCATGCATTGATAACTTTTTCGTTTAGAAGTCTTTTTAACGAGTTCACGTGTTAGAACTCGCATTGTTCCTACTTGCTGGACCAAAGAGGTAGTTAATAAGAATAGAATTATCATAATAGATTTAGTGTGATACTATCTAATGGATTATTGCCGATTGGTGCTAGGGTTAAAACTAAGTCATACATAGTTGAGATGTCTAATATGAGGTAAATGTAAGGGGTAGTAAATTATACACACGTATCCAGACAAAGGTGTAGAGGGAAATTCTTTAGTTGCCGGACCAAGAAATTAGAGATATCTAACTTATCATTTTGCATGTAATACACTAGGAAATGGTTGCTATTACTAGGATTACCGTGTTATGAGCTTGAGGGGAACACTTACACCCTAGTTACTTTCTCATCTTGATAACTACTAAAGTTTGAATCGTGCTCACTGATTACTTACATATTTTTCTGAATTTGTTTCACAAATATCTCCCCTTTAATTACTTGTTTGTTCGAAAATACCTTGACTAAACGAATATAATTGTCGATTAAGTTTAAGTCTAAACCATATTCCTCGTGGGATCGACCCCAACCTACAAGCTGGACTCTTTATTTGATAACAATCACTTATGCTTCTTTAGGGAAGTGTAATTTGAGTGTATCAAAGATCAATCTCAAGCCTAACAAGTCAATACCCATCACATTCACATTTTTCTAGGTCAATTACTGTATATAGGTTTCTAGCCTTATACAATTACTACTCAAAGCATTAGTCGTAGAAGGTCACTCATGAACCTTAAATTCAACCGTCGATGGAAATAAACCACAGAATTCATCTTCATTAATTAGAATAGGGAAATCATGGAAACTACATGAATTCATCACAATATCATGAATTAACACTAAATAAATCATAAATATATATTATGCAACCAATTGGAGTCATACCCAACTATACCCACACATTGGAAGAAACCCTAGCTTAGATTGGGTAATTTTTCACAAATATTGGGGAATTATAGGGGACTCTATGCGTGGAAGAACCCATATAAACATACTAATCAAAGCCCTTGCACAAGCCTTCAACAATGGAAACTTTGATCTTGACCTTAGCTTCAAGCCCTAGCTTCTTCTTTAATGGAGTTCATTGAGAGAGGAGTGATTTGGGGTTTTGATTATAAATGACTTAGTTGGGGTGTTTAATGACTTAAAAGACTTTATATAGGTGATTAAAACCCATATTACCCATTAATTAACTAAACGTTTTGGAATTTACCTATGTACCCTCGACTAGGTAGCCCCTTCCTAGGGGTCACACCCGTTTTCACGAGCCGTCAATGACACCACGGCCTGTGGTGGTGCTTGTTCTCCCTTGACCAGTGGCTCCCCTCAACTTTCTAAGCCCCTACATGCTTAGGCATGACCACAAGACCTCGCACGATCCGTGGTCAAACCAATGGGTCGTTGTGATAGCGTGGTCCTAGGACTAAGGACCTTGCCTCCCATGACTCTAAGGGGACTTAACGTACCCCTTCATGGACCATGGTCAAGGCCACTGGTACTGAAAAAGGGTCCCTACTTGGCTCTAAAAAGTTTTGGCTTCCCTTCTCCTAAGGCATCTTCACGAGCTTTCCCACGATCCGTGGTCAAGACCACGAGTCATGAAGTGAATCGTGGAGGTAAGCCACATTGAGGCTGCCCTTAGGGATCTACTGCTTGGCCTCACAAACCACACCACGAGCTGTGGTTCACTCCACGAGCCATGGTAGTCTCCCGGACTTGAGGTAGTGTGCTTCAAAGCTTGGTCAGCCTTGGCCTTGGCTTGGGCCTTTCCCCCTTGTCCTTGTCCTTTGCCTCTTGGCTTGACCCTCACTAAGCCCTAGGTTGTTTACTAGTTTACAGGGTGTAAGACATGCCTTGACGTTCAACCCCTAACCCTTCATTCTAAGCACGTAAGTCTCATCTACGACTCTAATCCTCAACATTACACTTTAGAACCCTAACTTAAGGATCTAGTTTAGTCTATAGTTTTTGGGGCGTTACAATATCTCCCCCTTGGGAACATTCGTTCTCGAATGTAATTTCTAATCACTTCTTATAGGAAATGAATCAAGACTAGAAGCCCATCATGCATGAACTACATCTAAATGCACACAACCAAAGAGGAAAACTTTAACTCCGAGCTAAAAAACTCAATGCAACACAAAGGAGTAGGAACAACATCCACCAACCCAAAATGTATGCAATTCTTGTCTTTACTCATTCTTTAGGAGGAACTACCATCTCCTAACTATAACATGCTCAACATACGATCGTGGGGCCTAAATTCAAATTACTCTAAAAAATAGTTATTCAAGGAAGAATCTTTAAACTCCAAAGACTAGGGCATGCTCATTTATTCATCTCATAAAGTCTATATGCACGTCTACTCAAATGCACAATAACATGAATAAAAAAATTCATATAAGTAATTTCTACAACGCCTAAGTATTTTTATGAACATGCATACAAGGAAGTCTGGCAAGACATAAACACACAATAACCTTCTTAGATAGGCACACTGTCTCCTCCTTGGGAGTAAGCATACACAAGATCTTCTAAACATAATTCATACTAAGGACAAATTCAAGTCCAACATAACAAGTTACATAAGACAAGAAATATGGAAATTTACTAAAGCATAAAAAACATACCAAAAAGTACATGAGAAGATCACTGTTGATCTTCCCTAGATTGGAGAGAATAAAATATATTCTTCTTTTGAGGATCCTAGTCAACACCACTAGATTCAACCTTCTTACCCTCACTTCCTTTAGCCTTAAGAACCGGATAATCTCTCATTTTGTGCCCATTCTTAACCTTCTATAACAACCATCCATGCCGGATAGGCACTTACCATAGTGACTCCTCCCACATTCGGAGCAAGTGGGATTATGCAATGGAGACCCACTACCTTTTTCATTGTTAATCCTAGAGGTGTTGGAAGAATCTTTACCGGAATACCTTTGTTTAGACTTAGGCCTACCTAGCCCATCAGACTTTACACTAAAAAAGTCTCCCTCATTGGACCTAGCCCTTTTATTCTCCCTTGATCTCTCTTCCTCGAGTTTTTTTTCTTCAATTTGTTCGACATGAATCATGAGGCATGAGATAACCATATTATCAACAAGCATTGCCGTACAACATTCTTTGGCTACTATGTCGGACACACTCGACAAAAATCTATTCATCTTATCTCCCAAATTTGACACTATGGATGGAGCATACTTAGACAAAAGGGTGAATTTCAAGGCATACTGTTTAACACTCATGTGACCTTGCTTATGATGATGACCTCTTCCATCTTAGCTTTCCTCAATCCCCGAGGAAACAACCTCTCTAGAAAAGACAACTGAAACATATCCCACTCTATTGGACCCACTATTATCAGCCTACTATCTTTCCATTGTTCATATAAAATTTGGGAAACATCTTTCAATTGATAAGCGACTAGTTCCTCTTTCTCTGTAGAAGTCACCCCCATGATAGCAAGTGTATTATAAACCTATTCTATGAACCCATTTGGATCCTCATCCCTCTTAGAGCCCCAAAACTCCAGAGGCTTTATCCTCAAAAACTCCCTCATTATTATTGGGTTTTCCGGAGCCACCACCTCTCCATTGAATTGCGCCATCAAGGTTGGATCCAACATTTGCATAAAAGACCTAAACTCTGCTAGGGTGGCATTTCCTAAATGGAGGGTCATTTGGAACTTGAGGAGGAGCTTGGAATGGAGCTTGGAGAGGAAAATCTTGCTCCATATTTTCTTCCTAATATATACTAGAATTTTCCCTTGTGTTAGCCATACCCTAAAAAACCATAGGGAATGGGTTAGAAAAAGGTCATACTGAAGCCAAACTCTATGACACAACTAAGAGAATGAAGAAGTGAGATTTCCTTAATATCCGATAGAATCGTATTCATAAATGTGGAGCGCTTCACATTTATGAACATGACCTACTAGACGTGGTTTGAGACAATCATAGATCCATTCTAAACCCTTTGCTCTGATTACCAAGTTTGTCACGACGCAGGGGTACCCCCTAGAGGCAACATGGCGTACTCGACCCCGAAGGTGTCCCATACAAGACCTTAGCATAATCATAACATAAGATAATAGAGAAGTATGGAAAATTTAAAACTTATTTAGAACCATACAATTGAAAACATTTTCATAAAACAAGCGGAAGTCTTTACTACAACTTTGTCTCAAACCATCTATTAAAACTCTTGAATAAAAATCTTGGGATGCAGCCCATATAATGTTTAAAAACATAAAGAAATGACATATGGACACATAAGGGGTTTATCCTTGAATCTATTAGGACTCACCAAAATCTTCAACTCTTCTTGCTCATTAGAAACCTACCTCCAAAGGACAATCTCCAAAACCCTACATTTGATTAGAATGTAGACAATTTGAATTAGTACGATATGTACCAAGTATGAAAGCTAGCACAATATCATAAGATCATCTCAAAATGGTTAGTCAACATAAGACATACGCTTAAGAGATAATCAAATAGTCATAGCACAATCTCCAACATCAACATTATATGATCATAAGTCAATATAAGGCATAATAAATGTGCATAGGAGATACATAATGTTCATAGCATATCCTTACTTAGAATTTCATATTTACATACTTCAACCTTTAGTATTTCATATTAAAAGAGAACTACTTCACAAGCCACCTCAAAGCATACTTGTGCAAGGCAATGATAGCATCCCATAATACCGTGCAAACTAATTATCTCTATTTGGTCATTCTTGGACATAGTCCACATTCATAGTCAAGACCTAGGTTTTCATGTCATGAGAGAAATATACTCCTAAGTAACCTCAAGGAACACTTGTCCAATGCATTAAATGCATCCCATATTACCCTTCCAACTAAGAATAACCTTGAAGTCAACCTAGTCAAATTGCCCTCCTTTAGTCTCTCTCTTTAGCTTACTTCATATAGACAAGGGAACTACCATCCTTAGTAAAAAATATCATGGAAGGCAAATATAGAACAACCCTATCATAAAATACTTCACTCATAATAACTATTTCTTGAATAACCCTGAGTCATACTTGTGCAAGGCATGAGTAGCATACCATAATATCATTCATACTAAGTATAACCTTGATGTACTCATAATATTACTTTTTGATTGGAAACTATTCCATCTCCTTTAACCGTAGAATCAAGGAGGTACTCTTCTTTGCACATCTTAGTCCCTTAATAGGTTGAACCCGATGAAATACTACCTTTTTAGCATGTCTAGGTTCATCATTAAAATAGACCCTATAAGAGACTACTTAAAACATGTCTAAGTCTATTTATACTTGATGTACCGGGATATCTGAGTACATTTGAACGCTTAAAAACAAAGAACTAATACTAGAATCTAGTGTATTTTGTATAATTTTATATGTTTGTTGATGATGCAGGAAATATTAGATAAAGAAGAGAAGCAGAAGTAAATCACGACCATCTTGACGGTCCTTGGTCCACTTCACAGACCGTGAAAGTGACCGTGAAGTGTGATGTTAGTATGGGAATTTTGAAGACCAAAGTTTGAGAAAGTTTAAGTGAAGACCACAGACGTCTTCACGGACAGTAATAACTTTGACGGTCTATGATTCTGTCCGTCAACAAGATTTGAGAGAGCAGTGCAAAGTGTCCAAAGTTTGAGAAAGTTGAAGTGAAGACCACGTACGTCTCCACGGACCGTAATAACTTTGGCGGTCCGTGATTCTGTCCTTCAACAATATTCCAGAGAGCATTACAAAGTGTCCAGAGTTTTAAAAGTTCAAGTGAAGACTATGGACATGTTCACGGACCGTAATAACTTTGACGGTCCGTGATGCTATCCATGCACATGATTTTAGAGAGCAGCCAAAAGTCTGAGTTTTGGAGATTTTAAGGCAAGACCATGGACAACTGTACGACCGTGAAACCTTTCACAGGACGTGATGGGGACCGTGAAGGAAAGCGACAATGCAGTCCTAGTTATATTAGGTCTCTTTTTAAAACATTTTTGTTATTTTTATTTAGGTCGTTTTTGAACTATTATTTATCATCGAACATTTTTACGAAGGAGAAAAGGGATAACTTGAGATTTTTTCGAGCCTATCTTGTTTTCGAATTACTTGGCAAGAAGAGAAAGTTTGTTTCTTAGATTATCAAGGTTGTTTTTAAGTTTTGATTTGCTATCATAAGTATTCAAAATTATGTTCTAAATTTTTATCAACTGTTATATACATAGAATTATGAGTCTCTAAGCATTTAAATCAGATGTGTGGGATCTATGACGATACTGTGAACTTGACCCTATAAAACGAGTGTAAAGCAATCGTTGTTCACATGATGTAGATTAAAGATTTGATTATAATTTTGTCTAATAAGTTCACACTTTAGACTAGCCTTAATCAAGTGGTTGTCGAGAGAAGTACTTGTTAAGAAAAAGCAGAGATCTCTTGACATTATTGAAGTTAAAGTTAGAGTTTGAGAGAAAATAACTTTCCACTTAAGCGAGTTCTTAATAAAAGAATCATTTGTAGTTTGAGAGAATATAAATGATTATTGTCTAATAAGGCTAAGAATCATTAGATATACTTTATTCGATGAGATCTGTGAAGTTATGATTGCTGACGACCTATCTAAGATTAGGGGGGGATCCTCAGTAGTGGTGACCCTTTCACTCTTCCACGGACTGATACATGTACCGAATGCTCATACGGGAAAGTTGACTCCTGGGTCGGTTTGGAAATACCTATCCTTCTTCTTTCGCTCGTCGCTTTGGTAGGCGGTTGCAGCAGCTTTCAAATGGAGGATAATTCCGCTGGAGGAAGGGCGGTGGATTCAGGGTCGGGGTCGGATAATTGGCAAAAGTACCTCAACTTATCCGAGGAAAATGACTCCGCCGCATCAGCCTCTGTGAAGTTATGATTGCTAGAAGCTCAGATTGCATAGTAGTTTCTTAGTTGTTGTAATAGTGAACACTAACCTAGTTTCTCTTAACCAAAAGAACCACCCATACATAGTCATCGTCTAGACAATTGATTTGAAATCTTGATCTTAAGTTTAGAAATTGATACTTCTTATTCATACCCAAGTTTTACTTCTTGTTTAAATTCATTATGAGATAGTAACAACAATCGGATTAGAGCGACAATAAAACATTATCTGTAAAGAAATTCTCTGTGGGAACGATCTCAACTCCAGTTGAGTTCTGCAAAGTGAAAACGACCGTTTACACTTTCATTTGAAGTGTATGTTTGGACGTATCAAATTTTGGCGCCGCTGTCGGGGAATCTCATTTCAGGAATGTCTTACTAGCTTGTATTCGACTTGTAGTTATAATTTCCTAATTTCACTTGTGTTGTTGTTTTTGATCTATTACAGATAAATCTATTTGTGCATTCCCAACATAAGAAGTAGATAAACTCTATTGCTTCCTTATGACCCAGAGCTCCAGAAAAACCTTCAGAGGTGGTCAATGCGCAAGAACTAGAGGCTTAGAGGCAGAGATTGGGTCTAGAGGCTGAACATGATGTGGTACGACAGGTGCATCAAAATGATGGATTGGTCCCACCTAGGGGAGTAGATGGAAACAGAGATAATGTAATACTTCCTCATCGTCCACATCTATCTTAAAAGGGTAGAGTTCAACATCCAGCTCTCATGATGTATGATGAGGATGATGCTGATTTGGATGGAGCTAGAGCCACTAGAGCTATAGTGTTACCTACACTACCTCCAGGGGTGAAATTCACTATCACCAGTACAATGATACAATTTCTAAATCTCAAAGGAATGTATAGAGGGGTAGCTGGTGATGATGCAAACCAACATCTGATGAAATTTGTGGGAATATGTAAATCTCAAGAGATTCCTAAAGTTAATCAAACAGCAATGAGACTAAGGCTATTTCCCTTATCTGTTACTGGGGAAGAAACTAACTGGTTGAATGAGGTGCGAGATGACTACATTCGAACTGAAGTGAACTAAAAGAAGCTTTCCTAGAACGGTTCTTTCCAGAATCGAAATAAGTGCAAATGAAGGATGAGATCAGTACACATAAGCAATTACCAGTAGAAATGATGCATGATGCTTGGTGGAGTTTGAGCCAAAAATTAAAGAAATACCCCAACCATGGTCTTACCGAGAGGCATCTTAAACAAGCTTTTTATAGGTCTCTTAATTATATGACTAAACCTGTTGTTGATGCAATCTGTGGAGGTTCTTTTATGAGGAAAGCATTTGCACAGAGCATGCAGTTGTTGGATGAAGTTTCCAAAAATAATTAGGGCATGGTACACCAGAGATGCAGAAGTAGGGGAATTAGGGTATACATATGAGATATCAGTTGAATAGAGGAAGAAGGAAAAAGAAAGGGATCATGAAATGGCACATCTGAGAACTCAAATTGATTTGCTAATGAAGCATATTGTTTCCAAGTCCGAAAAAGTCAATGCTATGGGAAAACAAAGCAAATATGAAGATCAAGACATTGACATTGATGAGAAAGCTAACTACTCGGGAAACCAAGGAGGATTCCAGAATTATAACTCTGGACATCAGGGTATAATTCTAAAAATGCAGGTCAGAGCTACACCAGAGATGGTCAATATGATAGACCATCAAAAAGAGAACAAGGAAACTGGCAAAACAGAGATGGGTACAGAAATGATCGTAGTGGTGTGTATGTGCACCCAGGTAAGAAAGAAAGAATGACTGGTAATTCCAGCGGATCTAAGGTGGAACAAATGATGGCCAAGATGCTTCAAAAGGTTGAATCAACAAATACATGAGTTAAGGAAATAAGGGGTGAGTTTTCAAGCATGAGTCAGTTGATTGACTCTCACACCACCTCTATTAAGCAAGTAGAGCAACAGTTGGGACAACTCTCACTATCCCTAAATAAGAGGAAGAATGGTTCATTACTAAGTAATACCATTCAAAATCCCAAAAAGGATGGACACTACATGGCCATCACTACTTGGAGTGGTAAAGTGGTATCTAACAAAAAATGTGAAGGTACCAAGGATGAACAGGTTAAGGAGCAAGTTTGCACAAGAGGAGGATGAAATGCAACTGTAGATGACTTGGAAGAAGTCCAGCAAAGAGCAACTCTTGCAAGAGGACAAGAGAAAGAGATCCAGGAAAAACTGCTTTACAATAGATTCCTAGACCTCCTCCTTCTTTTCCTCAAAGACTCAAAAAGAAAGCTGAAGATGGGAAGTTTACAAAGTTCATCACCATGATGAAGCAACTTTCAGTAAATATCCCACTAGTAGAAGCTCTTGAGCAAATGCCAAGATATTCCAAGTTCATGAAAGACTTGGTTACCAAGAAAAGATAGGTAAGTCTTGATTTTTCCAATGATGTGCATCATTGCAGTGCTATTGCAACCAGATCTCTGGTTAAAAAAAGAAGAAGATCCTGGTGCGTTCACAATCCCATGAACCATTAGGTCAATCAAGTTTGCATAAGATTTGTGTGATCTGGGAGCTAGCATAAATTTGATTCCATTAGCCATCTATGAGAAGTTGGGTTTGGGAATGCCAAAACCAATAACAATAAGATTGTTGATGGCTGACAGGTCAGTTAAGAGATCAGTGGGAATTTTGTGTGATGTTTTGGTTAAGGTGGATACATTTATCTTCCCAGCAAATTTTGTTATCTTGGATTGTGAAGTAGACTTTGAAGTTTCTATAATTCTGGGAAGACCGTTTTTAGATACAAGAAGAACTTTGGTTGATGTTGAGCGAGGTGAGTTGAAGTTTAGAATAAATTCAGAGGAAGTTAAGTTCAAAATATGCATATCAATAAAACAACCACGAGAGATGGAAGTAGTATCTTCAATAGAAGTTACTGAAGATGACTTAAGAGTACCTATAGAAGAGAGGATAACTGTTGAAACATTAGCTGTTGTGTTGATTAACTTTGATGCGGATTTCCGGTCTGGTTATGGAGAAACTGTAAATTAGGGTATGGGATAACATTCTTATGCTCCCAAGAAATTAGATCTGGATTTAAAAAACCGACAAAATCCTCCAGCTAAACCCTCCATCGAGGAACCACCAATTTTGGAGTTAAAACAATTGCCCAGTCACCTCAGGTATGTATTATTGGGGACTAACAACACTTTACCTGTGATATTGGCTACAGATTTAAATGAAGGACGTGTACATGAGATGGTTAGAGTGCTTCAAAGGTGTAAAAAAGCTATTGGCTGGACTATTATATTGCCGATATAATTGGAATTCCTCCAGGCATTTGCACACACAAAATTCAGCTTGAGGAAGATTGCATACCCAACATTGAGCACCAAAGGAGGTTGAACCCACCACTGCAAGATGTGGTGAAAAAGGAAATAATCAAATGGTTAGATGCTGGGGTGGTTTACCCGATCTCTCACAACCACTGGGTTAGTCCAGTTTAATGTGTGCCAAAAAGGGAGGCATGACTAAGGTGGCGAATGCAAAGAATTAACTAGTTCCACAGCGACTAGTGACCGGGTGGTGAGTATGCATGAACTACAGGAAGCTGAACAGATGGACATTGAGGGACCATTTCCCTATGCCATTTATGGACCAAATGTTGGAAATTTTAGCAGGTAAAGGTTGGTATTGTTTCTTAGATGGATACTCTGGTTACAATCAGATATCCATTGCTCCTGAGGATCAGGAAAAGACTACATTTACATGTTCTTACGACACTTTTGCTTTTAAACACATGCCGTTTGGATTTTGTAATGCACCGGATATATTTCAAAGGTGCATAATGTCCATTTTTTCAGACATGGTTGAGGACACTCTGGAAGTATTTATGGACAATTTCTCTGTAATAGGTGATACTTTTGATGATTGTTTGTAGAATCTTAATAGGGCATTATAGAGATGTGAGGAAGCCAACTGGAAGAAATGCCACTTAATTGTTAAAGTGGGTATAGTTCTTGAACATAAAGTGTCATAGATAGGAATTGAACTTGAAAAGGTGATTGAAAAATTGCCTCATCCTATTTGTGTGAAAGGTGTTCGGAGCTTCTTAGGACATGCCGGATTCTATAGGCATTTCATCAAGGACTTCTCCAAAGATGCATACCCCAAGTGTAAGCTTTTGGAGAAGGAGGTGAAATTCGTATTTGATGACGCCTGCCTAAAAGCCTTTCAAAGCCTAAAAGAGAAATTGATTTCAGCACCTGTAATCATCGGTCCAAACTGAGCAGAACCATTTGAAGTGATGTGCGATGCCAATAGAACTGCATTAGGTATTGTATAGGGTCAAAAGCGCAACAAGATGTTCCATCCAATTTACTATGCTAGTAAGTCCCTAAATGGAGCACATCAAAATTACACGGTCACTAAATATGAACTATTCGCTGTGGTGTTTGCATTTGAGAAATTCAGAGCATATTTGTTGGGCACCAAAGTAATAGTATACATAGATCATGCTGCTCTGAGATATCTCATGGGCAATAAGGATGCCAAACCAAGGTTAATCAGATGGGTGTTACTACTTCAACAATTTGATTATGAAGTAACTGATAGAAGAGGTTGGGAAATTCAGGTAGAGGATCACCTTTCAAGATTGGGAGCTGCAAAGAGAGAACACAATGAGCCTGAAATAGATAATGCATTCCTAGATGAACAGGTATTGGATGCTTCTCTTGATCTCATTTCCTGGTTGGCTGATTTTCCTAATTTCTTAAGTAGTGATTTGCTAATTTCTTAGTTAGTGATTTGATGCCTGAGGGGATGACTTATCAACAAAAGAATAAGTTCTTAAATGATGTGGGTAAGTATTTTTGGGATGAGCCTTATTTGTATAGAGTATGTGCTAATAACATCATCAGGTGATGTGTTGCAGAAGCTGAAATTATATCTATTTTTGAATCCTATCATTCCTCTCCTGTAGGTGGGCACCATGGTGGAGATCGAACAACTTATAAGATATTTCAATGTGGGTATTACTAGACAACTATTCATGAGGATGCAGCTGAGTTGGTACAAAGTTGTGATGTATGCCAAAGGCAAGGAGCCATATCAAGGTGTCATGAGTTGCCTATGACACCCATTTTGGAGGTAGAGCTTTTTGATGTGTGGGGAATTGATTTCATGTGCCCCATTGTGAGTTCATATGGACAGAAGTATATTCTGGTAGCAATGTACTATGTATCCAAATGGGTAGAAGCTGTAGCATTACCGGAGAATGATGGAAAGAGTGTTTTGACATTCCTGAAGAAGAACATTTTTGTAAGTGGGACACCTAGAGCTATTATTAGAGATGGTGCTTCTCATTTTTGCAACAAAGTATTCAGGTCACTTCTGACCAAGTATGGGGTGAAACAACATAAGGTAGCTACATAATATCACCCACAAACCAGCGGCCAAGTGGAAGTGTCTAACAGAGAAATCAAAACAATTTTGGCCAAATCAGTAATAGCTAACAGGACAGTCCGGGCAAGAAAGCTAGATGATGCATTATGGGCATACCGGACAGCTTTTAAAACACCTATTGGTATGTCTCCATATGAACTGGTGTTTGGAAAAGCATGTCACTTTCCTATTGAACTGGAACATAGAGCACTCTGGCATTGAAGAAGTTGAATCTCAACTGGAATAAAATAGCAAATTTAAGTTAGATCAAATCAATGAAATGGATGAGTTTTGTTTGAGAGACTACGAGAGATCAGCATTCTATAAGGAGAGGATGAAGCGATACCATGATAAGCACATTGAGAAACAAAGTTTTTATCCTGGAGACTTGGTGTTGCTGTTCAATTCCAGACTGCGTTTATTTCCAGGAAAATTGAGATCTAAAATGGTCTGGACCTTTTACGGTCACCCAAGTATTTCAATCTAGAGCAGTTGAACTGGAAAATGACATAAGGGAGAGGTTTAAAGTAAATGGAAAACGAATCAAGGCATATCTAGGTGCCTAGGAAGAAGCCAAGATAGTGGAAGAATGCATGGTTGATGAAGTCTAAGTAATCAAGGAACAGGCATCGCGCCGCGACGTTAAATTGTGTGTTTCCTGGGAGGCAACCCAAGATTTCATTATTTAGGTATTTTTGCATTTCTTTTTGTTATTTTAGATTGGAGAGTTAATGGGTGTTGACATGGATAAGAAGGCTTATTAAGAAATTGCAGAAGAACTGGTGCAATTTGCGTCTTACGGGAGACCTCACGGATCGTGGTAGCTTACACAGGCAATTTCACGGTCCGTCTAAGTGAAGATCAAACAAGGAAGCTACTGGAAAGCAACAAATAAAGGTTTCACGGGAGAGTACACGGTCCGTAGTAATGTATACAGATCTTTTTTACCTACCATAAATTTTAGGTGAAGTTGAACGTGTCAAAGTACTTTCTATGGGTAGTCTCACGGGCCGTGAACCTCTTTACGGGGGACTTTACGGTTCTTCATCTGTCCCAGGTAATTCTCATCACTGAAGTTAGTTCTACGGTAAGGTTGACGAGTCGTGATGCCTTTCACGGGCTACTTCAAGGTCCATTGTTCACGCATTTACTTCACTAAACCCGACCCGCTCCGTGATTAAACCAGTCCAAAATGCACAATGTATTCAGGTCTAGAAATCGCGTCCTTTTAATTTTTTTTCTCATTTTTCTTCTTCTTTCTTCTGTTTCTTCTGTAATGATTTCCCCAAAAATCCCACCAATAATCCACTAAGTTAAGTCACGTGAATTTGTTACCTTGGTCAAGACATTGCTAAAAGTAAAGTTCAAGAATCCTCTAAGTAAGTACAATATTGAGTGGTTATTTCTTTCTTTTGGGTCAGTTAATTTTCTCCAATGATTGTTTTTCTTGGTTGAATATGGTAGTCATGGGGGGATTGTTGAAGTTATACGTGAGAATGTGGGGATTATTGGGGTTGAAGCCTGTTAGTTAGTCGTTTGGGGGTAGGGTAATTGAGTCTAAATGAAATGTTAACGTTGGTTCTGCACTTAAAAATGGTAAACTGAGTGTTTTGAGTGGGAATAGAGATAAAAATAGCCTGAACTTGAGTATTGGTGAGCCACGCTAAACTTCACGAACCGCAGAAATTCCTACGTACTGTGAACCTTGCCGTGGACCACACATATGACATAGTATGGGTGAACTGAGTTCACGGACAAGATCACGGCCCGTGGTTTTCTCCACGGACTGTGACCTTGTTCGTGAACATCCCTTAGGATATTATGAAGTTGGTCTCTTCTTTTTTGATTTTGCCCAGATTTCACGGAGGACTTCATTGTTCGTTGTCCTCTCCACGGTCCGTGAAGGCAGCTGTGAATATTACTTAATGAAGAAATCATGAAGTTGGTCAATTCTGCTTTGATTCTGCCTAGATTTCACGGAGGACTCACTGTCTGTGGTCGACTCAACGGTCCGTGAACGCCACCGTGAACATTACTTAATGAAGAAATCATGAAGTTGGTCACTTCTGCTTTGATACTACCTAGATTTAATGGAGGTCTTCACTATCCGTGGTTCACTCCACGGACCGTGAAGGTAGCCGTGAACATTACTTCTTGAAGTTTTTTTCTATTTAGTTATACTCTTACCAGTATTGCATACTAAGTTTTTGTCACGACCGGAATCTAGACCCCAGATGAGACCGACGTCGTTGACCTTTCAGAGGTCACAGACAAGCCTACATACGTCATTCTTACTTCATCTAGGTTAATTTTAGCGGAAAAATTTGAACTTTTTGTTTTCTTATTTTATGCTAAACATTTTAAACTTAACATAATAGGCGTTCACAAATCAACCATCTAATATAGAGATAATCAAATGAAAGAAACAACTCATAATTGCATTAAACGTATCTTTACTAAAACGGAACCAATACAAAGTCTTAAATGAAAGTGGAAAGAAACACTAGTGGAACATGCTCCACTAGCTAAAGACTACATCTAAGCTAGATAATAACGGTAGACATCCTCGAAATCATGAGTACCTACCAAGTTCGGATGAAAGCTCCACGTTCGAATAGCTGCAACGTCAACCTGTAAGCTCTAGCGTCCACCTGTGCCTGCACCTAAAAATATAGAGTTGTATGGGATTAGTACACACTTGTACTAAGTATGGGTATATGCAAGCACACACCAAGGACATGCATGAGTAAGAATAGCTCTTTCCTAACAACATGATTATGGAAAGTCAAGTCAGTGGACTTTCCAAATTGGGATTAGGAAAGTTAGTGAACTTTCCAAATTTGGATTAGGAAAGTCAGTGAGCTTTCCAAATTTGGATTAGGAAAGTCATGTAATGAGAGTAACATGCATCATCATACTTATCATATTGCACACAACACATAACATATTACACATAGCACATATCATATTGCATATAGCACATAAAATCTTTCATATCATTCATTCATATGCCATGAGACCTTGGAATCATGGACTTGACATTAAGACTTCCCAAAATGAGGGCTCAACATATGGGACCTCAACTAGGGAGCCTTCTTTAGCAAACACGGAGTCTGCTTTATTCATTCATACGTACTTCATTTCATTCATTCATAAGCTAGTGTAAACACCAGCTATACCTAGGATGTAGCTTAAGACTCTCATCGGGTTTGCTGTGCAATGATCAAGAATAACCTAGTGTCATTACTTGAGTCTAGCTAACCTCTTGATTATCCTATCCTATCACCTTTGGTATCGTTAATTTTTTTATGATTCATTCATTGGGAACTTTAACTTTAACCGACATAGATCATGTGAGCATCATTAAATCCAATGTATCCCCCATACCGAAAAGAGGTGGAATCACCAGCCAAAGTGACCCAAAACATGCTAGCGTACATGGGAATTGAACCCCGCCAGATCCCTATATTGGCAGTATAGGTTCGAAGACTAGGAGATATAAGGAGACCCATACCCGGCATGCCAGACAGTCTCATCTCATGAGAGTTACATGAACCTCCGCCCTTCCAGAAAGAAGGCATCACCGCTCATAGCTAGTCTATCGGTGCTCAGTATAAAGTTCCATTTCATTCAACTCATACGTCATGGAGGCTGGCTTCTAGTATGAGGACATCATAGCTCAATAGATGATTTCTCATCTCATCATTAGTATTAAGTATACATTATTCTCAATACTTTCATTAGAGTGTTCATAGAGACTAGTCTCTTTGTTATCTTTACACTCTCATAGGTGAGTACGTTTTGGTAACATTTTACTTAGGCTCATTTGAGATTGCTCTCATCTTTCACATTAGCCTCTTATCATGTTGTCACTACATTCATTAACATTAGCACATTTGCTCTTCATAATTACTCACCCCTTTTTACGTGAATGTTCATTTCATCATATGCCAATGCACTTGGCCATTTGTGTGTTTCACACTCTTACTTAACCCTTCTAGGGTTTTATCATTTCATTACATAATATTCATTTCATCGTATGCTAATACACTTGGCCATTTAGTGTGTTTTACACTCGTACTTAACCCTTCTAGGTTTACATTATTTCATTACATACATCTTAGGTTCACTTATTTTTAAACGTATGTTAGACTTATGGGTCTATACATACAAGCCATGAGGCTTCCTTCATAGTTCGTTTACGTGATTCATATCTTCCTAATATTATGTGGTACAAGACTTATGCATCTTGTAAGTATGCCAAGATTTTGATTTTGATCTATGTAGGCAACATTATTTTTGAACATTTATTCACGCATGACTTATGTATCAATACGGAATTTGGGCAACGGAAACCGGTTCCGAATCCCTTGGACAACACTTACATTTTTCAATTAGTTTATATTGGTCCACACGGCTTGGGGACCCAAGATCGAGCCCCAACACCTTCATTTTATTTTTTCCTTAGTTTTTCTCTTCATTTTTCACTCAATGGGATTGAGAGGATGCTGGATCGAACCCCCACAACCTTATTTTCTTTTAATTTCTTTTCTTTAAACTCTCTCTTCCTTGGCCGAGGGGTTGTGGGTTCGAACCCCCACAGCCCCTTTTATTTTTTTTATTTAATTTTCCTTGACTATTTTGCGTTGACCATGAGGTTGGGGGATCGAACCCCCACAGCCGCTCTTTATTTTTCTTTTAGTTCTCCTTTACTGCCTAGAGGTCGTGGGTTCAATTCCCACGCCTCACATTTCTTTTATTTTCATTTTCTTTGACTCTCCTTTACTGCCTAGAGGTCATGGGTTCGATTCCCACGTCTCACATTTGTTTTCTTTTCATTTTCTTTTACTCTCCTTTACTGCCTAGACCATGGTTTGAATCCCCTTCACCACATTCCTTTTTACTTTTTTATTTTCATGGTTTTTAACATGGTGAGGTCACAGGTTCAATCCTCCATGACCTCACTTGTTTTAATTCATTTTTCACAACATTTTGAAACCTCTTAACTTGACCGAAATTCCTTACTTAAATCTGGAATTTTTTTTGAAATTTTTCAGCATACTATCATCAACATTTACACGTAAATTCATAGGGTAATTCGTAGATCATTTAATACGTTCTTAGGTGCATTTTTCATGGATTCATTTAGCCAAGAGATTATCACTCAAATCAGCCACATTTCAACTCATATGAACATCACGATTTACATCAGCATGTGTACATGAAAAACTATCATGCCATTTCAAGTCCTAAACCATGAACAATAGCCACGGTAACACACACAAACATACGTAGTTACATTTTTGAAAAACATCAACATAAGTCACATAATTCCAAACATACATATAAACACATAATCATCACAAAAACACGTTTCATCCCTAGTTTTCTACCAGCAAACATAACCAACCTATGATTTAATGGGAGCTAGTGACAGGGACATGCAACGAGAACAATCCTAGTTTTCGGATTAGAATTGACAGAATCTTAAGGGGACTCTTGGGAAAGGGACCAAGATAGAAGAGAACCCATACCTTTTTGACGTTCAAACCTCGATTTGCTGCCCAAAAACTTCTCTAAACACACGTCCAACACCAAAAGTTCAACACCCCACTCGACGGAAAACCTTCTCTTTGCCTACATGATTGATTAACGTTTGTTTTCCTAATATTTTTGTGTGAGTTCTTCAAGTGTGAAGAACTTTGGTTTACTTACTGTTTTTGAAGTAATTTGGCAGAGAGAACGTGAATGAGAGTGATAGAGACATGAGAGAGAGATGAGCGTGAGAGGAGAGAGTTAGCTTAGGCTTAGTAGTTTAGTTTAGGACTTAGTCAAATAAGGTTTTTATTAAATATAAAAAATATGATTTTCCTTTTAATTTAATCAGCTAATAAATAATAAATATTAATTAATTACATTAATTTATCAACTTAAAAAAAAATAACTTTAATTTATTGCTTCCACCTAGGCTCGAACACGGGTGGAGCAAGACTTCACTTCAAGAGCCAATTTTCAGCCCTCTCTCCTCAAATTTATCCTCCACCTTATTAATTAAATAATTAATTATATATTTAGGGTAATTATGATACTACCCTTAGCGTATAAAAAGACCATTTTACCCCTAGACCCTCCAAAACTATGATTTTCCTTTTTTAAGTCCGGTAAAGACTCATTCGAGTAAATCTTCGTATTCGAGAGCCCTAAATGGTTGGACCCAACCTTTACAAGCTCAACTAACTCCCCAAGTTAGTTGGCTTGGCTGTAGCAAGGGTTCATAGGTTTGGTTCTACGCGCTTCAATCCGTGTGAACCCGTTCTAATCGTAGGCATTCTAGACCCATTAAGCATTACTTAGCATATTCATTTTTAGGGTTGAAACATTATCCCCCCCTTAGGAGCATTCGTCCACGAATGACACTACTCTGTACTAATAATAAGTAAGTCATCTGTAGAATGTATGGTACACATCCTTGAAACCTACTAGTATCTTCACATTAATAGACTAAGGAACTCTTTCCTAAACTAGTCTCATCAAAGCATACAACATAAGTAAACATATAAGTCATACAAATCAGCAACCAACATGAAGACTCAAACATATTAACCTCATACTAGTGCATAAACACCATACACAGTCAAATACATGAAAGACTAATTAAGGCTACTCACCCGAGACTTCACCAGAAGTGCCTTCCCCTGCACCTCTAGACTTGAGTGCGAAGAATCGTTGCCTCCTTGGAGCCTCTTCACTTGGACCATTAGGCTGAACTCTCTCCTACCCTTGTTCTTGACTTCTCCTAGTCGGACAATCCTTCACCATGTGACCCGGTTTTCCACAACTGTAACAAGCGTTAGAGACCATCATACACTCTCCTCCATGCAGTTTGCCACACTTCCTGCAAGGTGGCCTCTCCTGAGGTGTATCAACTTCATTGTTTCTCTTAACTCTGGACTCGGAATCCCTATCATAGCGACCCTTCGATGAACTTGACTCCCCTTGGTGGGAGAGTCCCTTCTTAAACCTGGGCTTATCCCTTATTTCAGTACTACTCTTCCTTGAAAATTCCCCTCAGCTTGCCTTGATCTGTTCCCTGCCCTAGTCTGCTTCTTCTTCCTGCTTTCCTCCACTTGCTGTACATGGACTATAAGCCTGGAAAAGCCCATGCTGGCATGAAACATAGCTTACCTACACTTCTCCTCGAGATTCTCAGCAATATTGGATAGGAAATGATAAGCAGGCTATTTTTGTTATAATCTTGTAAAAGCCGAAAGAAAAGAACCAAATTAAAAGCTTACCACTTGAACACATTTTGAGCCTGTAATAGACTTTTATTCTCACCCAAAATAGTTCATGACCTTGGTTTACCCAAAGGTAAATTGTCACAACTCATGCTAAAAGCCTAAGTAGAGGGGGAGTGTAACCAGAATAGGAAACGTTAGTCCAACAGCAAGCTGAAATGCAAAGTGGTGTGTACATAGAACAAATAAAAAATAAAAATAAAAATTAAAATGGTGAGGCTGCTGGGATGACAAAAAGAAAGAAAACAAAAGATTCATTTACAAGAGGGTTTGCGAAAACAACACTTTGAGAAACCAAGGGATTAGTCACTCACGAAACCAAATATCCAGTTATCTTTCCCCTAGCACTGAGCCTATGGTAAAACCCAATAAAAGCTCTGCAGTTATCCTATTAAAATTTTCTAAAAAATAGAGTGTAGAAAACGATGACAAGCCTATAGTAGCTGATTTTAGTGCTAGAAGTTCTTTCAGAGCGTGAGAGTAGGACTCACTCCCAACCATTCTGAGTGAGGGACTTCTTTTTTTGTGAGTACACTGTGATTGTATTTGAAAGTGGATTAAGTAAGCTAATAACTCACAGACATAGGCATGATTGACTGTAAGTAATGAAATGTCATATATAGATCCTTGCATGTTAGATTCAGTGACTTGGGATGCAAAATGTGCTGAAAATAGCTGTTGCATATTGTCAATGATTGGAAAAGATTTTGAGAAGTAGGGGGATAATTAATATCATTACTTGAGTACAAGTAATGGTTCTACGTGGAGGGTGTTAATGTACAGGAATATCCGAGTACAGTTTAACGCTTTAAGACAAAGAACTGATACTGGAATATTTTGTATGATTTGATATGTTTGTTGATGATGCAGGAATAATTAGAAAGAGAAGAGAAGTAGAAATAAATCACAGCCATCTTTTGGTCCGTGGCACACTTCACGGACCGTGAAGTGTGATGACATTAGCGGTATTATTAAGACCAAAGTTTGAGAAAGTTTAAGTGAAGACGACAAACGTCTTCACGGACCGTAATAACTTTGATGGTTCGTGATTTTGTCAGTCAACAAGATTCCAGAGAGCAGTGCAAAGTGTCTAAAGTTTGAGAAAGTTGAAGTGAATACCACGGACGTCTCCACAGACAGTAATAATTTTGACGGTCCGTGATTCTGTCCATCAACAAGATTCTAGAGAGGAGTACAAAGTGTTCAGAGTTTGAAAAGTTCAAGTGAAGACTATGGACGTCTTCACGGACTGTAATAACTTTAAGGGTCCATGATGATATTCGTGAACATGATTTTAGAGAGAATCTAAAAGTCTAAGTTTTGGAGATTTTAAGGCAAGACTACGGACAAATGTACGGACCGTGAAGCCTTTCACGGGACGTGATGGGGGCCGTGAAGAAAAGCGATAATGCAATCATAGTTATATTAGGTCTCTTTATAAAATGGTTTTGTGATATTAATTTAGGTCATTTTTGAACTATTATTTATCATCGAACATTTTTACGAAGGAGAAAGGGGAGAATTTGGGATTTGTTTGAGACTATCTTGTTTCAAATTACTTGGCAACAAGAGAAAATTTGACTCTTAGATTATCAAGGTTGTTTTTGAGTTTCGATTTTCTATCGTAAGTGTTCAAAATTATGTTCTCAATTGTAATAAATTGTTATATACGTAGAATTATGAGTCACTAAGCATTTAAATCAGGTGTGTGGGATCTAGACGATACTGTGAATTTGACCCTGTAAAACGAGCGTAGAGCAATTGTTGTTCACATGATGTAGATTAAAGCTTTGATTATAATTTTGTTTAATGAGTGCACACTTTAGACTAGACTGAATCAAGTGGTTGTTCGAGAGAAAAACACTTGTTAGGAAAAAGCAAAGATCTCTTTAGAGTATTGAAGTTAATGTTAGAGTACGAGAGAAAATAACTTTATCTTTACATCCACTTAAGAGATTTCTTAATAAAATAATCATTTGTAGTTTGAGAGAATATAAATGATTATTGTCTAATAAGTCTGAGAAGCATTACATAAATTTTATTCGCTGGGCTTTGTGAAGTTATGATTGCTTGAAGCTTAGATTGCAAAGTAGTTTCACAATTGCTGTCATAGTGACCACTAACCTAGTTTCTCTTAATCAACGGAACAACCCATACATAGTCATCTTCTATACAATAGATTTGAAATCTTGATCGTAAGTTTAGAAATTGATACTTACTATTCATACCCAAGTTTTACTTTTTGGTTAAATTCATTAGGAGATAGTAAGAGCAATCAGATAAGAGCGACAATAAAACATTATCTATAAACAAATTCTCTGTGGGAACGATCTCAACTCCATTTGAGTTCTGTAAAGTGACAACGACCATTTACACTTTCATTTGAAGTGTAAGTTTGGACATATCAATACTCTTGAACCTGACGATGTACTTCATTAGGTAAGTCTTAGTTCAACTATTCTTTTGAACACTACGAGATTATTCTTCAAACATGTCTTCAATCATTAGATAGGGAGATTTCTACTAGAACCCTTAACTCAACTACGTGAAGGCTTCCATCTCATGAGACATAACTTTAGGGAACCCATACTCTACTATGTAAGAGTTACCCCTTTTCTTTGATAGTCTTCACATAAACTACGTGTGGTTCTACTTTAAATTCGTAGCATGGACCTTAACTTTTGTGACATTCTGTCACGCCCCAAACTCAAGGGGCGCAACTAGCGCCTAATACAAAAAATCAGGCCCGAGCTGACCTTGCTGAACCATTTGCTACTACCACATGGAAGCCACATGCAATCAAGAAAACAAAAAAGTATATATCGGCTTAAAATTAAGTCCTCGCCCGGCAAGGCCCCTGTTAATAGATCTATAAAAGAAACAACCACTCCTAAGAGTTCATATAAATATATAACCAACTAGCACAAAATTCCTGATTGGGCCGGCAATGGCACCATAATATCTATACCTAAACTTGAAGCATGTATATATCAAGACAATACACCAATTAGCTCTCAAGCTTCAGCAAACCAACAAACTAGGCCAGCATGGCCATAATGTAGCTATACACCCCACACACTACTCTTCAAGCATCTAAGAGTAGAAAAGATTGGCGGGACAGGGCCCCAGCCTACCCATTAAGATATATACAACAAAAGCTAACAGACCTCCCAACTCTGGCAGCTCTGGTGGAAAGGGATATACAATTAGATAGATGTTAATCATGCTGGTTAGGAAGTCTACTGAGTCGTCTGTCGGGACCTGCATGTGTGATTGCAGCGCCACAAGGAAATGGGGCGTCAGTACAAAATTTTGAGCAATTCATGAGCAGATGAGTTGAATGTTGTGATTGTTATTTGTGGTAGAGATGACAATGGAGTAAGAAAAACATGGGACAAGTAGGGGCGGGTCCGAATATTACAAAAAAATAATAATTAATGTTCTTCAAATTTACCATTAGTGAAATCAAGACTAGGTTTTTATTTCACAATAATCTTGGAGCATGGGCTTAGATGGAAATAGATTTATTAGGTTTCTTGTGTTAAGAATGGTTTCATTAGTATATATTGACACACAAAATAGATTTAGTTTAATACATAAAACCATCATGGAAAAAGTGGAAAACTTATTCTTCTATTAAAACCTCAACCAAATGAAAATGAAAGAAAAGTGGAATTTTAACAAAAACAAGAACAAGATAAAGAAAAAACCTTATTCTTCTATTAGAACCCCTAAAATCTTGTTGTCACGCTTATAAGCCATTAGTTATAAGTACAAAATAAAACTTAATAAATATAGAGAGAACTAATGCACAATTATAACCTTTATTTGGTATTTCATTGTATTCTGTTCTAGCTTTTTTTTGTGAGAAGGTCAGTAGTACATAATATATTGTATTTAAGAAGTTGTAATATTAGATATTTCTACAAAGATAACTCTCATCATTACAGTAGCAATTGGAAATGAAATCTTGACAAATGTGCAAAGTTTGACTTGTTTGCTTATGCTAGCAATGGAGACAGTTTGCAATGCTTTAAGGGTTGCAAATCTGCAAACTCAAATATAGATTTGAACCCAAATATTGCCTTTATTATTGCTGACCCTTTTAAACTTTTCCACACCTTTTTCAATCAGTCTAAAAGCTCTGTCCTTTCAACATTATTGCATCTTTTGTCAAGGACACAATCATCTATGATAATGAATTTATACCCCGTTGCTCTGAAATGTGATGATGGTTTAGACAAAGAGTATACAACTTACCAACTGCATCAGAAGTCCCTGAAATATGGGTAAAGCAAGACTCTAAAAGTATACACTCACACCACATTGTGATAAATGGGGATGAATCTTTATTAGTGTCAAAACTGAAGGAGAAGAAAGACAAAGACCCCATCTTAATTGAAATACATACAAATGTTCATAAGAAGAAGATAATGGATTTCAATGAAGGGGGAGATGGTGTGTTGAGATATCAAGGTAGATTGTGTGTTTCAAAGGTATATGAGATCTAAGAGAGGATCATGGCAGAAGCTCATAGTTATAGATATTTGATCCATCTAGATTCCACAAAGATGTACCATAACTTGAGAGAAGTCTATTAGTGAAATAACATGAAGATGTGTATTGCAAATTTTGTTGCTAAGTGTCCAAATTTTCAGCAAGTCAAGGTGGAACACCATAGGTCACATGGTGTGGATCAAAACATATCTCTTCCGGAATAGAAGTGGGAGATGATTCATATGAACTTCATTACTTGCTTACCGCGATCTCGCAGGCAGCATGATTTGATTTGGGTGATTATAGATTGGATGTCTAAATCAACCCATTTATTACTGGTAAAGTCAACAAATTCAACATATGAGTATGCTGGTTTGTTCATTCATGATATAGTTTGACTTCATAGAGCTCCCTTGTCCATCATCTTGAATATAAGTGCTTAATTTACCTCTCTATTTCAGAAGTTGGTTAAGAAAGTTTGGGTTCACACGTATACCTTAGTACTGCTTTTCATCCTCAAACATATGGTCAGTTCCCCATAATTTAAGGAAGAATGATTCCAAGGGGGAGATATTGTAACACCCCAAAAATTTCTAAGCTAAAGCCCAAATAATTGTTTAATTTCATATAAATTTGTAGTGGGTGATTCTTAAATTGCTCATATGTGTAAAGTTAAATTTTTTAGTTTGTGAATGGTTTAGGATATGAATAAGGTCGCAAGAACCCCCTAGCACAAAGTTCAGTTGAAAGCTTCCTTACTTATTATGTTTTGACATAAGATTCTACTAATGTTAACTTCCAATTATCATCTATCCTATCTCATAATTATTTAGGTGGCCCATGAACTTTCAAATTGAAGGTCTTTGGTTTCTCTTTCCAACGCCACCAAGTTTGCCTAATTTCGTGTTTGGAGTAAAAAGTTAAGGCCATTTTACCAAAGACTGTCATATTAGAAAAAGTTGACCGCAACCGTGATGGGAGATCAACTACATTACGGTCTGTAATATAGACCATCAACTTTGCAGAAATTTCAGTGTTTAGGGGATTTTGATGATGATAGGTGACAGGCCATCAAGACCTCCATCACGCACAACTATATTTTGTATTTTCTGTTAATTAAGAGTATTTTACTTTTTTCCCATCCATTCTAAGCCTAAATCCTGACCCTTTTACACATAGTTATGGGTCATAGCAGTGTTAGACATAATTTATTTATATTTTTTAAGACTTTAAATCACTAGATAAATGTTTTAAGAGAGAAAAAAACTAGGGTTTCGAGCGTTCTTTAAGTTTCCATTAATTTTGCAAAGAATATTGTTCTTCCAAGGTATCTAAGGCTAACATACTGTTGGACTGGTTTGTACTAATGCCATGCATCTAATTACAAACTAGTAAGAGGGTAATCAAGGGTTTTATCCTTGATTTTGGGTATTCTTGAGATTAGCAATATCGTTTAATTTCAATTTATATTCCCAATTGTTAAGTTGCCATATATCATGTATTGATATTTTTGAATTGGTTGTTCATGTCTATTTTCTAGTATGATTCTTATTGTTGAGATATTTATTAAGAAATTCTATAAACCAATCATTGTCTTTAATTGATTTATGAGAAAAGTAAAGGAACTAAGTAATTCCCTAAGATATCATTCTTAAAGTGGGGAAAGAAAAACTTTCATTTCTAAATGAGTTTATGAGTTCAAAGATATTTCAGAGCAATTACCTCTTTTAAGAGAATGTTATATATATATATATGAGGATGAGTTCAGACAACTCAAAACTTTCATAAACCATTTCCTACCAACATGGGTTTAGGATCATACTTCTCAAATGAATCCTTATAGCTTAGTGGATCCACTTAGTAGAGGGGTTCTATACCCTGAAATAATATAGGACAGTTCTGGCAGCGTGGACAAGGCATTGTATCACCACATAGCTCGTAGTGATTGTAATACCCCCTATACTAGAAGGATCAAACTACAAGCTTTTTCGAAGTTGCAGGTGCCATATAGGGACCCTAGGGTGAATCACGAACTGTAGGTGGGGTACGTTGTTGGTCACCCCAACTCCATCCAAAAATTCCCCATGGACGGACCTACGAACTGTAGGTTGGAACACGGTCCGTGTTCCAGGTCATGCATCATGGTCCTTAGAAACCACTCCCAGGTTAGACAGTCGATCAACCCGTCAATGACCTCGACATGTCTTAAGTTAGGGTCATTTTGTCTTTTCCTCTATGCATTAGAAATCTAAACTATGTTGTTTAACCCCTAAACTACATAGTTTCGGTCAGTTTAAGCTTAGCAACTTAATCAAAACCTAGCCTAAGTGAGTCATTCACTATAATTCATCAAACTTAGAGGAAAAATAAGAGAAAAGATGTGACCCAAACCATCCAAGAATGCTGCACATTTTCTTCAGTTCCAACCTCAAAATTGAAAGATTTCTCCATAGATTTCATCACTAGGTATCTGGGATTTCACTAGTGGGTTCCTTTCATCCATTAGGTCCATAGTATTCAATCATATTCTTGATTCCCTTCATATTTTTAGACATCAATTTTCTTAAACATTACAGAATTGTTGTGATTTAGCTGTTGTAGTTCTCTTACTCAGATTATCATGTTTTGCTAACAATATTTCTTAGCTTCTTGCATGAAAATAAGAATTCAAGCTGTATAGATTCATTTAGTTCATGAATTTCACTAGGTAGGATAGATATAGAGATATACATGCTTCAACTATAAAATGTTTCATGATCAATACTTCAATATTGCATTTTCAGTCATCATGTCAAACAACTGATCTATCTAGTATACTTTAGTTATGTTGTGTTGAACACATTTCAGTTGAAAGTAGTCTTAACACCGAGTTGGACACGGATCATTCACCCTCATAGTCCCAGAACTATGTGCCCTCATAGTTTTATAAGTCCCCTTTGTTGGGCATCATATGAAGTAATAAATCCAGTCATGCCTTTATACCCCTAGGCAAGGTGTGTTGGGTTCTTTCTATGGGGCGTATACATCAAACTCCACGTTGAGATCACATGGTTTTATGTCGGTTAATAGTAGCTACCACAGTCAGAATCTGGTGCATCTGACCAGGGTTTCAACTAGATTTCAGTATTTAGTTTTAGTATGTTATCTACTTGGTCAATGCATTAAGTTTAGTTTTGATTAAGTATATTTCAGTATCTTCATCATGTTCAGACTATATTATTGTTGAGTATCCTTTGTTTACTTATTTTTTCGACTTTATCATATCCCGCATGCTTAGTACCTTCCAAGTACTGACGCATACTCTGCTATACATCTTCTTGTGATGTTGGTTTAGGTCCTTATCATTCAGATCATGTGTAGATCGGTTCACAATTAATATTCAGTAGCATTAGCGGTGAGTCCTCATACTTTGATGACAATAGAAATGTTTTCTATTTTAGTATTTCATTTTAGTTTTAGTTTAACTAGCGTTAGCTAGGTCATGTCCTAACATCTCTAGTATGTCAGAGGCTTATTTTAGACATAGAAAGATCCAACTTTAGTGTTTTGATTTACAATACAATATCTTTAACGCTTATTCAATATTTATATATTTAGACCAGTTTTGGGTATTTCCTATCATTCAGTTTATCTCATCTTTTAAGCTTTCGCATAGTATCTTTTGTTCAGTTTCTTAAGTATACTTATGATATGCCAACTTAGGGTTAACTTGGGATCACTCATGATCCTAGGTCCCGTGTATACATCTAGGGGTTAGCCTCAGGGCGTGAAAAACATGGTATCAGAGCATTAGGTTTAGGAGTCTTAGGATGTCTGAAAAGCTGCACTAAGTAGAGTCACTTTCATGAGTGTGAAGCGCACCAGACCTATGAGGGGGAGGCTACGAAGTGTTTATGAAAAACATCACTTCCTTGTTATTCTTATTGTGCGTGGGTATGATCTCCTTTCTAATTTGACATTATGCATTTCAAATCATGGCTCCTCATAGAGCTTACGCAAGGAATGGTAATACCCGCAACACTAACAGAGTTCCTCAAGTCCCAGACCACGAGGTTTTGAATGCATAGTTTAAGAGTGCTATCCAACGTTTAGGCTAGAATGTAGCCAACCAGAACAATTTGCAGGTTCCACTTCCTACAAATACTAGTGGTGTATCAATGGCAGCTAGGGTTCGATATTTTGTTAGGATGAATCCACCGAAGTTTCTAGGGTCACAAGTTGGTGAAGACCCCAGATTTTTATTGATGAGGCCAAGAAAATCATTGGAGCAATGTCAGTGACTGGAAATGACAGGGTAGAGTTGGCATCCTACCAGATTAAGGATGAGTCTCACATATGGTTCATGCAGTGGAAGGAAAATAGGGATGAGAATGCAGCTCCCATGACTTGGGATTTTTTTACTAGAGCTTTTATGGACATGTTCTTCCCAAGAAAGTTTAGGGAGGCTAAGGCTCCCAAATTTATGAATTTGAGACAAGGTTCAATATAAGTCCAAGAGTACAAACTTAAGTTCGCCCAACTCTCTAGGTATGCTCCACATACGGTTGCCGATCCCAGGGTATAAATAAGTAACTTCCTATTTTGGGTATCTAACTTAGTGAAGACAAATTTTGGAAAAAACTATGTTGTTGGAGGATATGAATATCTCTAGGCTCATGAATCACGATCACTAGATTGAGGGAGAATTGCTTAGAGAACTAGCTAAGTACAACTAAAAGGCTAAACTACAGAACTATGAGTAATCTCAGAAGATATCGAGTGGTTAAAATCGCTCAAACTATAATTAAAAGTCTTCAACTCTAGCACATTCATTAGCTAGTGCTTCATCCCCCGGGTTTTGACAGGATAAAAAAGGTAGGGCATCATACTCTTACGTCTACGGGGTGTGTTTCAGGTAATAAAACCTACCCAACTTGTCCATATTGTGGTAAGAACCATCCGAGCAAGGTTCTTGTAGGCAAGGAAGGATGTTTTGGTTGTGTTCAAGCTTGCCACAGGTTGAGAGATTTCTCTTATTCATAATAGGGAAAAAGACGTAACAATAATAGGTCTCAGTCTATAGCTCCAGCAGCACCATCAGGTCACCCAACTCAACAGGTGCTTCATATGGTACAGGTGGCGGTCATTGCCATAATAGGTTGTATGCTCTCCAAGCTCTCCAAGACTAGGAAGATTCTCCTGATGTGGTCACTGGTACGTTACAAACCTTTCATTTAGATGTTTATGCTCAGTTATATCAAGAGACTACTCTTTCCTTTGTAACTCTATATATAGCAGTGAACTTTGGTGTCAATCCAGAAACTCTCTCATAACCTTTCTTAATCTCTACTCCAGTTGGTGACCCATTTATAGCTAAACGGGTATACAACACTTGCCCTGTCATAGTCTCTCCGTAATTCACCTCAGCAGATCATGTAGAGCTACAAATGGTACACTTTGATATCATTTCCTGGATTGGTTACATTTATGTTATCACTAGGATCGTTTGTTTAAGTTTCCAAGCAAATAAGTTCAAAAAATTTAAGGATAGTAGCTCAATGCCTATGGGTCATTTAATTTCCTACCTTATGGCCAGAAAGATTATTTCCAAGGGGCACATCTATAATCTTGTTTGAGTTAAGAATTCAAACTCTGAAACTTGAACTCTTGAGTTAGTCCTTGTAGTAAATGAGTTTCCAGCAGTGTTTCAAGAAGATCTTCCCAAAATTTCTCCTAGAAGGGAAATCGACTTCAGAATAGATATCCTTCCAGATACCCACCCTATTTGAATTCCTCCTTACAATTTATCTCAAGTTGATCTTAACGAATTGAAGGAACATTTGAAAGACCTTCTAGATAAGGGCTTTATCATAGCTATATCTCTCCAAGGGGTGCACTAGTGTTGTTTGTGAAAATGAAAGATGGTTCTCTCATGATGTGCATTAACTATCAGCAGTTCAACAAAGTCACAATTAAGAATAAGTACCCTTTTCCCAGGATTGATGACTTATTTGACAAATTATAGGGTACTTGTCATTTTCAAAAATAGACCTCAGATGCTGTTATCATCAGCTCATAGTCAGTGATAGTGACATACCAAAAAACAACCTTCAGAACTCTGTACGATCATTATAAATTTGGATTTATGTCATTTGGACTAACCAATGCTCCTGCAAATTTCGTGGATTTAATGAACAAGGTGTTCAAGCAGTATCTGGACTTATTTGTTAACGTCTTTATTGATGATATCTTCATTTACTCTAGGAATAACAAAGAACATGCGACTCATTTAAGTTTTAACCTCCAAACTCTTAAGGATTGCCGAATATTTGCTAAGTTTAGCAAATGTGAGTTTATTTACACTCAATAGCATTTCATGGGCATATAGTGTCTTACAAAGGGATCTGAATGGATTCTCTGAAAAAAGAGGCAGTGAAGCATTGTCCCAGACCCACCTCTCCTACATGTCATAAGTTTCTTTTGTTTGTCTAGTTATCACTGAAGGTTCATAGAAAAATTTTCATCCGTAGCCTCTCCATTGTCTAAGTTGACTTAAAAAAAGGTTAAGTCTCAATGATCAGATGAGTGTAATAAGAGTTTCGTAGAATTGAAAATTAGGTTGACTTGACTCTACCAGAGGGTTCGAACAGTTATATGATCTGTTGTGATGCATCTAGAGTCGGCCTGGGTTGTGTTTTGACGTAACGATGTATAGTTATAGCTTATGCTTCTAGACATCTTAATGTTCATGTGAAGAATTATCCGACTCATAACCTTGAGCTTGTAGACGTATTTTCCCTACAGATTTGGAGACAATACTTGTATTGTTCTCATGTAGACCGTTCACAGACTATAATAGCCTTTAATATGTGTTCACCTAGAAAGAGTTAAATCTTCACTAGAGGAAATGTCTTGAATTCATCAAGGACTATGATATGAATGTGATTTACCATCTTGGTAAGACAATGTAGTAGCTCATTCTCTTAGCAGACTATCTACGGGTAGTGTAACACATATTGGGGAAAAAAGGAAGAAATTGACACAAGATGTTCACCGGTCCGCTTTATTAGGAGTTTGCTATATGAACATATCATATGATGGTGTGATAGTTCCGAATGGTCAAAATCTTCATTGGTAGCAGAGGTTAAGTAGAAACAAAACAGTGATTCTATATTGCTTTAAATGAAGGGTGTAGTTCATGAACAGAAAGTTGAGGTTTTCTCTCAATGGGGAGATGGTGTGCTTCGCTACCAGGGTCATTTATGTGTTCTGTAGGTGGGTGAGTTGATACATCAGATCCTTACAGAAGCATATAACTCAAAGTATTTTGTTCATTCGGATGACACCAAGATGTACCGTGATCTACGGGAAGTATTTTGGTGGAATGGTATGAAGAGGGACATAGAAAATTTTGTGGCTAAGTGCCCAAATTGTTAGCTGGTGAAGGTTGAACAGTGCAAACAAAGAGGTATTACTCAAGAGATTAACATTCCTACATGGAAGTGGGAAGTCATAAACATAGACTTCCTTACGAGTTACCACGTACTCGCAGACACCATGACTCTATTTGAGTGATATTAGAAAGAGTTATGAAGTTCGCTCACTTTTTAGCTTTTTAGAGTACATATGCATCGGAGGACTACGCTAAACTCTAAATTAATGAGATAGTCAAGTTTCTTTTGTATATCATCTCAAATAGAGGGCCTCAATTTACATCTAATTTCTCGAGTCATTTCAAAAAGGTCTTGGTACCTAGGTAAATCTAAGCACATCATTTTATCCACAGATAGATGGTCATGGAGAGCGCACCATTTATACCAAAGAGGGCATGTCGAGAGCTTGCACGATAGACTTCAAGGGAATTTTGGATAATCACCTTCCCCTTAGAGAGTTTTCCTACAATAATAGTTACCATTCCAACATTCAGATGGCCCCTTATGAGGCATTATATGGGTGTAGGTGAAACTTTATGATTGATTTGTTTGAAGTAGGTGAAGCATCATTTATCAGGCCAGATTTGGTTCATAAATCTATGGAAAAAATTGAGATTTTAAGATAGATTAAAGACAAAACCAGAGTAATCAGAAGTCCTTAGCAGATGTAAGGAGAAGTGACTTGGAGTTCGAAATCGAAGATTGGGTTTTTCTAAAAGTATCACCTATGAAGGGGATGATGACATTTAGCAAGAAAAAGAAGCTCCACCCTAGATAAGTAGGCCCTTATTGCATCTTGAAATTGGTGGGTAAAGTGTCTTATGGGTTAGAATTCTAAGCAGAACTATCAACACTCTATCCAGTCTCATATTTCTTTATTGAAGAAATGTGTGGGTGATCCAGCATCTATAATACCATTAGGAAGTGTGTCTATTAAGGAGAGTCTCACTTGTTGACACACCCCGGAAATTCTATGACCTAAAATAGAGCCTCAAATGTTGTATAATTATGATTTTAGGACTAAATTAGTGTAAATAACTTATTTGAGAAGTATTGGATCCATAGCATCAAAGAAAGGCCTTAACGTCCGAAAACTAGCAAAATTGAACTAGTAGACGTCCCTATGTTTGGTGAAGGTTTGCGAGGGTCATATTGAGTCTAAAGCTTTTAAAAACACTTTAAATAGGTAAAATATAGAATAGAGGTTCAAAAATTACTGTCATGACTCCCCAAGGACCACCGGAAGGATCATTGAGGAGGACCCGAACATGGTCGAGCAGGCTGCCAAAGCAGCCAACGCTTACCCAAGAATTGGGAGGCTGCTACGCGATGCGTAGCCAAAACGTGGAGATCCAAAAATGGTCGTGAGATGAGGGGCCTACATGAGGTTCACTGCCTCAACCCGGATTTCAAAAATAAAATGTGAAATTGACCCCGCGACGCGCAACAACTTCTCACATTCGTAAATGTCGTATTTTAAGCATTTTGACTTCACAAAAAGACCAAATTATGTGAGGGGTATTTTGGGTAATTTAGGGGGTAACTATATATTTAATAAGGGTCAGTTTTTATGTCATTTTTACGCACTCCAATAAATTCCCCAAAACAAAAACCCAAAAGCTCTCATCTCTCTACTTTATCTCGCCCTAAATCCTCCATTGAAGAAGCAAGAAATCTTGAAGAAGAAGATCAATTTCTCTAGGATTTCACTTGGTATCTTTGATTAAGCTTCATCAAGGTACCATTTCTTTCACTCTTGGGATCTTGTCCCTCCAAAAGATGATTTCTAAATCCCCCAAAAAATCTAGGTATTCTTCTACACATGGGTCTTCTTTGAAAAGCGAAATTATGAATCAATTGTAATGAATTATGATGAATTTATGTTCATTAAGTATATATTGATGGTTAATTGATGATTTCCTATGAGATTTACCTATACCCATATCCTTCCCCCAATTTCATTAAAACCTTGAATTGATATGGTGAATTGTGAAGATTATGAATATGCAGATTGACTACGTTGTTTTTAATTATGTAATTGCATCTTGAATTTACCTCATTTATGTAATTGGTTATGTATTTCTTGGTAATGGAAATATGAATGTTCTTGACAGGAATGTTGATTGGTTCTTCTTGAATTCAATTATGAAATATGTGTTAATTAGATAGCAATGCTTCTAAGTCAACTGTGTGGTTGTGATGTTGATGCTAAGTATTCCTCATCCCTAACCCTAAGACATTGAATTAGACATGATCTATGTATGCATGTTATGATATGATTATTGTATGATTGAAGGCAGTTTCTTATGATTACAATAAAGTGTTAAGTGAAAGGTTTACTTACTTATAAAGTGGTGTCTAAAGTGAAAGAATTGTTCTAACTTGTGATCACCTATGAGCTAGATATGATAAGATGTTTACATAGGAGTCTAGAAGAGAGTAATATGAAATTGTATGATCAAATAATATAATTACTAAAGGGAATAGTTGCTTATCACCGAAAGGGCATGTCAATGAGATGGAGGTCTCACGCTAGTAAGTCCGGCTTCCCACATGGGTTCCTTCACATTAGTAAGTTCGGATTCCCAAGTTATGTGTTGTGTCATGAGATGGAAACCTCCACGTTAGTACGTAAAGGTTTCTACCTACAATCTCCTTGACCCTTAATTATGTGCCCACATAGGACTCTAACTTAGTGGATCCACCTAAATAGCTACGTACGAATGGTTACACCTTATGCAAGTGTTAACCCTCTCTTTTTGGTGTGGGAGTAGAAGACCGATTCCATGTAGCTCACATGGTATCATGTCGGTTATTGCACTTATTTCCCTCATGTAAAAAAACTAAATAAATAAGTTAAGTATGTGAACTCTTACCAAGTTTGTCTTGAAGGCTACTACATAAGGTAAGGGAGGGTATGGGACTTCTCTTACTCATTGCACATGTGGGATCCTAAGGGATGGTTCTAGTAGTGTTAATTTATGATTATGATTATGATTATAATTATGTTGATAAGCTATGAGTAGTATTCATGTATTAAACATGTCATGATGAATTATGAGAATATGTTGTAAGTATGAAGTGGGTTGCTTATTGTGATACTTAGCCTTAGATGGGATTATGGGGTTCTACCTTTGGTAATTCACAAGTATTGCTTAAGTGGTCTACATGTTAAGTCGATATTATGTGGAATTGACTTATTATGCTTATTATATATGCACGTTGAGTTAAGTTGATAGAAAGCATGATTTTGACTAAATTGTCATTTTCTCATGCATTGCTGATTTTTGTGCATAGGAGTCATACTTAGTACTTGTGGTTTGTACTAACCCATATTTCTCCCTTTTTTCCCAAACATTTTCGGTTCGAGCCGCTGAGAATTTTTTGTCGATTGCAAGGAAGACTTGAATCTTTTCCCAAGTCATTGGTAAGTTCTCACATCCGGGAATGTTGCCAAGTTCTAATCTAGCTATGATGTTGCTTTGTTTAGAAACATTAATTCTCACTTTTATCATTGAGACAATTATTGTAAGCCTATAATGGCATATTGTTTTGCATTTTGGATATGTACAAAGATTCGTACTCTTGTAGATGGTTTATATGTGAGATGAGACTTTAGACTCCTATATGATTTGTTATGCTAACATAGAAGTCTATGCACACTTCGTATGTGAGGAGTCTAGGTAAAATCCATATATAATATGCGAGGAGTCTAAGTATACTTCACCACGTAAAGTTTTAAATTTATCTGCATTTTGACCTATGATGTGCTATGATGTATGCTAAGGGCTTGTCTTAGTCCTCTCAGAGGACGACGATGTCGGTTACGCCTAGGGGGTACTTTAGATCGTAACAAGCTTGGTATTAGAGCATGAGGTTGATTAATCGTAGGATTAATGTCTCCTTAACCCACGTCTTGTAGGGTCTTATTCATAATTGCGAAGCGCACCACACTTAAGAATGAGAGACTATGTGATGCTTAGCAACTTTAACTCTCTGGTTATTCCTTATTCGTGTCTAAGAGTCTTAACACTATCTAGTATTTTATTCTAATCCTTTTATTGTTATTATAGGCAATGAATACAAGGAGAAATAATGCTCGAAGGGCCGAGGAGGATAATTTTAATGAGGTGGTTCCCCCTCAAGCTCCTCAAAACCCTAAAGTTCCTATTGAAGAAGGGGCCATGACAAATATTGAGATAAGGGTGGCTATTCATAGCTTGACTCAATTATTGGCTACCCAAGTTGCTAGGGATGCAAGAGTGCAAGTAAACCCCAATGATAACACCACCGCTTCAAGGATTAGGGATTTCACAAGGATGAATCCCCCTACTTACTATGGTTCTAAGGTGGAGGAGGAACCACAAGGGTTCATTGATGAAGTGTTCAAAGTTCTTGACGCTCTGGGTGTTTATTCTCAAGAAAAGGCGGAACTAGCCGCCTACCAACTCAAAGACGTAGCTCAAGTTTTGTATGAGAAATGGAAGGATGAGAGGCCGATTATAGAAGGTCGGATTACTTGGGGAGCTTTCAAAATGGCTTTCCTTGATAGGTTCTTTCCCTTGGAACAAAGGGAGAGGAAAATGCAAGAATTCATCAACCTTCATCAAGGAGGTATGAGAGTGAAGGAGTATAGCCTCAAGTTCACTCAACTATCAAAGCATGCTCCTACTATGGTTGCGGATTCTAGATATAAGATGAACAAATTTTTTATGGGGATATCAAACCTTGTGGTTAATGAATGTAGGTCGGCTATGTTGAGTCCTAGAATGGACATCTCTTGTCTCATGGTTCATGACGAATAAATTGAGGAGCAAAAGTTTAAGCAAGTTGGTAGGGAGTTGAAGAAGGTAAGAACCGAAAATGGGAATTTTTTCAAGACTAAATTTGTGGTGCAAAACAAACCAAGGTTCAAAAGAAGGTTTTCCAACCAAGGCCCTCCTAATGCTCCAAGGGTCAAAAAGAGTAAGGTGTCTACTCCCAAGCCCCAAGAGGGGAAAGGTGGTGGTTCTTATGTTGAGAAGCCTCTTTGTTCAAAATGTGGTAGAAAACATGATGGTAAGTGCCTAGTTGGCACGGGTAATTGCTATGGTTGTGGCAAGAGTGGCCATATGAAGAGAGATTGCCCTATGATGAAGACTCAAGGAAGGGAAAATGTTCAAGCACAAGCAAATGTCCCAAATCAGGATGCTCCTAAAAAGAATCACTTTTATACTCTCCAATCTTGAGGTGATCAAGAGAGCTCAGCGGATGTGGTTATCGGTATGCTACAATTATGTTTATTTAATGTGCATGCTTTACTTGATACCGGAGCTACATTGTCATTTGTGACCCCTCTTGTAGCCATGAAATTTGATATACTACCCGACATATTAGACGAATCATTTTCGGTTTCTACCCCGTCCGTGGTGGTTAAGAGAGTCTATAAAGGTTGTCCAATTTCCTTGCCCAATAGAGTTACATTAGTTGAATTGATAGAACTTGATATGCTATATTTTGATGTCATATTGGGAATGGATTGGTTGCATGCTTGCTTTGCCTCTATTGATTACAGGACAAGGGTAGTCATATTTCAATTTCCAATTGAACCCACTTTTGAGTGGAAGGGAGGAAACTCAAATCCTAGGGGTAAGATCATTTCGTGTCTAAAAGCTTGCAAATTGATTGCAAAGGGTTGTCTCTACCACATAGTAAGAGTTAGGGATCTTGAATATGAGGTCCCTTTCATAGAGTTGGTACCCGTGGTGAGGGAATTTCTGGGGGTCTTTCTCGATGACCTTCCCGGAATTCCTCCCAAACGGGAGATTGACTTCGGCATAGACCTATTTTTGGATACACAACCTATCTCAATCCCTCATTATCGGATGGCCCCGGTCGAGTTGAAAGAACTAAAGGCTCAACTCAAGGATTTTCTAGATAAGGGTTTTATTCGACCAAGCATATCTCCATGGGGTGGCCCGATATTGTTTGTGAATATGAAGGATGAGTATTTGAGAATGTGTATCGACTATCGACAATTTAACAAAGTCACTATAAATAATAAGTACCCGCTCCCTAGGATTGATGACTTGTTTGATCAACTCCAAGGAGCGAGTTACTTTTCAAAGATTGACTTGAGGTCTGGTTATCATCAACTTAGAGTGAAAGAGGTTGATATTCCGAAAACGGCATTCCGAATAAGATATGGTCACTTTGATTTCCTAGTGATGTCATTTGGGCTAACAAATTCCCCGGCGGCATTCATGGACCTTATGAATCGAGTTTTTAGAAAGTATCTTGATTTGTTTGTGATTCTATTCATTCATGACATTTTGATATACTCTAGGAGTGAGAATGATCATATGAGACATTTGAGGATAGTTTTGCAAGTTCTCAAGGATAACCAACTTTTTTCTAAGTTTAGCAAGTGCGAATTTTGGTTGAGATCAGTTGCATTTCTTGGTCACATTGTCTCTAGTGATGGGGTAGAGGTTGATCTAAGGAAGATGGAAGTGGTCAAAAGTTGGCCTAGACCTTTCAGTCCTACCGACATTCAAAGTTTTCTAAGGTTGGCCGGTTACTATAGGAGGTTTGTTGATGGATTTTCATCTATCACATCTTTATTAACGGCCTTAACCCAAAGGAAGTCCAAGTTCGAATGGTCGGAATCATGTGAATAGAGTTTCCAATTATTGAATGATAGACTCACCTCCGCTCTTGTATTGACCATACCGGAGGGTACAGAAGGGTTTGTGGTTTATTGTGATGCCTCCTGAGTGGCTCTAGGAGTGTACTCATGCAACATGGCAAATTCATAACATACGCCTCTGGGCAACTCAAGCCACATGAGAAAAATTACCCAACTCATGACCTTGAGCTTGTGTCTGTAGTATTTGCCTTGAATATTTTGAGACACTATATCTATGGGGTATGTGTTCACCGATAACAAGAGTCTACAATATGTATTCACTCAAAAATACTTGAATCTACGCCAAAGAAGATGGTTAGAACTTTTAAAAGATTATGATATGATCGTCCTTCACCATCCCGGGAAAGCTAATGTGGTTGCGGATGCACTAATCCGAGTGTACATGGGTAGTATGGGTCATGTGGTTGATAATAAGAAAGATTTAGTGAAAGAGGTACATAGCTTGACTCGTTAGGGGTTCGACTAGAAGAATCTCCAAAGGGTGGTTTCGTGGTTCGCCACAACTCCAAGTCATCTTTAGTGGTTGGGGAGAAATCCAAGCAACACCTTGATCCTCTATTAATGGAGTTGAAGGAAACGGTCCTTAGTAAGTCTAATGAGTCTTTATCTCAAGGAGAAGATCGGGTGCTTAGGCACCAAGGAAGGTTGTGCGTACCAGATATGGATGGCTTAAAGGAATTGATCATGGAAGAGGCTCATGGCTCCTGCTATTCCATCCATCCGGGTGCCACAAATATGTACCGCAATTTACGAGAAATTTATTGGTGGAATTGTATAAAAAGGGACATAGCGGATTTTGTTGCTAAGTGTCCAAACTGCCAATAAGTCAAAGCGGAGCATCAAAGGCTAGGTGGCTTGACTGAAAATATAGATATTCCTACATGGAAGTTGGAGGATATTAATATAGACTTCATAGTAGGGTTGCCTCGTACTAGAAGAAAACATGACTCGATATGGGTTATTGTGGATAGGCTAACCAAGTCCTCACATTTTCTTCCCGTCAAAGTCACATATTCGGCGGAAGACTATGCCAAATAGTACATCAAATAGATAGTGAAGTTACATGGATCCTCTTTGTCCATCATTTCGGATAGAGGCACTCAATTTACCTCCAAATTTTGGAAAGCTTTCCAAAGTGGGATTGGACGAAGGTGAAGCTTAGTACCACTTTTCATCCCAAGACGGATGGTCAAGCGGAACTCACTATTCAAACCCTTGAAGATATGTTGAGGGCTTGTGTCATTGACTTCAAAGGTAATTGGTATGACCACCTTCCCTTGATAAAGTTCTCTTGCAACCATATCTACAATTCGACTATCTCCATGGTACCCTTCGAGGCACTTTATGGGAGGAGGTGTAGATCTCCGGTTGGGTGGTATGAGGTAGGTGAGTTTGATCTACGTGGTCTCGACTTGGTCTATGAATCCCTTGAGAAGGTTTGAGTTATAAGAGATAGACTAAAAACAACTCAAAGTCGGCAAAAATCTTACGCCTACAATAGAAAGAGGGACCTTGAATTTAAAGTAGGAGATTGGGTCTATTTGAAAATTTTATGCATGAAAGGGGTGATGAGGTTTGGAAAGAAGGGGAAACTTAGTCCTCGTTATGTGGGCCCGTATGAAATTTTGAAGAGAGTCGGAAGTGTTGCCTATGATTTGAAGTTGCCAAATGAGTTGTCCATGATTCACCCAGTGTTACATGTTTCTATGCTTAAGAAGTGTATTAGTGATCCGATTTCCATTCTTCCTGTAGAAGGTTTAGGGGTAAAAGAGGACCTTTCTTATGAAGAGGTCCCGGTTGAGATCTTATATCGCCAAGTTATGAAATATAGGAATAAGGAGGTTGCCTCCGTAAAATTTCTATGGAGAAACCACCTTGTTGAGGGTGCAACATGGGAGGCCGAGGCCGACATGAAGTCCCGTTATACTCATATTTTCCCCTTAATCCTAGCCAAGATTGAGGTTAGTAGTCCCTTATACGATGATCATGAATAATATTGAACTTATCATGTTTTTCTAATATGTGTGTAATGATGTAGAAATTCATGCTTAAGTTGAGTTCTTTTCTTTTCCATGAAATGTGTTTCTTATGGTTGGCTTTCACTTATGTATGTGGTGTGCTATAAGTATTCATGGAAGTTGTATTGAGCGTAATTGGTGTTGTTTCTGATATGAAATTAGCATGATAACTTTTGATGTTCATATTGAGTTATTATTGAAATGGAGAAGGTAGTTCCTCCTCATATGATATGAAGAAGTTGAGTTTATGTATATGGTGTGTTGTGGATTAAGTTCCTATGTGTTATTCCTATGATTATATGTTGAACGGAGTTGTGAATTCCTCCAATGAGCTGTGACTCATTTAATAAATTGTCGATTGTTTAGGCTGCTAGTCTTGAGTCTCTTCTTCTTCTATAAGGGTCTAGAGTGTCATTCGAGGACGAATGTTCCTAAGGAAGGGGGGAGTATTGACACATCCCAGAAATTACATGACCTAAAATAGAGCCTCATATGTTGTATAATGATGATTTTCGACCTAAATTAGTGTAATTAACTTTTTTGAGAAGAATTGGAGCCATAACATCAAAGAAATGCCTTAACGTCCGGATACTAGCGAAATTGAACTTTTAGACGTCCCCATGTTTGGTGAAGGTTTGGGAGGGTCATATTGAGTCTAAAGCTTGTAGAAAGACATTAAATAGGTAAAATATAGTATAGAGGGTCAAAACGTACAAAACACGACTCCCCAAGGACCACAAGAAGGGTCATTGAGGAGGACCCGAACATGGGCGAGCAGGCTGCCAAAGCAGCCTGCGCGCAGCCAACAAGTGAAGATCCAAAATACGAGGTTCACTTCCTCAACCCGGATTTCAAAAATCAAATATGAAATTGACCCCGCGACGCACATCGACTTCCTAGATTTGTAAATGTCGTATTTTAAGCATTTTAACTTCACAAAAAGACCAAATTAAGTGAGGGATCTTTTGCGTAATTTAGGGGGTGACTATAAATTTAATTAGGGTCAGTTATAATTTATTTTTACCCACCCAATCAATTCCCCAAAATAAAAATCCAAAATCTCTTATCTTTCTCTACTTTCTCTCTCCTTAAATTCTCAATTGAAGAAGAAAGAAAGCATAAAGAAGAAGACCAATTTCTCTAGGATTTCACTTGGATTTCGTCGATTAAGCTTCATTAAGGTATGATTTCTTTCACTCTTTGGATCTGTTTCCCCAAGAGGTCCCTCCAAAAGATGATTTCTAAATCCCCCAAAAAATCTAGGTTTTCTTCTACACATGGGTCTTCTTTGAAAAATAAAATTATGAATCAATTGTGATGAATTATGATGATATATTAATGGTTAATTGATGATTTCCTATGAGATTTCCCTAGACCCATGTCCTTCCCCCAATTTCATGAAAACATTGAATTGATATGGTGAATTTTGAAGATTATGAATATGTGGAGTGACTACATTGTTGTTAATTATGTAATTGATTCTTGAATTTACCTCGTTTATGTAATTGGTTATGTATTCTTGGTAATGGAAGTATGAAGGTTCTTGAAAGAGCAATGAGGTATGTTGATTGCTTCTTCTGGAAATCAATTACGAAGTATGAGTTAATTAGATAGCAATGCTTCTATGTCAAGTGTGTGGTTGTGATGTCGATGCTAAGTATTCCTCATACCTAACCCTAAGACATTGAATTAGACATGTGCTATGTATGCATGTTATGATACGGTTATTGTATGATTGAATTTAGTTTCTTATGATTACAATAAAGTGTTAATGAAAGGTTTACTCACTTATGAAGTGGTGTCTAAAGTGAAACGATTGTTCTCACTTGTGATGACCTATGAGCTTGATAAGATGTTTACATAGGAGTCTAGAAGAGACTAATGTGAACTTGTATGATAAAATACTATGATTACCAAAGGTAATAGTTGCTTTGCACAGAAGGGCATGTAAATGAGATGGAGGTCTCACGCTAGTATGTCCGGCCTCCCACATGGGTTTTCTCACGTTAGTAAGTCAGGATTCCCAAGTTATGTTTTGTCTGATGAGATAGAAACCTCCACATTTGTAAGTCAAGGTTTCTAGCAACAATATCCTTGACACTTAATTATGTTCCCCCATAGGACTCTAGCTTAGTGGATTCACCACGAATGGTTACACCTTAGGCAAGTGTTAAACCTCTCTTTTTTGTGTGGGAGTAGAACATCGGATTCCATGTAGCTCACATGGTCTCATGTCGGTTATTTCTTCTCTTTTCCTAGCGTAAAAAAATTAAATGAATAAGTTATGTATGTGAACTCTTAACAAGGTTGTATTGAAGGCTACTACATAGGGTAAGGGAGGGTATGGGACTTCGCTTACTCATTGCACATGTTGGATCCCAAGGGATGGTTTTAGTAGTGTTTTTTTATGATTATGATTATGATTATTTTGATAATCTATGAGTAGTTTTCTTGTATTAAACATGTCATGATGAATTATGAGAATATGTTTTAATTATGAAGTGGGTTGCTTATCGTGATACTTAGCCTTGGTTGGGATTATGGGGTTCTACCTTTGGTATTGCACAAGTATATCGTAAGGGGTCTACATGTTGGGTTGATGTTATGTGGAATTGACTTATTATGCTTATTATATATGCATGTTGATTTAAGTTGATAAAATGCATGATTTTGACTAAATTGTCTTTTTCTCATGAATTGATGATTTTTGTGCATAGGAGCTATACTTAGTACATGTGGTTTGTACTAACCCATATTTCTCCCCTTTTCCCAAACATTTTAGGTTCGGGCCGTTGAGAAGTTCGTGGTCGATTGCAAGAAGACTTGGAGCTTTTACCAAGTCATTGGCGAGTCCTCAAATCCGGGGATGTTGCCAAGTTCCAATCTAGCTATGATGTTTCTTTGTTTAGAAACATTCATTCTCTCTTTTTATCATTGAGACATATATTGTAAGCATATAATGGAATATTATTTTGTATTTGGCTGTCCAAACATTCATACTCTTGTAGATGGTTTATATGTGAGATGAGACTTTAGACTCCTATATTATATGTTATGCTAAAAGAGAAGTCTGTGTACACTTTGCATGTGAGGAGTCTATGTAAACTCCATATACAATATGCGAGAAGTCTAAGTATACTTCACTACTTAAATTTTTAAATTTTTACGCATTTTTTATCTATGATGTGCTATGATGTATGCTAAGGGCTTGTCTTAGTCCTCTTAGAGGACGACGACGCCGATTACGCCTAGGGGGTACTTTGGGTCGTAATACTTATAATTCTTGATCTGCAGGTTTGAAGATTGTGAAATAAAGAAGTAGCTTCAGTGAAAGTTTTGTTGAGGAGTCAGTCCCTTGAAAGAGCTACTTGGGAACCAGAAGCAGCCATGAAGGCCAAGTATCCTCACCTCTTTCTGTCCGATTCTATTTCAGCTTCAGGTAATAGTTCCTTTCCATTCTCTTAGTTTACTCTTTCATGAATTCAGTCTGAGTATCATGTTCCTTCAGAGTTCTTGCATTTTTACCATATTTGCATGTTCTTAGAACTCAATTCAATTAGGAATTAGTTTTTCATACTTAATGGTAGGGATTTTAGATCCTTCCTCCATACTAAGTCAATTTAGACTTCATTCAAGGGAGAATGTTCCCAAGGAGGAGATAATCTAATACCATGTATACTAGAAAGATCAAACAACAGACTTTTCAAAAGTTACAGGTGCTATCGACGGGTGCCACCTATGGACCATAGGGTGAACCATGGACCATAGGGTGAACCACTAGCCGTAAGGTGAACCACAGACCGTAGGTGGGGTTTGTGGTTGGTCACCCTAACTCCACCAAAAATTTTAAGAAAGCGTCATGACCCACGAGAAGAACGATTGACCATAGGTGGGACCACTGTTCGTTGTCCGGGTCTGTGGTCCTCAGAACCAACTCCCAAACACCAAATCATGACCTTCCAGGATGGACCGTCGGTCAGGCCTGTTGATGGCCCCACCAGATTTTAAGTTAGGGTTGTTTTGGTCTTTTCTCCTATGCGTTGGACACCTAAACTATGTCAATTAACCCCTCAACTACGTAGTTTTGGTCAGTTTAATCCTATTAACTTAATCAGAACATAGCCTAAGCTACTCATTCACTAGAATTCATTAAAATTAGAGAAAAAAAGAAGGCAACCCAAGCCCATCCAACAACGGAGTAAGTTTTATTCAGTTCCAGCCCCAAAATCAAAATATTTCTCTGTCGATTTCATCACCAGGTATGTGGGATTTCACTAGTGGGTTGCACTCACTGATTTGGTCATTCCCTTCATATTGTTTATACATAGGTTTCTTGAACTTTAAAGAATTTTTGTGATTTAGCTGTTGTAGTGCTCTTACATAGATTATCATATTTTCATAACCATGTTGCTTAGCTTCATCCATGAAACTCAGAACCTTAGTCGTGTAGATTTATTAAGGTCATCAGTTACACTAGCTAGGAAATATATACATATATACATGCCTTAACTTTCAGATGTTTCATTATGAGTACTTAAATGTTATATTTTCCTATAGCATGCTAGATAATTGATCTATCAAGTATATTTCGATTATGTTGTATTGTACACATTTCCAGCTGGGAGTAGTCTTAACACCGAGTTGGACTAGGATAAGTAACAATCATAGTCATAGAACGACGTGCCCCCGTAGGTTTATAAGTCCCCTTTGTTGGGCATAAGACTTAGTGATCACGCCAGTCATACCTTTATACCCTGGCAAGGTATATTGGGTCCTATTGATGGGGCGTATATATCAGACTCCTTTCTCATCTCTCGTGGTTTTATGTCAGTTAATAGTGCCCCCACAATAAGACTCTAGTGCATTTGACCATGTTTTCAGCTAGATTTCACTATTAAGTATCGGTATGTTATGTACTTGGTCATTGCATCAGCTTAGTTTATATTTTGTATATTTTAGTATCTTCATCAGTTTCAGATTGTATTCTTGTTGAGGATGCTTTGTTCAGTCATATGTTTGTGTAGCTTTATCCTATCCTGAATGCTCAGTACCTTCCAAGTACTGACGTATACTCTGCGCTATATTCTTTTGTGATGTAAGTTCAGGTCCTTAACATTCAGATCACACGTAGATTAGTTCTTGATCCGTATTCAGTAGTATCAACAGTGAGTCCTCATACTTTGACAACAATAGACATATTTTCTATTTTAGTCTTTAATTTTAGTTTCTATTTTAGAAGAGTTAGTTGGGGGCATGTGCCAACATCTCTAGTCAGTTAGAGGCTTTTTTCGGACATAGATTCAATTTTAGTATTTTGAGTTATAGACTAGTATCATTAACTCTTATTTAGTATTTTATATTCATACCGGTTTTGGGTATTCCCCATTATTTAGTTTACCTCACGTTTTAAGCTTCTGCATAGTATCTTTTGTTAAGTTGTTTCAGTATGCTTATGCTATGCCAAATCATGTTCAACTTGGTGTCAGTCGTGATTTTAGGTCCCGTGTTTATGTCTAGGTGGTAGCCTCGAGGCGTGAAAGTTGCCAAGCCCCGAGCCTACACCCTAAGTGGGACTGGAACTTGAGAACCATTGTTGGCCCAAAGCGGACCCTTGTCTTGGCTTACTTCTATGAGAAAAATTTACTCAACAAAGGTAAATCATGAATAAACTAGAATGTTTATGAAAGAAAACATTCAACTAGACCATTAGGCAAATCAATTATTATAATCAACACAACTGAAATAACAAAAACAAAGAACTAATAACAAAATATCTATGAAGCCTTTAACAACTGAGATGGACGTCGGGACAAGACCCACAACATCAAACTAAACAAGAATAATAAAACAATAAAAGGGTATCATCTTGAAGCGAGGTGGCTCACCAACTGACTCTGAGTTCTCAACTGGATCAACGAAGTGCTGGATGCTGATCCTAGTTACCAGTATATGCATCATACAATAATGAAGGCCAAATGACATCATTACATTGAATGTACGAGCATGCGAGGAGAAAACTAAACATGACATAAGCTTGAACTCAATGCATATATAAATTATAGTAAATATGCAGTTTATATAAACCATTTAAACGGTGGGTAACAACTCAATGTATTGAAATTAAAATAACAACTCAATGTGTATCCATATATATATATATATATATATATATATATGTATATGTATATATATATATATATATATATATATATATATATATATATATATATATATATATATATATAATAATATAATATACTTTTGTGGAAGTTTCTCTAACCGACAACCATCACTGTAAGCTATGTGATGATACATTGTCTCACCTACGCTGCCAGAACTATCCTATATCTTGCAGGGATATAGAACGCCCCAAGTAAGTGGATCCACTCGTCGATGCTAAAAAATATTAACGAATTATCTAAAAACTATGAACCTTTCTACCCACGATGGCTACATGGTTAATGGAGACTTGAGTTACTATTAACTCCTCCTCATATCAGTGCTCAATACTACATCTAACATTACTCAGCTCATATGATTAAAAACATAAATTTTTCTCTGTGATTTGAGGTCATTACTCAAAAACTTATCTCTTAAAAGAGATGGAACTCAAAACTACTCATGAAAACTCTTTTGGAAATCGATGTTTCCTCTTATCTTAAATGTGAAAACAATTACACTTTGGCAATACATAGTCCCCATATTACATTTTAAAGAACATGAAATCGACTCTACTCTTTATCAATCTCAACGGTCAAATCTTAAATCAAGTTC